>VXAB01001220.1:443626-477048 GCA_013399175.1 Odontophorus gujanensis
CGGGGCGGCGGCCGCCGGGCATCGCGGAGCCGCTACGACCGTCCGGACCGGCGGGAGCCCGGCGCTCGCTCACTCACAGTGGCACCATCCCAGGTGGCAGCACCAGTGCAGGCGGAAGCAGCGGCCGTGGCTGTGCGTGGCGCAAAGGGAGAGCCCGTCGCACGGCTGGAAGTCGGGTCTGCCCGCGCAGCTGCGGGCCAGCGCCTGAGCCTCGTCCAGCTTCTCGCTCTTGGCCGCCGCCGCCGCCCCGCTCATGGCGCCGCCGCTCCGCCCGCAGCCCCCNTGTGGAAGGGTTTTGTTGTTTTCCAACCAGCGCAACTTCAGATCGAAATTGAATCTGGGTGCTTACCAGCACCGCGCTGTTTGGCTTCAGGAGGTGCTCTCGCTTCCCTGTCAAGTTTGAAACTGTCTTTATTGCCCCTCCGGTCGGTACGAGGGGAGCTGAAGTCAGCCCTCTGCTAGAACACAAAGCCACCACCGGTCCCTTGTCTTGGTGCTGTACCCAGCAGTTCCCAGCCACAGCCAAACAGTGCTCATCCGTCTGCTGTCTCCAGAATAACCCCATAGTTCCTCGGGGGTCTGTCCTTGGGGCAGGTCCAGGAGGTGCCCCGGGCTGAGCCTTCCTGTGATGTGATGAGCTGTGCCACTAATTGGGAAAACCACGGAACGTGGCTCGTACCTGCAGAGGTGCACTGAGACCTCGAACCGGCTGCGATGACGGCCCCTGATGGCTAGTGCTGACCACAGCCCTCTCCTCCTGCCCTGCTGCCGCCCCAACAAATCCCATCAACGTTTCTGCTGCGCCCCCTCTAGGGACGTCTGCCATTGCCGGGGCCAAACCGGAGCTGGCGGAGGGTGGCAGGGAGGTTCACAGCATCTAACTCAGCCTGACCGGGCAGGAGATGCGTGCCCTGCTGCTCTCAGCCTTCCTAAACACGGCTCGTTGCTTCCGAGGGGGCTGTGCGGGTCACTTGGTTTTAAACGCCTCCGGGGTTAATGGCACTGCAAAGGGAGCTGTGTGAATCCCTGGCAGCCCTACGTTTTGCCAAAATCCCGCCGAATTCAGCAAACGTTCAGGAGACCACGCAGCTGTTTGCAAGCGGAAGGAAATCTGATTGCAGGATCAGGTATTTCTTTGCCGCTGTCCCACTGGTTTATAAAGAGCATCCTAAAAATTCCCGTTCCCTGGAGCTTGCCAGCAGCAAACAGGAAATGCAACTCAGCCCCCGTGGGAGCCAGGCTGCAAGGAGAGCTGCCAGCACTGCTGCTGGCACCAAGCCCTCCCACCGCCTCACCTCCAGAGCTGCTCTCACACCCAGCTTGGCCTGCGAGACTGTTTTCCACTCAAAAAGAAATACAGCCACAGAAGGAGAGCTGCGTGATCCACTAACGGGGGGGTTCAGTGTTCCTGGCAAGGCTGAACACGTGCTGCAAGACGGTGCTTCCTCGCATGCCATAGGGCACAGGGCAGGGAGCTCTCTGCCTCCCTTTGAAGGCCCTGTCCTGCGGGGGACGCTGATCAAAGCTAAAGCAATTCCCTGCCGCACTCCTTTTCTTCACCGTTTTGCAAAATGCCCGTGGCTGAACAGTTAATGGAGGCATCCGCTGCACTGGTGGAGTTCGCCGACTTAATTAAAGACGTGTGAACAGTTTCACTGTGCAGTGAAACAGTGGCAGTTTCGCTTTGCTGGCTGGAACGCGGCCAGCAGTGCTGCGCTCATGTGGTCAATAGGAACGTACAGGGGAACTTCTGTCGGTGAAGGCGTTTTTAGTGCTCTGTTCTCAGTAATTTCCTTGAGGGGAGATGAGAAGGGGGCCGGGCACGCCAGACGTGCTGAAGTGCTGTAGGTGAGGAGATGTTCTGGCCACAAGGTGGTGGGGCTTGATATCCAGAAACAAAGGGCGTGCCCACCCCTCCTCACCCCACTCCCGCTGCAAGGGGAATGCCCTTTTCCAGCCCATCTCCGGCACGGGTGAACCCCATGGCAGGAGCCCAGGAGCGGGTAGGCGCGGCGTGTCCGGAGCTGTCCTGCCGAGTGACGTGACAGCCGCCAGCACTGCCACTGCTGTTGTGTAACATGTCACGCGGAGCCCGCTCGCGTGGAAGCAGCGCTTCACCTTTGAGCAAACGCCGGATTGCACTCTGCCGTGACACGGCAGTGATGGGGGGAGAACTGCAGCAGTTTTCAGGACCTAGAGGTATTCCTTTTTCTGAGGTTTTTCTTTTCCCAGAGAAAGAAGGGGCTTGGGGTCTGGCTTCTGGGGGGGTTTCTGACTGCAGTTTCGCACCATAATCCACAGAAGGGCAGGAGCAGTAAAAGGGCAGAAGCTACATTTAGAAAATGGTAGCATGCAACCACTTCCAACATGAACTCCTTCGTAAACAAGAAGTGTACTGAGTTCCACCACGCAAAGAAATGATGCCAGCATAGAGAACAAACACACTTTCCATCTTCTGCAGTCCTGTTTAATACCCAATAATCTGTCATTAGATAATCAAAGCGGTTTTATTAAAATAGAAAGCAACAATTCAACGTTCATCTTCCTGAGAACACCGTGCTAGAAGATAAATTCACTAGACATGAGCAATAGGTGACTTTGCCCAGAGCGTGGAAGAGGCCTGGCTCACTCCCCCTGCTCTGCTCTCTGCTGGAAGTCTGCCTGCCCAGCTCCTGAGCCCTGGCTCCTCTCAGCATGCCCCCCGTGCAAGGCGAAACCCGCTAAGTGCCAGGCCAGGTTTCAGTCTGGTCAATTAGATCAATTAGGTAGCCGCAGGCAGGCGAGATAGGGGGAGTGATAGCAAAGCAAATCCACACTTAGAGATGCCAGAAGATGTTTCTGCCTGGACGAAGCCAGGTGGATGATAAAGGAGGATGGGGTCTGGATGCAGAACGCCAGTCATGAGCCAACAGCACAGTGCAGGTTAGTCAGGTTGATGCATCTGTGGCTTTATGAGCATTTTCTTCTGCAGCAGGGGGTACAGCCCTGCCCCTCCGCTCTCTCTCCAAAGCTGCTCTCACCAATTCCTTTGAATTTCCCCCTGAAATGTGCCAGCTTTCCCCCAGCTGTGGGAAGAGAGCAGGCTCCAACTGGCTGCGTTTGGGATAGCCGGGTAACATGGGATGGAGGCGTGCAGCAGGTCTGAACAAACTGGAAAACAGATCTAGGCCAGGATCTGGTCTTGGGTGAATTGTGACCATCTTGCTCTCACCTCCCATTGTGATTTGCTTTGAGGGCCGTGTGCTGCTCTGTCTCTTCAACAAGAAAAGACTGGGAGAGATGCACTGCTCTGAAGACCTAAATACAGAGGAAAATGAAGTGCATCTGTACACAGCAATGCTCCGAGAAGGTGGGTGAGGCTGGTGGCAAGAGGGAAGGTCGGGTGATGGCAGTGGTCGCCTGCAGCAAGGTGGGACAGAGATCCATCTTGCCTAGGAAGGTTACTGACATTGTTCATTAGCATGTAGCACTTCGTTTTTGATTGGAAAAGATAGTGCAATCACAGCAGCTGTTTTTGTGAGATCAGCCTCCAATGAATTTATACAGCAGGTATCAGTGAAATCACAGCTTGTTGCTCTGCTTGTGGAGGTGGGACATCCAGTCATTGAGGGGGGGGCTCCCCATAGCCACCAACTTCTTCAGAAAGGCACTGGGACGTAGCTGGGGAACGTCAGGGTGGACCTCAGAGTATTTCTGCAGCTTAGCCAGAACGTTAGGGAGCCCAACAGTGGAAGCATAGAACATGGGGCCACCCCTGTGCTTTGGCCAGCCATAACCATTGATATAAACTACATCAAGGTGTTCTGGGCCTGAAGCTATTCCCTCAGCCAGGATGTCAAATCCTTCATTGATAAGAGTAAACAAACAACGCTCCAGGATTTCCTCCTGGTCTATAAAGCGTGTCTTGATTTGATGGGCGTTCCTGTACTCAGACAGAAAGCTGTGAATCCATGGATCTGGTTTGGCTGTCCTGCCCCCAGCCTTCTCGTACTCATACCAGCCTTTTCCAGTCTTCTGGCCAAACCTGCCCTTCTCACACAGGAGGTCAGGCAGCGGGCTGTAGCGATAGCCATGCCGCTGGCGGGCGGGTGTCCCTGGAGCTAGTGAGGGCCCAGTGAGGCCCTGGTCCTTTCGAGACCTCCAGCCCACATCCAGCCCAGCAAGATCAGACATTCGAAAAGGCCCTATCTTAAACCCAAAATCTTCAAGAACCTGATCTACGTCTTCTGGTCTGCTTCCTTCCTCTAAGAGGAAAATCGCCTGCTGTAAGTACGGAAACATCATTCGGTTCCCAACAAACCCAAAACAATTCCCTACCACCACTCCGACTTTCTTCATCACTTTGGCTAGCTGCATGGCCGTGGCAATGGTGGTGGGGGACGTGTGACGGCCATGGATTATTTCTAATAGCCTCATCACATGAGCAGGGGAGAAGAAGTGCATGCCAATGACCTGCTGCGGGCGGCTGGTGACAGAAGCTATTTCATCGATATTCAGGGCTGATGTGTTTGTACACAGAAAAGCTTCCGGCTTGCAGATTCGTGACAGGTTGTTGAATATTTCCTTCTTCAGTGCCATGTTCTCAAACACAGCTTCAATAACTAGATCTACATCCCGCAACACATCGAAGTCCACGGCGAACTGGAGTCGTGCAGGGTTATGGAAATCCAGGGTTTGGGCACCCTGCTCCATTTTCATAGCCTCACGTTCCAAAAGGAGCATCACGGCTTTCCTTCCCGTGTTCAGATACTCCAGATTCTGCTCCAGGGCTACCACAGGTATCTTGGCCTTAACCAGAGAAGTCACAATGCCTCGACCCATTGTTCCCAGCCCTGGGGATAAAAATGAGATAGAATCAGAAACTATGAATAGAAAATGTTACAATCAATCACTTGACAGCAGCACTTCCTTTGGTATCTCCAAGATAAAAAGCAGAAGCTTAAGCAAAATGCACAGGCAGACAGAAAGAACTGAAGACTCAGAAAAAGGAAGTCTGAAAAGCAATAGCATAAAGGCAAACTGGTGTCTTCTCAAGATTACAAAATACCAGTGGGATTCACACTGGTGCGTGCAGTCCACATGATTCCTGTCTTGTCCTTGCAAAGTTTTATCCCTATGGAAACAAGCATCACTTGATAGTTAGAACTTGGGGAGTGAAGACAGGAGATCAACCTTATTTCTGGCAGCTTCATCCCGAGGATACCAGTGCCCCTCTGGTCCTTTGAGACATCACCACAAGTAAAAACACTCCACATAGATATTCTGACACCAGGAAAGCTCAGACAATTGGTTTCTTCCTCTTCCTTGCAAGCTTCCTGTTTGTCTCACTCTGCACTTCATTGCATAATCTTCAATGCAAACACAAGCTCAGCTGCTGTTTCTTTAAAGTGCCTCAGAAGAATCTGATCTTGACTTTCACGTCAGGCATGGAACTAACACTGTGTTCTTACCCTGGAAAATCAGCAGCCTTTTGCCTTTAGATCGTACATCTCTGCCAACTGGGAACAATCCAAGTCCTCTGATAAGGGCCATTCCTAACTTTTGAGGGTTACTGAAGATACAGTCTTCCTTGTCCAACCATACTCTCGTCCAGAATCCCCAGAGCTGAGCACCCCTTTAAGCTGTATTTTTGTTCCTCCAACACCCCCAAATGTGCTATTACCAGCTCACACCCGGAGAAATAACATTGCTGAGATTACTGCCTTGATACTTTCCCTCCTTTTGAGCCCTTCCACTGGCTCTGTCCTCTATTACATTAAATGAAGCTGCATGCTTACACTTTCCTATGATAGCCAGCCCACGCTGCTTATTCTGTACTCCCATGATGGAGGCTTTGTGGATGGAGCTAATACGAACTAGTGAGAAAGCCAGCACAATTTCACCAGCTTTAAAAGTGCAAAGCATTCAAATGGGAGGATTATTAACATCCTAAATAAAGGAACAACTACGCAAAGGCCAGGTTTGTTATAATTCTGTAAAAATGATTTTTTTTTTTAATCCTTGGTTTACAAATTAAATTCAGCTAAACAAATAAACTGAAACAAAGGGATTAAAATTTTTGTCTAAAGCAGCTTTATAGAGAAGAGCTGAAATTATGGCATCAGTTAAACAAGTTCCAACAATGAAGGTCAAATGAGGTAATGTATTTTTCCTACAGGCCACACACCCTTGCTTCCGTTCGGTCCATGCTAAACTTGAGTATGCAAAAGACATTTAAAACATTCCCTGCTTAGCTTTAAGAACATAGCTCTTACAGATATCACTATCTGGAAGCTTGCTTGTAAACAATTTCACTGCCAAGCAAATGCTGACATTCCTTTGTAGGAAATTAGATCTGTTACTTCATTATCAGACACTACTAAAAATTAATTTGAAAATAAAAGTAGTATAACATGAATCATTTCGTAATATTTAATTGTCCATGGTTTGCTGACTGAAAAGCAAACAAACACAAACACCCCCTCCCACTTTGCTTTGTTCTCAGAAGCGTGGATGTGGCAGCAGAGTGTTTTCTCCCTGTCTTTGTGGAGCTACAAAGACTGCCTTCTTCTCAGTGTTCAGTGTCACCCACCACCTCACTCCCACCAACCGCAGCCCCATCTCCAGGGCTCTCTTTAGACACCATGGTACACGGCTTGCAGTTCTGCATCCTGCTTCTTCATGGTTTCCTTCTCAATTCACTTACTCCTTTCCAAGGTGGAGATCTGGGGATTCTCCTTAGAATTTTCAAGTTCTACTAAAAGGGAACCCCCATATTCACATTCGTGAAGGAGCACTGGAGCTGCACAGAGAGGTGGTGGATCTCCTTCTCTGAAGACGTTCAGGACTCGCCTGGACACCTACCTGTGCAACCTGGCCTAGGGAGCTGCTTGGGCAGGGGGGTTGGACTCGATGATCTCTGGAGGTCTCTTCCAACCCCTATAATTCTGTGATTCTGGGCCTCAGTAATTCCCCTTCCTCTCCGCTTCAGTTTCACAACTGAAATCTCAGCAGTTCTCTCACAATGTGAACACCCTGTTTCCTCCTAAATCAAAACTCTTCCATGAGCAGTGGTTTTCCAGCCTTCCAGCATGGTGGTGGTGGCTGATTCAGCTATTTGCTTCTGTTCACATGTAGCGTAAGTATTCCCTTCTAGGTTTTCACCATCCCTTGACAGACAGGCGTACACGCCTGTAGTCCTGCACTTTCTAGGCCACAGGAGTAGGCTTATAGATAAGACATGAGCTTCCCAAGCTTGTTTCTGACCTAGAAAAGCTGTCTCTCAACTTACTACATAACTCTTCAGTGGCCTGTATGAAATGATGTTTAATGAAGCTGGCAGAGAGAGTAATGAAAGCCCCAAGGGTTTTGTTACATTAGAGCTTGCACAGCATGACTCCCCTGGAAATATTTTCTAAAATTGGGCTATAAAACCAAGGAGAGATCTGGCTATTTAGCAGGGAAAGAAGCATTTCTGAGGACTTCCCTTTCAATTTTATAGAGATTCATGATCATGGGGGAAAATGTGTTAGAGCAGCAAAAAAAAATGGCGGGGAATCGTTGAGTCTTGCATGTTTAGAAGGCTGCAGGAGAAAGAGAAATGTTGAATGCTCCGTTGAGACTGCACAGCTAATGGACAGAACTACTCCAGGACTTCTACTGTATATTTCATTTTCTACCCCACAGACATAAAGCAATGCTTAAACTCACAAAAGTTAAGGCTGAACATGGATATGACAAATCCATTTGTTGGGAAAGCTGACTGAATAGTGCTTGTTAATTACTGATCTATCACATGAGGTACTGAGAATATGAATAATTGTGCAAAATTAATTGAGGGATTTTAAAAACAAGTTTCAAAACAAATGAACTCAAAATATGTGTGAACTAATGTAGAGTCACACACACCAGAGAAATATGTATCAGTGGAAAATATTCTGAACTACAATGAATATTTGAACTTTAAAATGACAGGAATTGGAAACAATACTTTATCGATTGGTAAGATATGCAAAGATGATCTCATTTCCCGTGTTAAAAATAATAATGAGCAATTGGTGGTGGTGGACTGACTCCGACAGGAACTGCTTCTTTGTTTCTGGGTATTAATTTCAAGCAGAAATAATGTGATGCTGAAGGCAAGCAGAGAGATATGGAAAGGCTGCAGAAGGGCTGGGATGAACTCTTTTTCTGGGTGATGAGGAATAAGTGGAAAGAGATGGACACCAAGAGTCCAGCAGCAGAAGCACATGAGGTAGGCTAAAGACAGACAAGGACAGCTAGGCCAAGAGCAGGTGGGAACCTGCACAGACGGGTGCTACCTGCTTATCAGCGAGCAAACTGCAGATGAAGGCAGCTGATGGGAAGCCAGGATTCACAGGAACAGTTGCCAAGTCATCAGCAATGCCATCTATCAAGCATGCCCACTAAAATGACACACAGTCCTGGATGTATGAATGTACATTAAGACTTGGTGCCAACTCCCTCTAACAAGTCCTGCTAATATCAGATTGACAGGGAGTCCACAAGGCAAGGCTTCCCCGGCATTCATGACACTGCTTCCATCCCCTCAAGGCCCCCTGTGCTGACAGAAGAGGCACTGAAGAAGGAAGAAGTCACAGTGGTCTGCTTCTCATTTTGCAATAATAGACAGAAGAGGAACCAGCATAGTGCCAGGGCTTTAGTATGTAAAACAACACTGTCTACTGGAAAATGAGGGTTGCATGATTTCTAACCATCTGAAATGAATGCAAAAACCCTGCTCAGAGTGCCTTTCTCTCTCCAGTGAAAATACGGAGATGCTAGGTAACCTACTGAGACTCAGTACGTCAAAGGGATCACCAGTGCTGCTTTAAAAGGTGTCAGCCCCTCAAAAATCATCCTGAAGATGAACAAGAACACACTGAACATTGAGAATGTGGAACTGTGACACACTGCACAGCATGGCACTGGCTGGAGAATGACTTCTTGTTATGTGAGCTGAGAGAAGAAAATGCAATTGTGTTGGCATGTTCTACACCCACCTCCTAAAGACTTTCATTTCATGGATATCCAAAGGCAAGCTTAGGGAACTGCTAGGTCACAGCCTGACCCAGTGACTGAGCACCTGGTGAAGGGGTGTGGCCAGCACTGGGAACACAGATGCAAGCAGTTCACCTGTGCAATAAGAACCCCATTTAAGGGCTGGCAGCTGAGGCTGCTTTCCCTTGGAGGCTGCTTTCTTCTGTGTATTTTTTAGTGAGCCCTTATCTACAGAGCAAGGTAAGCTGTTCTTTCCTTATTGTTGGCTCATGGCTAATGCTTTCTTTGGGCTATTCAAAACTGGTCAGGGGCAACTATATGCCTCTATTTGATATCATGCAGCAAGATAGGAAAAAGCCCAGTGGGATGGCAGAAAAAAGTATGTGATGGAAAGCAATTACATTTAGTATGGCATAGAATTGAGAATTAAAAGGAGGTGATCGACAGCCTCCAAAATAGATGCTGCTTATTATATCAAGCAAAAAGTCAATGCTTAGCACAAACAAATCAAGCCATAGTAGTTGGTATGGGAGCTGCACTGAAAGAACTGATTTAGAGAAGGAATTGAGAGTTTTGGCAGATGCCAGGGCCTTGAGTGTAAGTTTTAATGACCTTGTCCAGCTGCACCCCAAGCCTCCACCTCTCGTCCACTGCCCTTGGGCCTCAAAGCCTGAATTAAGCTCAGCTGTAGACCTTAATTCCCTTCTTGAGCTATGTTAGAAGAACACTTGCCTCTAGCCATGGCCACAGTTGATCCAGACCTCAACCTGCTCTTTGGCTTCCAAACTTTACCTTGCACTTGTTTCGTTATGTCTATTTAGTGGTCTAGTAGATTCTGCCCATGATTTCTGTGCCAGCCCTGACTGTCTTGCTCAGGTATTGTTAACTCATACACCAGAGAGTTGTGCTACTATCCAGAGGGAGAAACGTGTTGGTAGGACCATCATGCGGTTCAACAATGGGAAATACAAATTGCTGCACTGGGGAGGAGTGATTAAATGCCCCAATATATTCTGGGAGCTGACTGACTGGAAAGCAGCATTGTAGAAAAGAAACTGGTGTCCTGGTGGACACCAAATTGATCATGGCCAGCAATTGGTCTTTGCTGCGGAACAGGTTATTAGAATACTGGGTGGCATGAGGAGGAGTGATGCTAGCAGGTTGTAGGAGGGCATCTGTTCCCCCTGCTCAGCACTGGTGAGGTCACAACTGGAGTACTGTGTCCAGCTCTGGACTCCCCAGTACAAGAGAAACATGGAATTACTGGAAAGAGCCCAATAATGGGCCACAAAAACAATCAAGGAACTGGAGTAACTCATGTGGAAAGGCTGAGAGAGCTGAGGCTCTTTTCTCCGAGAGAAGAGAAAGCCTGATGGGTGTGGCAAGGCAGAATCTCACTGATGTACATAAAAACCAGAGGGCGATGTGTGAAGAAGGAATCAGGCTTTTGTAGTTGGTGCCTAGTGATGAGGTGTGAGGCAAGGGGCAGAAACTGAAATGCAGGAGCTTCCACCTAAATGCCAGGAATTGCTTTTATTTTTTATTGTGAGGGTGAGTGAGCACTGGCACAGGTTTGCAGAGAGGATGAGGAACCTCCACCTGTGAAGATACTGAATAGCTCTCTTGCCATAATCCTGGGAAGATGATGCTGGGTGGCCCTGTTGGAGCACAGGTGTTGGGCAGGATCACCTCCAGAGGTCCCTTCCAACCTGTGGTTCTGTGGTGTTACTGCCCTCCACCCCATTCCCTGGGGAGAAGCTGGCCCTTGCTGCTTAGTTACAGCACCAAATTAAGCTGATCAGATGTTCTGAATGGCCCTTCTGGCTATGCTGTTATTGCTATTGGGATTTTTCAACTGTGCTATTTATTGTAGCATGATTAATCAGTACATAACAAAGCACGTCTGTTCTAATGTTGATTCTGGTCACCTGATCATTCCTACAGAACTTCAGCATAAGCTCTTTCTGCCAGAGAATGCACTGCAGGACTGGCCCACCTGGGATTGCACCTATGCAATAATTCATGCCTTATTACCTGAGTGGCATAAAGGTCACAGATCTTCCTTGCAAGGCTTGTAGACTAATTTTTCATTACAAATACAGCATGGGTTAATTCAGGGACTCTAATGAAGAGTTCTTTCAAAGAGAACTTTCTAATGGAAAGTGTTTTTATGGCCTGAAATGCATTTCTAGAGAGATCCTATTACAGAACATAGGAGGCCTGAGAACTACCCAGAGCAGAGTTGGTACGCTTCCTCTGAAACAGAATGAGTAATGGAGCACTTGGAAGACATCCATCAAACCATTTTTTGAGTGCTACTATCAACAGGCAGAGCTGAAAGACACTATTTTATAGATCTCAGCAGTGCATCAAAGGTTTTATTTAAATTGCTCTCATAAAAAATTAATGAAGGCATTATCTTGCTGGGCTACAAAATGGCAAGAGTGGATCCCAGAGAGATGAAATCTTCTTAAAAATACAGCTGTCAAAACATTTTTGTTTTAACATATCCCTGAGTGATGCTATGCACAAGCACTTGCACTACAGAACTAGACTGAGGGGAGGAGAATTCTAAGCAGACCTGCTTACAACATGGTGTAAAGCCAAGACTCAACAGTTCTTCCAAGGGAACAGACTACGTATGGTCCACAGATGAAGCTCCGAATCGAGAGGATGTTATTCTTCTTAAGAAACAGGTGGGAATAAATAGCAATAGTAGTATACAACTTAACCATTTGATTTTCTGAACTTACTGATGCGGTGGTGACATAAGAAGGGGACAGGCCTGGAATATGTGTGTCCTGTGACTGCTAGGGAATTCTACTTGGGCTTTCTGCCATGAGTGAAGCCCCATCTTACTTGCTCCCTGAAATGAGTTCTGCTGTTAACTGCAAGTCAGGAAAAAAAATGGCTTTTCCATCCCCTTACCTATCACAGCTGCTTTGCGGATGGGCTGAGGGGAAGCACTTTTCCATGAAGCTCCACTGGGTGTTGTCCACTTCTCCACTGCTCTCTCTGCAAAGAAAGCATACTGCAGTGCTTTGGCCTGTCCTGAAGTCAGCAGGATGTTAAACAGCTCTCGCTCCTTCCGAACTCCATCTGCAAATGGCTGCTCTGTGGCAGCTTTGATTGCTTGGACACACAGCTCTGGAGCCAGGCACCCTTGGGCCCGTTTCTTCACTTTTGAAAGAGCCTCACTGAGAAATGCTTCCATGTTGGGCAGTTTTGGGACTGGCTTCAGGCTGAGCCTGCGGGGTCCCAAGGGCTGGCCTGTGGGTAGAAAAATGGAGTCAGAGAACAAAACATCTGCATTTCTTGGAGGACTGTGGACTTTTACCAGTTTCTACATAGAATGGGACTGCAATACACTTTTTTTTTTTCCCCTCCTCCTGTTAAGCCTACTGTGCTATTCAGGCTTGCACAGCGTGATGATCTGGGTCTAGTATTAAAGTGTCTGGCATTTCCCTTCAGCTTTGTTTGCCCTGACAATGACAATTTTTCAAGACCCTTCTTACCAGAATTCAATGAACTAAGACTTCAATCTCAAAGGCATAATTCTCTCCTTTTCTCAGCTGAAGAGTGGCTTGACTTCTCCAGTTCTAATTCCACAGTCCCAGCTGCCACATTCATAAGACTAATTTTTTTCTATAAGCTTCAATACTGGAGTTTTTCCCTCAGAGTTGCTTAGTACTTATTGCTAGCCAGATGCATTCTAGCCAATGTCCTGACCCAGGCATTTATATGAATGACTGGGAAATACACCCTGATTTCAATTCTTCCCTAACAGCAGGATTCCCTCCATTCCTTGTGGGACTAGCCAAGAGGATGGCTCACACAGCATGAGTTGGGGAGCAAATGAATAACAAGGAAGAGTTCATGCTTCTGTGTCAGCAAGGGGTGAATCAAGCAGCCACATAAATACACGAACCTCATTACAGACAGAGGTTGCTATGGTGATACCTAAAAAGGATTTTTAATTGAGAAATGTTAGTTACATTTCAGATACCAAAATCCTCTCCATCCTCTTCAGGAGTATAAACCTTGATGCCTGTTAGGAGATCTCTGATCTGTTCACATTCAGGCTATTCCTTATAGTCTTAATGGCATCTTGCCTCAGTAAAAACCATGGAGGAACGACGTTTGAAACTTAGGATGCATCTTCTCAGTATTCCAACAGCTGCATGAGCAGGCTTTTGTCATTACATCCAGATCTTGGTCCAACTGTGAGGCAGTGATACGGTGCTGAGTGCTGCAGCTCTGTTCCCAGGATCACCAACAAAGCCCATTCTGATGGGAGCCCAGAGCTGCGAAGCTCTGTGGCATATAGCCTCATTGCTCTGGCTTCTGTTACCATCTCTGCCGGAGGAGCACAATTCTTTCAAAGGTGGCATGTTGCACCCAGCTCTCCCTTCTCTTTCTGTTGTCTTAATGCCAGTGCAACAGCAGAAGACTCAGGAGAAGGAAATCTGGTGCCCCAGCATATGCAGGACGCTGTGAAATAGGAACAGTGGCAGTACAATCATGGTTGTCTGAAGAACATGGCCTTACTCTGTCTTTTTAAGTCAAACAAACATCATGAGTTGGTAATGACTTCCTGAAACAATGGTCTTCAGAGCTCAGGCTTTTTAATTAAGGCTTTTGGAGAACACGTAGAAAGATTAATATGAAGTAGCTTCCCTTGTAAAGTAAGTGGAAAATAATGTTTCCATGTTGACGGATCCAACCTACATTTGCTGTCAGTACTGCAGGATTTCAGCGAAGATTGTGTTTATTTTTTGAATCCTTTGCCTTCCCAAATGCATATTTCTAACGTAAGTGTGCTCTTTATCCAGTCAGGCCAATCTTTTCTGAAAAGGAAATCTTGGGTTTATCCCAGAAAGCACATCTGATGGCTGGAGGGTCACTCACAACTGGGCAGGTGGAGAGACTTCATGCATCTCTGATCTGGTGATGAGACTACCAGGAACCTTTAAGCATGGTCTTCAGGTAAAGAAGTACTTGTAACCAAAAATATTGAGGGATTATACTCTCTTCAGCAACCTGTAAGGAAACTCTTACTTAGCAAAGTAGTGCCTCCATGCAGCTTCTTATGAACAGGTAAGAATGATACGAATCTAAAGTTGTGTGGGGTATCTACAGCTTGATTTCTGAAATCAAAGAAGCAGGAGCATGGTGAACAAGATCAGATATCAATGGTGCAGGGAGAACTGGGATCCATGCACAGGGCCTAGTACAGATACCTACTTTTTTTTTTTTTTTTTTAGAGTTGTCAGTCCAGGTAGCAGGAAGGATGGATCAAATCCATAAAACCTCATTTAAAATAAAAAATCAGTAAAAGCAACAGTAAGCCTGCAATATCAAACACTGTGTGTTTAAAAACAACAACAACAAAAAACCAAAAACCCACAAGTACTCCAGAGTGGTGAACTCTAGGTATATTGTTGGACTTATGCATGTCTAGGGAATGAAGCTGGAAGTGATCCCCTGCTCCTCAGGCTAGCACTGGTCGTGTCAGCTAGAGACAAGCATGGCTTCTATCAGACCTTTTATTATCCTCTGGTTGTCTCAAAGGAGCACTTTATTAGACCTTCTGTCTATGGAAGGTATTAGTCAGAATGATATGCCCTGAAGAGAGATCTAAAAATCTGTGTAGAGTACATCTTCCCAGAGATGGACTAAAGGCCCTTACAACTGCAAATGAAAGCTTTTCTCCATCAGTCTCCATATAAGGCATGTAATTACTACATGAGCAGTAATGTCACCCCTGTGGGTTTTGGGAGCCTCGGAAGAAACACATGCATCCCACACAGTTACTGCTGTTGGTCTACAGTCAGAAACTCATAATCCTCTTTCCATGTGGAATTGAATACCTGTGGGGTCTGAACTAATCAACTGATGTTGCTTGGCTCTTTTGATGCAAGCCATGGATACTCTTGTGCCCTGAAGATAAAGGTCAATTGGCAGATATGGTCAGAAAGCAAGAGATGTTTATAAAACGGGAGCTCTGAAGAAGTCAGCTACCATTTTCTCCTCCAGCCCAGGAAGGTAGCACAGGTGGGTAGCTGAAGCTGCAAACAATTGCAGCAATCTTTCAATTTTGTGATGCCATCAGGTGGACGAATCATGTAATGCAGCTTTGAATTAGTACAGTGATTATCAAATGCATTTAATGAGAGAACACTCTTCTGGTCTCCAAGGATGTCGCTCCTATCTATTCCTCTTCCAAAGGCTCTGTTTTGCTGAAGGAGGCCATTTCTTCCACAGGCATTAATTCAGAGCTGTTTAGAAGGTGCTCTTTTGTAGGAATATTCCATCAAGATTTATGGATGGAGAAGCCTGGTTTCCTTCCATGAGATGCTGTGGCTCCAACACTGAGAGCTTCAGAGGAATTACCTTAATTGGTTCCCTGAGGTGGATCCTGCAGTACAGCCCTCCCAGGCTAAGAGGAATTCCAATGGTGACAGTGAGTTACTTAACCTAACTGTTCTGTAAGAAGCCAGCACTTGTTAACCTCAGTTTTTAAAAAGCAACAAAACCCCCAGAAACAAAATGCTGCACTCTGTATATAGTGTACCTGTGTTACGGTGTTATGTAATCCCACCTCTGTTTAAGACTGCCTGAAACATGATCACTGAGAACATCACTCACTGTGAACAAAAACCAGGCCAGCTGCATGAGGCTGTCACATCTCTTCTGCAGCCTCAAGTTAGTGACTGAGGTACAGAACTGAAAGTACTGGTTTGCTGCTGTATGACAGAAGAATTTTAAGTTTAGGCAAAGGCTGAAGCCAGGAATGATTCAAAAGGAATATGTGGACTCTGGGAACCCTGTTCTGTCAGCTTGATCAGGTTACAGGAGGTTAAATGCATCAAAACTTCTCATTATGTTCTGTGAAGTCTAAAGATGAATTCTCTGAGTAGGAGAGAAATAAAGGTGGACTTTCTCTCCACTGCTTTCACTGCTAAGGAACATACTGCCAGTAGAGGTGCTGGAGAAAATCTGAAAGCATGCTTTTGGAAGTCCTGTTGGAGTTGGTATATGGTATTATGTGAAATACCTTCAGCAGTACTACTCATTTTTCACTGGTGCAAGAAAAGCTACTAGAAATAATGAGCAGGGACAGGTTACCTGCTGGACATCCAGGTAGGATCTTTGTGTGCTTATGCAGGTCTCAACTTTTCATGGTGTTTTCTTATGGAAATGGAGCTAGAGAATGTGGATCTGTGAGTAATGACAGCAGATGCAAGTTCCAGAAAGCAAGTTACACTGAGGCACAGTGTGTTCAGGGATTCATTCCTGAGATTCTCATCTAAAGTCAAGCTGATTTTGCAATTCTCTTCTGCTGCACCATGCTGGTCACAGAAGAAATAAACTTACGAATGTCTAAAATACACCTGATTTCACATAGCATTTGTTAAAAGCCAGGATGCTTGCCAGTTGGCTACATATAGTAATGTATCTGTTAATCATTTGATAATATACTGCTTATGCCATCATTATTGGTGTAGATCTAACACAAGGTGTCATCCATATCCCAGTGAGTATGTTAAAGGGAACACTTTGGGTTAATTGTCTAGGAAAGTAGAATTGTTTCACTGCTCTTCCAACAGATAGAGAAAAAGAATTATCATTCAAAATAAATGAGATCAGCGAGCCAGAGTGCCTTAGCTCTTCTTAAGCAGTAGGGAATTATATCACCCACCTTTCTGAAGTTTTTATATTTAAACAGCCTGACTACATATGGGGAAAGAGAAAAGGATGTCATGAGTGCTGCACTAAAACTGAAGATACAGTAGCATGAATACAATGAGAAAGAAGAGCACTTCAGAAGACCCAGACAAAGAACACATTTTTGCACTTATCTGGTAAATCCTACGTTGCAGCTAAGACACTAATTTTGAAGAATAGTGCAATCACTGAGATATCTTAAAAATACAGTGCATTGTCATCCAGGACAAGGCTGAGGCTGCTTGAGCTTCTAGAGTGAGAGAAGCACTCCTACAGAAAACTGTTCCTATTTGTAGTGGAAAGAGATGCAGGAGCACCTAAGCTTGGGAAAGCATTGCACATAAAGGCCAAGTGATCGGACAGGTGGTAGTGTTGGGTTGTTGTTTTTTCTTTGTGTGCATCTTGTGATGTACATCAAGTTCTGACAGGAGTCAATGGTCTCTCTCCAAAGATAGTGGCAAAGTGTTCTGTTTTCTCTCATGGTGATATTTTCCAGGCTGAATGATCCTCTTTCAGTGCTAAATCTGTTAATCTGATTTTGTTACTTCTAAGGTGGAGAAACCTCTTTGTGTGTCTTTCCCACCTCCATAGGCCATTTTCTCATGAAGCAGCTAAAGGTTTAGTCACACATGGATTGCTGAGTTCAGCTGAGAGAGTGCTGGTCCCTCCACTAGAGCGAGAATGTTATTTTCAATTAGCTGTTATTGATAGTGAGCTGTTATTGATAGTGCAATCAGGTACAATACCAGCTGTCATCCAAACCTATGCACAGAAAGAGCACATACTCTAAAATCAGAGTGCAGTAGTCTAGAAAAGCATGGATATAAAACTATAGAAGCAAGATGACTCCTGACTTTTTTTTTTTCCTCTGAATCCTTACTCAAATTTCTGCAGCTCTTCAGCATCTGAGTTTCCCCACTTCCACTTCACAGAAAACTAATCCTGCAGTTAATTCTACTTCATATGGATGCCAAAACCCAATGAATGGAACACAGAGGCTGGAACAAGCGAATGGGCTTTGTTCTAATTCTCTTCAGCCTCACCAATTATTTCTTGGCATTGCTACAATTATTTCCTCACCAATCAACTTGTTTGCCAAACGAATTGCTGCTTCAACTGTGTTCTCTTCCACAACTTCATCAACCAAGCCCAGCTTCAGTGCTTCAGTTGCTGGAATGTGTCTTCCTGTGATGAAAAGAGAAATCAGTGACTACAGCTGAGGCATTACAAGTGATTTTACTTTTTTTCGATCTGATCAAATGACTTCTGTGTAGCTGGATTCAGATACCAGACTGCCCATCAGGTATCAAATGCATAACTAACTAGCAGCTATGTCCATAAAACAAACATTGTACTTCATTAGAGCAAAGCAATGGCATGACTTGCTGTCATTCCTTACAAATGGAGCTTGGCACAGTACTTTACCTGTAGTAATTAAATCCAGAGCAGCAGGAACCCCCACCAGTCTGGGGAGCCGCTGAGTGCCTTCAGCACCTGGCAGTAACCCAATTGTGACTTCTGGTAAGCCCATCCGTGCCTAAACCAAAGTCAAATTCAACAACGGATCTGATTAACAAGACCAGTAAATAGAAACTGAGCAGAGCAAAGACAATTAGACCCGATTCATGTGCTGATTCTCTAGGAATCCTCAAAGAACTACACAGAATCTTTATTTTTGCTTTTTGCAAGACATTTAACCCAGAAGCCCACTCAACTTTTTCAAGAGCTTATGTACAGAAGCAGAAGAGGTATCATCTGTCAGCAGATGTATGAGTGCTAGAGCAAAGCTGGAGGAGACCAACGGAGCCAACAGCATCACCCCAAACCACAACACATGTACAGCTCAAGAGGGCAGAGAGTTGTCAGCATCTCTGTGATCTCCTGTCTCCCTTCCCTATTTATTAGAAATGTATTGCAGGAAAATACTCACATACAGAACACTTTGCTAACCATCCTTCAAAAATGCAGAAGTGGTTCTTGGTGCACTTGAGATTTACTAGAGTGATGGTAGAGAAGCCAGTGACAACTCCTGTCTTTGCTTAAATTTTATTTAGCATGTTTTTTTTTTTTAATGTACATTTCCAATTGAGCTCTTAAGAAATGCGGGGTCATTTTAAGACCACTACTTCAGGCACCTGTCTTAGGTCATGACATACAGGGTATGTAAAATACCTCTTCATTGAGTTATAGGAACCCACACTGTCAGGGAGAGAGTGATTCACACTGAAAAAGGGAGGAGATGCTCCTGCCAGGGAACAGTCTCTGTAAGGAGATGAGGTCCTGGTAAAAGGCAGTTTGGCAATCCTGAAGGAAGGGATTCAAGAGAAAGAAAAAAGGATGACTTTGAATGATTTATATGGGGAAGGGGGGGAAGCTATCTGTTGGTTAGAGTGCAGCCTGAGGAAACAGCCCATGAGGAATCAAATTTTAAGTGCTCTATGCTAGCTGAGTTTCAACTGCCTATTGAAACTAGGCCACTAGCAGAAAGAAATGCAAAATTCACATGGCAGTGCAGAAAAAAACAAGAAAGTAATGCTGCATGAGCCAGCTACACAGAATTCTGATAATGACTACTGAGACTGAGTACAAATTAACACTCAGTTTCTGAAGTTTCTAATTAGAAAAGACATGCTGCTCAGCTGCTCTTCAGGAGCAGCCTCCCACTCTGTACATGGCCACAGGCTCCAGATGCTCCCACCAACGTCTCCAGTTCACAGTGTTACCTGCACGTGTGCGATACGATAGTGACAGCCAAGTGCCACCTCCAGGCCTCCTCCCAAGGCAATGCCTTCAATGGCAGCCACCACAGGCTTCTCACTTCTTTCTATGAGAGAAACTATAGGGCCCAAGCCAAGACCCTGTTTCCTTGGAGAAGAAAATCCTCGAATATCAGCACCTGTGGAAACAGAACGATGAAAAGGAATGAGCGGGGAATGCAGTTGAGTGGAATGACTCTTCCCTCAGTGCCATTAACCATCATCACTCACAGATGACTGAGGTCTGACAGAACATGCTGCTGGTATGTTAACAGGCAATGATCTCTTGGGACCAGCTGCAAGAAGCCCAGGCTCCTTGACCCTACTCAGAGTGCCAAGGGGATGGCAAAATAGAAGAGCATGTAACTGTAATGATCATGCAGTTACTACAGTGATTTGCAAGGATGCTTACTTAAAAAAATAAGTCTGTATTACTTACAAGTAATGCCAAATTTTACAGAAATTTCTTAGCTTCACAGACGTCTACAAATAGAGGAGATCTATAACTGCCCCACGTCAGGATAGTTCTATACACCTGGCTAATTCTTGGTCCTGAGATTTTATACGAAGTCATGGAAAGCAAGGAGACATCAGTATATCAGGAAGAGAAGAAGCTGTCCTCAGTTTCAGCATGAACCAACTAGCTTATCTCTGGCCCGGACAGTCCAATCTGTGATGTGTCCCAGGTCAATCTGGGTCAGCAGAAAAAGTCCAGTTTTGAAAGCATTTTCAGTCACATCAGAATTTTCGGCATTTTATTGTTAGTGGTACATGACAGAGAATCTTCTGGTGTGGGCAGAGAGCGTTTCCTCTTTTTCTCACATTGTTTGAAGGAACGCCTTACCTGCACTGAATTTCCCATTTTCGCCACAGATTGTAACAGCTTTCACTGAAGGATCTGCATCTGCTCTTTTCAGTCCATCCTCTAGTGCCTGGAGAACTGTCAAACTGAAATAAATTAGAGATTCAGTGACTAACAACCAACTACATTACTCTTCCACTGACACAAAGTGGCTCAGTGAAAATAAGCAGTGAGTCCGTGTAAGTCTGCCCTCTGGTTTGTCTTCTGCCATAACCTCTCTGGCTGAATCTTTGTTACTCTCCCTCTCACTTCAAGGGCAAGTGCCAAAATCCAACAAGCTTACCACTGCTGACCTGTCATTCATTTGCTGGAGAATCTTCTTGTGACCACAGTATTGCTATTTTCAAAGCAAGCAGCACAGGGGAATGCTCTTTTGAAAATGCCTTTCTGAATTGATCATTCTGATTCTTAGGAACACAGTGTAACGTAATTCAAAAGCAATTAATGCAAAACCACTGGTAATCTACAGACTGTTTAGAAAGGAAATGAGCTCCAGGTGTAAAAAGCTCTTTTATACACTCTCTGGGACAATACATACGAAGGACTCATTTTTATCTCAGCCCCTCTGTGACACCAAGTGCTGTGCTACAGTTCGGGGGGGGGCCCACGGGCTGCACCCACCACTCCCTGCACCAGGCCTGCTTTCTGCTTCAAGGCTGTGCTGGGGAAGTACCAAATCCACCTGGCTGGAAGATTAAAGGGAAAACCCTTATGAAATGTCTCTAATCTTTACAAACCACAGTGTCAAGAGGGGAAAAAAGTATGCAACAGGATTTCATACAAATATTAAATTACTGATGTGAAAATATTGTGCAGCAAAGAACCATCATTCTGTCACAGGAAGCAATCCAGTGTTTCTGTGCTTACAGTACCCGTGTGCTCCGCAGTTGCAAAATACCAATAGGAAGAGTCTGTTTCAGATGAAAAGGTTCTGGATTTTCCATAGGAAATGATTTACAAGCCCTCAGTGTCATAGCACTCACAGCAACACCCTCCTGCCACAAGAAAGATTCGTCATCCAAGCTGCCCACGTTATCTGTATTAATACCACACAATTGGTTTTGCCATGTGACACTGTGCTTGCAAAAATACTTCTCCCTTCATACAGCTTTCTCCCAGGGATGAAGAGGAGGAATCACCACCTGGACTTATGGCAGCTTCTTGTTCTCCTGCGCTGGAGTGACGTGCCTGCTCCAGGACACGTCACAGCCCAGCATGAGCTGCATGGCTTGAAACACACACTGCAGCTGATCGTAAAAGATGTCGTTTGAAATGATAGTGAAATGTACAACAGTAAAACTGTAAAAATACTCAAGGGTATTGCAACTTCAAACAGCTAGAGCATGGAAGAGACAAAAAGCCACCATCATTTGCATAAGTATTTAATTACTGTGAAACAGGATCGTTCATTTAACAGTAACAATGAGAAATTCACTATTTGCATTCCAATCAGCACTTAATTCTGCGCTACGTAGTCAGCTCTGCCATGTGAGCTGTTTTGACTGCAAGAAAAGCCATCCAGCCAAGGTGCTTGAGTGTTACCTGTCTGAGCAGCACACTGGGTGGGCACAACGTGCCCCCCAGGACAGACTGCTCTTGGGGCTGAAGGCAACAGGTTATTTCTACCCATCTCAGTGATGAGGTTCTGGATTTGTAACAAGGCTTATTTATTTATTTATTTATTTATTTATTTATTATTATTTTTTGCAAGGATTTGTAAAGGCAAACTTCAAGATAAAGGAAAGTAGCTTAAGGGAATCCTGAAAATTAACTCAGCTGGGCTTCAATCTAACAATAGAAAATGCTTTTTGTGCATCGTGCAGGTCTGGTCCCTCCCCTTTGTATTTACTCCAGCATCCATAATCACTGCATGAGGGATGGTCCAGTATGCATCTACGTACCCTCATTTAGCATCCCTTACAGACCTGCTGCCCATGAATTAGTTTAATCCCTGATCCTGCCAGCCCATCTGCCTCCACGGGCTCCTGTGGCATCAAGCTTCGTATGATCTCTTTGAAAACAATCTCCTACCAGTGTAATCAAACGCCCCAACGTCTGATTACTGCAGGACTTTGTAACCAGAGATAGACCTCCAATTTATTTACCTTCTTTAGGATTTCATAAACTTTGCCCTTATTCTCCCACAGCCTTTCCCCCTCCTACCTGCTGACTCTCAACCTCTTCAGCATGCTTTCTTAATGCTCTGGCCTCTCTGTTATTTTGGTCGTCCCTTTCTGGATCATCCCTGTATCCTTCTGCAAACGCATAGTCCAGAACTACGGGCAAGACTTCAGAAGTGTTTTGGGTTTTTTATTGCAGAGGAATGGTGCCCTCTGTTCTGTATTCCACATATGTGCTGGTGACACCCAGCGTTTTGTGGGTGTTTTGGGGAAGCACACTGAGCTGATGGTCTCAAAGAACTATCAGTGGTAAAGACCCCCTTCCTGAACTGTAATTGACAGGGTTNNCGCAACTTGAATTGCAAGGTTTCTTTCCCCCCCCCCCCCCCCCCCCCCTTTTCCCCCTATTGTTTCTAGCACACTTTGCAATGCACTCTGTATATTTTTAATCCTCTTAATTTCCAGCTTACGTCCCTCCTGTCATGTTTTACAGGCTTTCTTATTCGCATCCGAGTAAGCTTTCCACTTCTTAAAACCTTTTTCCTGAGTGTCCCACAGAGCCATGCAGTGCCAGCAGCCCACCTCTGCTCACAGGCTGCGGCTGATCCTTGCTCCTGTTACAAGTCCTGTCTGTCTATCCCCCAAACTTCCAGCTCCTGGCATACTTCCAGTGCCTCCTCTTGAAGCTGTGGTCTCACAGATGCATTAGGACTGCAGACCTCTGGAAGTTAAACCTCTGTAAACCAGGAAAAAAAAAAAAAAGTTTGGTGCATGCCAGCTCTGTTGGTGGAGAGATGGATTAGCTAGAAGAGAGTCTTTGTGGGAACCAAATTTGCTGCCGGCCTCACAAGTCAGCATATATTCCTCAGGAAAGCACCGCCTGGGAGGTGCTTTCAGACAGCAAAAAGCCAATTTCTACCCACCAGTGGCTTCTAAAGTGCTAATGGCTGGTGCGATGGTGCGGGAGCTGGGCTAACGGTGCTGAGTATCACGTCTAATGGGGAGANGCATGCCAGCTCTGTTGGTGGAGAGATGGATTAGCTAGAAGAGAGTCTTTGTGGGAACCAAATTTGCTGCCAGCCTCACAAGTCAGCATATATTCCTCAGGAAAGCACCGCCTGGGAGGTACCTGCACAGCAGTGGATGCTGTCAGACAGCAAAAAGCCAATTTCTACCCACCAGTGGCTTCTAAAGTGCTAATGGCTGGTGCGATGGTGCGGGAGCTGGGCTAACGGTGCTGAGTATCACGTCTAATGGGGAGAGAGAGGTGAGGCTGGAGCAGGAAAAGCACATCAGCCTTTTAAAAAGCATCTGTGCCTGCTGTGAAATTAAATTGTCAGGACTGCAGGACACGGCTCCTGTCTGTAACTTTCCCCGCCTGCTATCACCTACACGGACAGACATCTCAAACAGCAATCACAAACCTGCTCCCCTACAGGCGAGCAACTAAAATATGCAGGAGCAGAGGGTACACACAAGGATCACAGAGTGCCCTCTACCTTCCTTAGCTACAGCCAAGTCTCAGCCCAAAGCTGCCTGATGCCATTACGAAACAATTGTTGATCCTGCTAAACCAGGTCTTACCCTAACTGCTATCCAAATGGTGCAAGCCTGGTTAAAGTCGAACTCTGTGAAGCTCTCACACTTGCTCCTCGTGAATTCAGCAAGTCTCAGTAGATCAGGAAATAAACTAGGAGCCCTAAACAACCAGACTTTCCCTCTGGTGCTGGCTACAGGTGAGTGGAAGAATCTGCACTGCACTTCACAGGCATATGTGCAGTGCTCACTGCCTCAGCCAGCCAGCTGCTGGAGTGATCACAGCTACCTGTCCTGCTCCCTCCTATGTTGCAAGCTCAGCATCTTGACTGATTTAAACCCACACTATGCAGTTCCCCATCCTCACTCATGCTTTGCAGTTGCACAGGGAGCAGACTGCTAGACCCCAAGAACCAGGCTGGTGGTCAGCGCTCGCCCCAGCCCCTTGAGCAGCAGCACAGCACAGACGGGCTGTGGGAACCAGGGCCAGGTCACAGCACCGTGCTGGAGTGCTTGCTGCCTTTCATTGTAGGGACAGAAAGCTCCATTGGCACAGCCTAGCTCAGTTCCACACCGGCTCTTGCGCAGAGGAGATCCGAGAGACATTCTGGGGTCCTACACATCTGATTCGCTAGTTGGGTTACTCCTAATTTGCTTTCTCATTCCAATTATCTAAGTATGTAAGAAGGGTCTTTCTGCACTTTCAAACACTGCAGTGAAAGAGTGAGTGCTGGCAGCTGGAGCAATGCACCTTGCCACAGTAAGGGCAGCAGCTTGCGTTTCACAATCACACTCTTACATGCCCCACAGCTTCTTTTTAACAAACTTACTTCTTAAGAAGTTGTGTGTGTGATTGCAGTGCATATTTTGCCTTGTAAATACAGACAGAACACGCACTACGGTCACTATTACAGCACGGCTCCACAACTGCAGCTGCTTGCAGGGATCTGTGTGCTACTCAAGGTACAGACCGCACACAAACCTTGCAGCAAATTGCACGAACCAAACAGCGTGAGTGCCCTCTTCAAAAGGTTGGAAGATGACAGCTTCAGGGGCCGCGTGTCCCCAGCTGGTCTGAGCTCACTTTCTTCACCAGGCGCTGCGTTCGGGGCTCAACGCTTTCACTGTTTTTAAGGGCTGCACTCTGATAGCGGGGCTTGATGTCGGCGCTGAGCCGTGCCCTCTGCACACAGAGCCCTTTGCTCCCTGGGACGCAGAGCTATCAGCCAGAGTGAGAATGACAGAACTGCAGGGTCTGGAAAGGACCTCTAGAACAGCAAGCAAGACACGGAGGGAAGGCCGACATCCACCTGCACGGGAACTGAGGAACAGTGCGGCTGAGCTAACGCTGCGAGCTCCTGCTCCACGACCAAGTGACAAGGAAAGTGCCAAGTTCGACCGCAGATTCCGGGGGGGACGGCCCAAAGCACGCACGCGTGAAGCCGGCATTTCTCCCGACGGGAGAAAAACCCTCTAGAGATTATAGCAGGCACAAATCACGAAGAAGCTCAGCGCGGTTCCAGCAAAGCGATAGCAAAGCTCCAAGCCCCGCGCTGCCGCTCGGGAGGAGCCCGCTAACCGAGCGGGGCAACCCGCAGCAGCCCTGCCCGAGCCTCCCGAGGCCGGGAAGGAAAAGCCTCGGGCGGAGCCGCCGTTACCTCAACGCGTTGACCGGCGGGTTGCGGAGCCGGATGACGGCCACGGCCGCGGCGCCCCTCGCGTACTGCGCCATGCCGAGCGCTCCCCGGCCCCCGCGCCTCTGCCCGGAGCACGGCACGCAGCGCGGCCTGACGCGGCGGGGCGGGGCGGAACGGGGCACGGCACCGCGCGGGGTCACTGTCACGGCCCCGTGCTCTGTGCGTTTGAATATAAACCGCGCTGCAGGAGCGGGAAAGGGTCCTCCTGAGGGAGCCCGTCTCTATCCAAAGGGTGGGGTGTGGGAAGGAAGGGGGCAGGCTTGTTAGCTGGGTCTGCTGTGATGGGATGAGGGCTTCAAACTAAAAGAAGGGAGATTTAGGTTGGATAAAGGCTCGAGCAGGCTGGTGGATGCCTTATCCCTGGAGATGCCCAAGGCAGGTTTGCAGGGTGTTGGCTTAGTCCATAGGGCAGAGTGTAGTTTATCCTAAATAGCTTGCTGTGAAAAGCTAGCTTATTTTGGGATATTTTTCTATACTACAATCTCTCTTTTCTAGCTCCTGGCCTTTAAAACTCAACCACTGGGCACAATGGGGTCCTTCCTCTGGGGTGGAACAGGCTGAGGGGAAAGTTTAGAACTTGATATGGAAAGTTCTATGTCAGTATATGGAATTGCAGCACTGGAAGGGACCCACGAGGATCATCTGTTGTTGGTGTGGCTAATCTTGTCTTTTAGGAGCATCTTGAAAATCAGCATGCCTATCTAGCCTGCTATAAGGAAGATCATTAAACAACCAAATGTGCGTGAATGGAAGTAACGGCATCAAAGTCTCATGAGAGCTGCAGACCTCTCTCCAAGAGCATAGACATAGCGTAGCCAGAATACTATAAGGGATGTGCCTTTGTTCTGTTGGTGGATGGTGAGGGGTCTGGAGCACAGGTCTCCTCAGGAGAGGCTGAGGGAACTAAGATGTGTCAGTCCAGAGAAGAGGAGGCTCAGGGGAGATCTTATGACTCCCTACAACACCCTGAGAGGAGGTTGTGGTGAGGTGGGGATTGGTCCCTTTTTCCTTGTAACTAGTGATAAGACTAAAGAGAATGGCCTCAGGTTGTACCAGGTGAGATTCAGGTTGGAGGAACGGAAAAAATTATTTTCTGAAAGAACGGTTAGGGACTGGAATGGAGGTGGTTCAGTCACTGTCTCTCGAGGTGTTCAGGAAAAATTTAGATGTACTGATGGACACGGTTTAGTGGGGAAATATTGGGGTGTTCAAGAAACATTTAGGTGTTGTACTGAGGGACACGGTTTAGTGGGGAAATATTGGTGGTAGGTGGATGGGTGCACTGGATGATTTTGGAGGTCTTTTCCAACCTTGGTGATTCTATGATTAGGTGGAAGGATCCCCTTGTGCATCTGGTGCTGTATTAAAGAATGGCTGCTTCTTAATACCATACTGGTCTTAAGGAGTCTTATTTGAGCCAGGGTTTGTTTGGCAACCCATTGAGTCCAGGCCCCAGATCCACATAGCACCACTTGAAAATCAGACCATATGTCTGAGGGTGGTGTCCAGATACTTCTTGAACTCTGGCAGCTTGGGGCCATGCCCACTGCCCTGGGAGCCTGTTCCTGTGCCCAACCACCCTCTCAGTGAAGAAGCCCTTCTCAATACTCCACCTTGAAGCAAGCTGTAACAAGATTGCTAGTGTTCCTTGATGGATAGCCCTGAAATTTTTTCAGATAATGCAAAGAGCTGTGTCTTTGTACCAAGTAGATAAGGAGAATTCTACTTAGAATCAGTTAGTTGTGAAAGCAAGTACTGAATATGTATGTACCTCCAGGAAAACCTCAGCATATGTGCTGCAGGTAATGTATATAAGCTGAAGATCCTTTGTGCAAGGTATGTGTGATAGATGAAGTGCAACCCCCATGCATTCAGTGCTGAAAATAGAGTGTCTGCTTTCTGACACTCTGACTTGATTCTTGGAGAATTTCCTAATAGTCTGATTTACAGCATCACTTTGGCACTTCAGGTGGGAGCGAATAAGCCTCGATGGTTCCTGGGATCACAGAATCTCAGCTGGCATGGAGGTATTCTCAGGAGGACCCTGATCCCCAGACTGAAGAGCCCTGCAGCTGAGAGCACTGAGTAGTGAGTATCAAAGCATTCTTTTTTTATTATTTTATTTTGGTTGCCTGCCCATCAGATGTAACAAAAGTTGTGCAGGACAGTGCTAAGAACCCAGGGAAGGGTTAGAGTCCCACTGTTTGGTTTATTTTGGTTGCCTGCCCATCAGACATAATGAAAATTGTGCATGGGAGGGCTAGCAGCTCGGGTAAGAGGATAAGGTCTCCTCCTCTAAGGTAAATGTTGAATGTGATAACTGTCACCAAGTGTGCTTGTTTGATCGTTGTTTGTGCTGTTACTGTATGCTGATTGTTAGTGTACAAAGAACTCACTTGTGTGTGCCAAAAAAATGGACAGTGGATCATCTAGGGGTGAGGGAATTTTGAAAAAGCCACCTTTTTAAGTCACTGTAAAGAAATAGCTGGATCCTCTGATGGGGTTGTGTGGAAAGGCAATATAAGTATGATGGGACTGCTCTGCAGGATCTCATCCCCCAGTTTGTATGTGTAGCCAGGGCTGCCCCTTCCCAGTGCAGAATGCAGCACTGCTCATGTTCAGCACCACATGGTTATTGATTACCCATCTCTCTCATTTGCCTGGATCTCTACAAGGCCTCTTCACCCCTGACACAGTCAGCAGCTCCTCCCAATTTAGTATCATCAACAACCTTGTTCAAAACACCTACTCCAGCCTTTCTTGTTTGGTTGTTATTGCAGCAGATCACCACAATTCTTTCATACAGCAAGCAATGTAAATGACAAATCCAGGGATAACGCTCTGCAATTTCCTTGTAAAGCAGCGCATTTGGGGAGTTTACAAAAATGTTGTAAACTGTACCTTGGAGTTGTGGGGGATTACTGGTTGGCTTTTTATTAACCAGACTACAATCAAAGATCACTCCAATTAGTTGTACTTCCTGTTTACAATTTAGGCCTCCAATTTACTTGTCCTTTAGTAATGCAGTCACCATAGTTGTGGCACAGCAGGACCCTTCTGAGCGTAAATAAGCACAGAAGAAAACAGTTTTCAGAAAGAGAAAGCTCAGCAACTTTGTAGATTCGTGGAAAGGTTCCAGTAACTGCTAAAGGTTGATTGCTGTAAGCTTTCTGTTTGACTTCTGTTTCTCTTAAACATAAATAGATTTTGGTAACAAGAAAAAGAAGCTTGTTTAAGTTTGTATGGCAGAGGAAATTAAAGTCTTCAGAGCTTTCTGTAAAGTACTTAATCTGTTCTTTGCTGAGTTACTCAAGGATCCAATACAAGGACCTGAGCTTAAATGCAAACCCCCAAACCAATGGAGGATGAAGAGTGCATGAGCAGCCTCAGACCAGGCTTTTTTTCCCCTTTTTTTTCTTTTCTTTTCTCTCACAACTTAGCTGTTTTCCATTTTCACTGCAGTTTGATCCAAGGCAATGGAGCTCTGCTGTATCTGAGCACAGGTAGCTGTGGGAGGGTGGAGAGGTTGTAGAGCCTGCTAGCACAGTTAGCAAAATGTAATCAAGATGGTATTTCTTTCTGCGAGCTTTTGAGGAATTTTTCAAGAGCTTGTATGGTATCCAGAGCTTCTAAGGAGCAGGGTTCTTCCCTCCAGATTGCCTGGCAGCATACACCTCAAGGAAAAATGGCTGTTGACTGTAAAACCACAAGATGTGGTGGCAGCTTTCTTAGCCCTAGGCCTGCAAAAAGAAGACATTGCTTGCTCTACAAAGAGAAATGCTAACACTGCATGTCTAAAACAGCTCATATGTTGTTCATCCTCTGCTACGGGAGGTCCTGGTCTTGTCTGTCTCTGCAACAGCCAATGCCATTTCAGAAGTAACCTGTGATTATGCATAAAAAAGACTGAGTAACCAAAGCTTGCTCTCAGCAGGACAAGGAGGCAGTGATAGTTGCAGAGCTTCCTGTAAGTGTTATTACATTTTGTCATCTCTTTGATTACTGGTCTTTTGTCTCCATGGCAGAGGATGATGCTCAGAAAATATACAACATGCCCGTTGTAGTTCTGGAGAAATGAAAAGCTGCTCAAAAGGAGAATACCAATACCTTAGAGACCCCATTACTAGAAATGGAAATGAGGGATTTTCATCAAAGGACAGATAAAAATGAATATGAATGTTGTGCTCTGCCTGCCAGCCCCTCAGCACGTGCTGTGGTAAAAGGAAGGGAATCCTGCTTCCTCTCAAACTGGAGCACCACATATCTGTCAATTCTGCAGCCTCCTGGGATCATCAGCCTGCTCAGAAAGTACCGAATGATACAAACAAATGCTTTTGCAGGAGGCTCAGGTTAATCTTTATTCCAGCATACCTGCGAACCTTGTTACTTGAGAGGACATGGCTTGATCTGCTATAGACACATAGAACAAAAATTCTTGAAGAGTGGGTATTAGCCTGGTTGGTCAAAGCATCAATTTCTCAGCCTAAATGTATTTGTTAAGTAGTGCCAGCTGTAAGGAACAGTGGATTTCTGCTGAAACTGCTTCTGAGGAACATGGAAGCTGCACTGTACAAGCTCAGGTGTTGTGGTAAAACTGCCCTACTGGGGAGGGCAGGAGCTCTGAAAATGTCTTGGCAGCAACTGGTCTAAACAACAAGATCTAAACCCACACGTGCTGCTGCTGAAACAGCCTGCTGAATTCGCCGATGTCCTCTATCTGTGATCTTCTGTCTGGTGCACTGTCCTCTGCTCCTGGCTAGCACCTCTATCTATGGTAAAAACAATACTGGTAAGCATTTGATCATCAAATACTTTTCAAAGGCTCCTTTAGCTATGCCCACAATGTGACCTCCTCTGCTGATTGTAAGGTCCTTCTGTAAACTATTTCCTAAAAGAGAGATGGAGCTCAGAGCCTGGGGCTCTTTGAAAGGCACATCTGGAGCAGGAGTGGTAACTGCATCTATGCCACAAGATAATGAGGGCTGTAAAATGAATGCCCTATCCTAGAGTTGAAATTTCCACTGAGGAGTCTGTCTTCAAGGCTGGTATTTGTCACTGTTAATACGTTCTGAAATCCAGGGCTGCAGGTGGTAAACAGCTATGTGTCTGTCCAGCAGGTCCCTGCTACTGCATGCCCTTTGAAATGAGCAGCTACTTCCTCCTGGAATGTGCCTGTGTGTTCCCAGGGCAGGACAGCTTGTTTTCCAGAGGCTTTACTCTGTCCTGTGGCTTCCTGAACCCATCCAGAGCACTGCAGTGCATCAAAGCTGTAATATGTAATATTTTTTAACAGCAAAGCCTGCAAAGGACAAAGCCGTTGACACAACCACATGCACAAACCTGCTGTAACATATTTGTTAGCAATATACAATACCACAGTATTTTCTTTCAGGTACTGGTGCACTGGTCGGCACTTATTTCCCCCCGTAATGATCTGCCCATATGAACTATTTTAGAATTTACTTGTTTCAAACAAAAACGATCAGCTCAAATTAAGGATCCGGAGTTCTTGCTACCAGAACAACCTATCCTCCTTCCTGTCACTTTTAAGCTCAGATGTTTGCACGGTTCCAAAGCAACACCTCCTGGCAAACTGTGGTACTGCTTCTGCAAGCAGAGACGTTGGGTTTACATCTGACAAAACAGCGCAGTGACCTTCGGCAACAGCCTTTGTTGCTTAGCGTGCAGAGTGCCCCGTGATCGACTCCGTCACTACTTCATCCAAAAAAAACCAGCCTACAGCTGTTTACTCTCATCTCCCTATTTGATACAGACCTGAGCAGTTATTTAGCAGGAGCACAGGTGAAGGTAATGCACCTGTGTGACCAGAAGGAGTCTGACCCCACCTCACCCAGACCCCATTTAAGGCCTGAGCACCACTGGGGAAGGATCTCTCTGTCTTTATGAACGAATTAAAATAAAATGAAGTGGCAGCATTGCAGAGAAGCGCTAATGAATAAAATTAAGCCCCCTTATTTGTTGTATCTACACCTGGTTTAATGTGGTATTCTGCTGTAAGCATTACAATCCCCATGGAGCAGGCCAGCAGTTTGGAATAACTTGAGGAATCAGGTGTGAAGAGTACCAGGCAATTCACACAGCCACATGATGTAAATGCTCGTATCCTTACTATAAATAAAAACAATGCAAGGAATTGTAGGGGGCCATTTCTAAAAGGAGGCATGGAAAGCATTGGTAGTGATAATAAAATGTATGTAATCAATAAATGTTTCTGCTCTCCAGCCCAGACTGCAGGATGCTCTGTTGATGTACTGCCAGTGAAACACTTTTCTATCCAGTAGTGAAGTACGATGTTAAAAGCACCTGTGAAAGATGGGCACCTGAACGTCTGGTTTGGCCACGCAGGCTGTGCCATCACGTTTTGAAAGAACTGTCTGAAAANTGGCAAACTGTGGTACTGCTTCTGCAAGCAGAGACGTTGGGTTTACATCTGACAAAACAGCGCAGTGACCTTCGGCAACAGCCTTTGTTGCTTAGCGTGCAGAGTGCCCCGTGATCGACTCCGTCACTACTTCATCCAAAAAAACCAGCCTACAGCTGTTTACGCTCATCTCCCTATTTGATACAGACCTGAGCAGTTATTTAGCAGGAGCACAGGTGAAGGTAATGCACCTGTGTGACCAGAAGGAGTCTGACCCCACCTCACCCAGACCCCATTTAAGGCCTGAGCACCACTGGGGAAGGATCTCTCTGTCTTTATGAACGAATTAAAATAAAATGAAGTGGCAGCATTGCAGAGAAGCGCTAATGAATAAAATTAAGCCCCCTTATTTGTTGTATCTACACCTGGTTTAATGTGGTATTCTGCTGTAAGCATTACAATCCCCATGGAGCAGGCCAGCAGTTTGGAATAACTTGAGGAATCAGGTGTGAAGAGTACCAGGCAATTCACACAGCCACATGATGTAAATGCTCGTATCCTTACTATAAATAAAAACAATGCAAGGAATTGTAGGGGGCCATTTCTAAAAGGAGGCATGGAAAGCATTGGTAGTGATAATAAAATGTATGTAATCAATAAATGTTTCTGCTCTCCAGCCCAGACTGCAGGATGCTCTGTTGATGTACTGCCAGTGAAACACTTTTCTATCCAGTAGTGAAGTACGATGTTAAAAGCACCTGTGAAAGATGGGCACCTGAACGTCTGGTTTGGCCACGCAGGCTGTGCCATCACGTTTTGAAAGAACTGGCTGAAAAACGATGTGTCTGTTTGGGATGGTATTGCTAAGCCTCCAAAAGCAGAGGAAAGCTTGGAAGGACAGCAACACTGATGTGAAGAACGCCACTTGGGTGTTGTTTGCTGCAGCCCAAGCCCTGCTCCTTCACCAGCCACAAATTCTTGCAAATTTGGATGCAGGCACGTTTGGTTAATGGAATCAGAGAGTCACTAAGACTGGAAAATACCCCTAAGATCCCCAAGCCCACCCCACCGTGCCCACTGACCGCACCCCCACGGCTCTGGAACACCTCGAGGGACGGCGGCTGCCCCACTGCTCTTTCTGAGAGGAAATGTTCCCTGACATCCCTGAGGCAGCCGCTTGCACCACAGAAGGCAGCGCCTGTAGCGCGGCCGGGCTGACGGCAGCACGGGGGAACCCAGACCCGGTCTGATTGCGATGCACTGCTGCACTGCAGATAAACCGTCACCTGCTCGGACTGCTCTGTGCCCTAAGCGGGCAGTCTACGAGCCCCAGGTGACACG
>VXAB01001220.1:478134-505814 GCA_013399175.1 Odontophorus gujanensis
CGGCAGGAGCGGCGCGGCGGGGCGCAGGTAGCGGCGGGTCGGGCGCACCGGCAGCGCGGGGTGGGCGGGGGAGCCGGGATCCGCGCCGGTCGTAGGCGGGAGCTGCCTCGTTGTTAAGGCCGTAGCTGCCAGGTTGGCAACGCGCGGCAAGGAGAAGTTTTGCGCGTTGAAGGAGCTGAAGTTGCATGGCGGCGGTGCCGTCGGGGATGCGGGTCGGAAGCGGATTATTGGTGAGGCTGCGGCGTGTCGTAATCCCGTCTGGGCGCAACGCTTTCGAGGCCGTCGGGGGATCCGAGCGTCTCCGGGCGCTCCGCTGACGGCGCGAGGAGCTGGCTCCGCTGGGCACGCGGTGCGGTCAGCCCCGCGATCCTTGTCTCGGTCGGTGGAGGTGGGGTGCGAGGTGGGGGGGAAACGTGGGGAGAAAGCGGGTTGGAGCCCGTCCCCTCTCCTCTCGGGGGAGTTCTGCGTGACGGTGTTGAGGTGTCCTTACCGCTTCGCGTCCCTTTCTTCTGCCCTCTAGTTGGACTGTGTCAGTGGCAGGCTGGCCTTACGTTGTTTCCTTCTCAAAGCAGAATGGGAAAATAAATACTGCCCTCAACCGTGTCCGTGAGGGCGCGGTGTCAGGAGGGGAGGCTTACAGTAACGCTGCTGCTGAAAGGGGCGGCCCTGTGCGCCTCCTTCCCATCCTCCCGTTCCCCCCTTTCACTGCCTGCGTGGCTGCCCGGCTCCCTGCTGGCAGCGCTCAGCGCTGGGTGGGAGCGCGGTGAGCACTGGCTGTGTGTAAGCGGAGCGGCAGGCCCGCCCAGCTGGGCACTGCACGGATCCCAGGCATTACAGCTGCTGCTGAAAGCGTGCCCGAGGCTGCGGTTCCGTGGACAGGTGAGCTGCCCCCCTGGCTTGGCTTTTCCTTATTCTTCTTTCTTGAAACTGGAAAATCTTGTTCCCTGTTCCCCTCCGGTCCTGCTTGGTACATTTAATTAAAGCTGTGCGGCACTGTATCTCCTTATTTCAATGTGTGCCAGTATTCTCAGCTCCCTCACATATACACGTCTTTAGTTTGTTTCCTGAAAAGCTTTGTTTCTGGGGCTAGTCTCTGTTAGCATCAGAGCTTGGAAGGCTGGAAGTGCAGCACTGCAGAAGTTCAAGAAATTTAGCTGTAGCGATTATTGCCAATAGTTGCGCTAGAATCATTGCTGAAACAGGGGCTCAGAAACTAAAATGGGGGTACTAGAGAAAAAACACACAAGTCACACTTAGATAAAGAAAGTAGATGGTTAAACAGTCGAAATGGAGTAAACAGGTAATTGCTTTTGATTGGAACTTTATTTTTAGAGCTGTTGGAGGCATCAGAAAGATCTCTGCCTGGAGTGAGAATGTTAGCAGTAGTTTATGTTGGAGGAATGCAAAGAGTATCGCTGGGATCTAAGCACGTTGCACTAAGACTAAGAGCAGACTTTGTGCCTGGAAACAAACATCAGCCCCCATGCTAATCGTATTATTTCTAAGTCTGTGGTGGTGCAGCAGTTTGCAGATTTTACCCGGATGTTTAGTAGAGGATAGTTTGCCTTTGTGAAGTCCAGGAACTTTATGTGAGACTCAGTGACAAAGTTTAGTGGCAGAATTGCAGTGTAAAATGCTTTTTTCTGTACAAGCTTCCAGAACTTTGTGTACTTAGGTTGTAGATGACTTTTGCATTGTGGCTTCTGCCCTGCCCCTGAACCTGTCCTGGAGTACATATCACATTGCTAAGGTCTCCTTTCCTGGGAGTATTTACTTTTGAGTCCTCTATTAAAATCATTAGAACTGAAACTTAACTGTTGTCCTCATCGAATTTATCTTTACGGCTTCTCATAAAGAAGATAAATTGCCATTGATTATTCTTGGTTGGAAAAGATAGTGTAAGTAGGCTCCTATATCCAGTCCTCCAGGTGCGTCCCCACAGTGCAGTGCTGAAGTTAAATATTTACTTGCTGCATAGGACTTTGGTCTTGTGCAACCCTTGCGAACATCAGTTGCTGGAACCAGGAGGGAAGTACTGTGCCAAAGATAATGACGAGATAAAAGTCTCCCCCTCCAGACTGGAGCAGTCTGCACTCCCAGACAGCTAACAGTCACCAGGAGGCTCAGCCTGGAGTGCCTGGAGCTGCTCCGAGCAGCTTCCTCCTCCATACAAATTAGATAAAGCTAGTTGAAACACCATATCCAGACAAGTATGAAATAAGAATGTGAAAGGCATTAGCTTTTTGTTTGGTTTGGTTTTGCAGTGTGTTCTTTAACTCGAGTGTTGCTAGTCTCTGCTGCACGGCGTGAACAGGTAATTAGGGTTGTACCTCTAGTCACAGTGAAATGACTGAAGTCTGCCCTTGCCACGTCTGGTCGACTTTCTAATCTTGCTCTTGTTTATACTTAAACATACCTTTAGCTGGAAGAAATCCTGTGTGCCTGTAAGCCAGCTGTCAGAAAGCCTTGGCTCTTCCTTCCAGCACGGAGAGCTTTTTGGTTTTAACAGACGTTGTAATTTGGAAAACAACAACAGCTAAACCAAGAAAAAAAGTATCCTTATTCTTAGAAGCATTCGATGTCAAATATGAACTTGCATGTTTTCTTTAATGTTTTCAGCCTGCTCCATGCCTCTTTGCTTGCTGTGGTGGGCTCTCTTGCAGAAATCTGATTGATAAACTGCTTTGAAAAGAGGAGAATTCCCCGGAACTGATGAGATTAGATGTGTTCCTCGGCAATGTGATGCGTCTCAGTCTTGAGTGCTTTGCTGTGGGCAGCCCAGCATGTGACACCAAGCACCATATTCTAGAGAACTCATTTCTTGAGCTAAGAGGCTTTGTCAGTGGGAGGCATCTCAGACTTTCGTTTGCCCCATGGGGAATAGAAGCTCCAGATAATCAAGAGGGAAAAAAAAAAACAAACAACACCATCGGAAAACTAACCACAACCTAAAAGCACTGCTCATGTGTGGTGCTTTAGGTGGAAGAATTTCTGAATGCTGTAGTGGTGTTTTGAGTTACTTACAACCGATTTGTTGCATGTGCTTTTGGTAACTCGTCCTGCTGTCAGGATCCACTGAGAGGAAGATCTTTTTGTATTACTGGAATAAGTTTGGGTATGTCACGTGTCAGTTTGATTTGGTTTGTAGCAGTTGTGCTGATAAGTCCTGCCTTTCTGCTTATTCATTTTGAAACCTCTCCCTGGATGTGATGGGCAGGCAGGCGTTGCCTCTGGCACTGTCTGTGGCTATTCCAGAAGGTGCACTTGTAGAGATGTCTGTGAGGAGCTCGTGGAGTAAAAGGCACTTCAGGTTTTTAGCATCTGTGTTCTCTTTTACCTCTCTGTGAACTTGCTCTTGTGACATGGTTCATCTCAGGTGTGTTTATTCCAAATTCTTGGTTTCGGAGGTGCATGGGTGCTTAGTGTAACTGAGATCAGGATTTAGATTGAACTCCAGATGGTGATCAGAGGATTACTTGGAGAGCTGATTATGAGAGTCCTTTGTATAAGTCTCATGCCTAACTTAATAGTTACATCACAAAGATTTCTCCTTAATGAGTCATCAGACAATTTAGTGGGAGAAAAAAACAACCACCACCACCTTTTAAACTTCTCCATGAAGCTGGTTTTTCCCTTAGCCCGTCTGGCTCACATTGAGCTGAACACCAGCACTTGCGGTCTCCTTTCATAGATATTCATTTCCTGACTGCAGATGACTTCTATGATATCTTTGATGTCTGGATATCTTTTTTTTCTTTTGTGTGTGCACGGTCTGCATTTGTCCTTGTGTTCATCTACCAAGTGAGAGTATTGCTGTGGTTGAGCTGTGAACAAAGGCTGTTGTCCATGGTGTGTTCTGATGTAAAATCCACTGACTTTGTGTGCGCTATTTTTGGAGTTTTCTTACCAGAGAAGGTGGTCGACCTGCCTGACTTCAGAGCCAAGATAAGGGGAAAGTAGCAGTGCAAGCAGCAAGTGGGTGGGAAGATGTTCTTTTTACTCCTTTCGTCTGTTACTTCTTGCCAGGCAACATCTTGTTCTCTCCTTCAGTTTTGTGAACTGTGGCTACTCTTTTCTTAGCTCAGCAGATTTGCCCATCAGTGTACAGATAAAGGCCAGTGCTCCTGGCATCTGCAGCTCTGGATTGCTGTGTTGGCACGACTCGTCAGGCTGCATTGTCACTGTCTTGTTTGGTGCCTGGTACCGTGGCTGCCCCAGCTTGGGCCTTTGCTCTGTGACTCTGCTCTGTTAGCTTAGTACTCAGTGCAGTGAAGTTCCCTCAGTTATCAGTGGCTGTCTCTGGGCTGCTTGAGTGTTTCCTGACGAGCAGTTTCCCACTGGTGCAGTGTATCTAGCTCTGTTGCTGGCTTCAGTTAAATATTGCTGGAGCAGTTGTGGTGTTGGACTCCCATACTGGTGGTGCCAAGGACCACAGCAGGCAGCAGCCTGATTTCCTTAGCATCGTTTGTTTTCTGTCTGTTTACCTTATAACAACCAGACTTTCTTTGTGGTAATGCTCAGTGAAATAACGAGAATGTTCAAAAGTTTTTTTTAGTCATGGGGCTGCTTGGGAGGATTCTTTTCATCCCTTCTTAAGCAAAGGTTAACATAGCAGCCGGGTGACTAAGAGCGCTTTGACCTTCCCGATTCACTGACAAATGGAGTACTTATTTAATGGGTTATTGTACTTGAGGAATGCAAATGACCTGTAGTTTCGATGTACTTGCCTGTCAGTAAGGGGAGGAAGTAGTGGTGCTTGGTAACTGATTTGTTGTTGTTTTTTCTTTGTGATGAGAGGCTCCTCCGGCAGCATGCTCATCACGAGACTCTTCAGAGGTGTTGGCTGCAAGCTACATTATTTTTATGTTCAATCATCCATTGTTTTCTCCTGGGGGAAAGAGCTGCTGGGGAGGAATAATGGAAACTGTTGATGGGAGTGGTTTAGTACAGTTACGTTTGGGAGCTCAGTGAGGTGACTGAGTAGACAGTCAGCTGCAGGGTATTGTACATCTGACCCCAAACAGGCTGCTGCTGCTTGTGGTTCTGCAAAGCATGATGTGTTGTGTTATGTCACGTTCCCCCTGGCCAACGGATCCTGGTATCTTCTGCCAATTTTGTGGGAGACCTGTATGATTACAGCATGGAAAAACAGGTTAAATTTTGGATTACAGTGTTGGATTGCATAGGCTGAGCGCTAGACAGTTCTTAACTCTTAAACCAGAGTGCTCCAGTAAGAGATTGTTATTGTTAGCAGGAAAAATGCTAGCAGGAAACCTGCCCAGCCTAAAGGCCCATTTCCCCTTCTTGTGTTCAGTGAGCTCAGTGCTTTTCTCAGAGGTGACACTGATTCATGCTCCTTATTTCTTTCTCCTGTTAAGTCATGCTTTCTCCTTATTGCTCTGTAAGATTTCATTATGGTCTTTTGCAGAAACTTTGCATCTCCAACGCACAGGTGATTTACCATGCTTGTGTGTAGAGAGAAAACTTTTCTGTTTAGTTAGAGGATTAAATCTACCAGATGCTTTTAGAAGCCACTACTGGAAGCAAGGCCAGAGTCACTTGGAGATGCACTAGAGGCTTCCATGAGCTTGTTTATGCTTTGTGGGATAAGTATGCCCCTCTGCCCCCTAGGCCAGATCAAATGATGCTGATTGTTTTAATGAAGAACACTTCCAAGTCTGATATCACTCAGAACAAACCTCTGTGTTCTTGGTGTAGTTACTCACCAAGCACTGAGACTTTGCAGAGTCATCCAGGAATGAAGCTGCACTTTGTGGAGCTGTACTGAGGAAACTGGAGGACTCTGGTGCTCAGTTCTGGATAGCTGCAAACAGATAGCTCCAAGGAGGGCTTTGTGCTTATGTTGTGTGCTCCCAGGACTCAGTGATGTTACAGAAGTGCTGCTTTTAAGTGGTTGGCATTGGTCTGTCTTGTCTGTCTGACACTCCACTCTCCTTCTTGTAGTAGTTCTTTCTCTCCAGCAGAAAAGTTAGAAGAACTGAGAGGTGGGAACATACACCAAACCTGTTGACCTGTGAGGTGTGGGACTTGTTCAGCAGCTGCGACCTGGGGGGTAAAAGCTCTTGGGAAGGTTGCATCTCCAGCAGTCTAGTGTAGCAGCATGTGCTGAGCTGGAGTTCTGGGAAGTAGCTGTCTTTTCCTGGGCTTCCTGGCTGCTGGGAACCTTGAGAATGTGACCTGAGTAAACTAGAACAGATGGAGGGTTTCACTGCCTTGGCTAGTGCTGTGACCCTTTCATGGACACTGCAGAAGGGCAGCCTACATAATAATGATAACAGGAACTGCAGAACACGCTGTGTTGAATTTTTATCTGCCTAAATAACCACCAGTCCAATTCCATTACTGCTTGCATATTTAATAAACTTTTAATGTTGGATTTGAATGAGTTGGCAGTTATCTCTGAACATCCAGCTGCAGCTCTCACGCTGTCTAGGAGGGTCTCGGATGCAAATATCTCTTGCTTAAAAGTTGTATGGCCTCTCCTTGGGCAGTCAGCACTTGACCTTATTGCTCTCTGTAACTACCTGAAAGGGAGGTTGCAGTGAGATGGGGGTTGGCCTCTTCCCTCTTGTAATTAGTGATAGGACCAGAGGGAATAGCTTCAAGTTGCGTTAGCAGAAATTCAGAAATGCTTCTTCTCCAAAGGAGTGGTCAGGCACTGGAATGGGCTGCCCAGGGAGGTGGTGGAATCACCAACCCTGGAGGTATTTACAGAACATTTAGGCACTGTGTTGAGGGGCATGGTTTAGACAGAACTATAGGTGATAGGTGGACGGTTGGACTGGATGATCCTGTATGTCTTTTCCAACCTTGGTGGTTCTATGAAGGGACCACTGGAACCCCAAACATCTCTGTAGCCCCAGCACTTCCCTGTCTGTCTGGAGCTGGGGAGCCCAGAACTGGGCACAGTGCTTTGTCTGCTGCCTCACCAGAGCAGAGTAGTGGGGGAGGACCTCCTTCAGCCCACTGGTGATGCTCTGTGTGATGCACCCCGGGGTTCCATGGCCACAAAAGCATGCTGTTTTTTGTAGTCACCCTGCTGGCCACCAGGACACCCAGGTCCTTCTCTGCAGAGAAGCTATGTAGAATGCTGCAGACAAGGTGAAAAGGGACCTTCAATTGTACAGTGTAATTCTCAGCTCTGGCACCAGTGTGACTTTAAAGTCACTTTTCCGTTCCTAACCTTCAGGATAAATTCTCAGCATGCTACTGTAAAGCAGATAGTAAATGTGTAAACTCTGGGGGTCATGGGGGTAAAGCAGGGAATCCTCACTGCCTCCTTTGAGATAAGTCAGCAGAGTTGTTCAGTAACTGAACCTATCAGGTTGGTTTCAGGTGACCTTTCAGTGTGCCAGGCAAAAAGCAGGAAAAGTGTGATGTTTATCTAAAGTAGTATCATTTTCTGAGAGAGTGCTGTATTTTAAATTGAGGTTCTTTTTGTATCTCCAGGATACCCGTTTCTGAGAGGAACAGCAAAGAAATATAAGTGCAAATACTGATGGACCATTACATCTTCCAAAATGAGCCTATTCACGCGTGTCTACTGGAAACTAGCATGTCTTGAAGGTGAGTAGGTTTTGCTGGTGACAGATGAGCTGTTTGACGTTTGGGGCCTTGACCATCAGTCATCCCAAAGATAGAGTGCAGCTGCTTCTGTGGGAAGGCACAGCCCATAGAAGCATGCCTGCAAAGCCATGTGTTTTGCCATTGGAAGAAATGTCTTGGGAGTAGGTGTATTTTCTGCCATGTTGATTTATTATTATTTTCAGAACTCTTGGGGAAAAAAAAAATTGGGAGCCTAGCGAAGGAGATGGAGCATGGATATTTTCTGGGGGATGAGGGAAGCACAGGTGTTCTACTTGCAAGATGGGAGAGTTAAGTTTGCAATACAAACTTCAGATTGCTGACTGTATTAAATTAGATGAGGTATGACTGCAACTGAACTTGAAAAAGCCTCAAGTGATGTTATCAGTGTTCAGAGTAGCTGAAGAAGAATGCCTGCTGTCAAAGATGGTAAATTAATTTCCCCAAAGTAGAGAACAGAGTGCTTCAATGAAATCTTATTCTGTAGAGTTTGTGGTATCTTTTATGTTATTTCTGTGTTCAGCCCCTTAGGGCTGTAGGAGGTGACCATACAGTGATGTTTTAAAATCCTTTAATATCAGAAATCAAAATGGGAAGTCACAAACAGTTAACATTTAAAACATGGTGACTTAGACTTTGCTATTGCTCTAATAAGGACATATGAGAAACTTTGTGTCCTTTGCATGTGTTTTACGTGTGTGTATATATGAATATATGTATGTGTGTGTGTGTATATACATATATATGTAATTGGTGCTGTTTTTCCAGTCTAAACTTTCAAACTACACTAATCATTGAACTTGGAGTGCCCTACTTGCTTTCCACATTATGCATCCCTTTTATGTAAAGAGGCTGTGAATATTTCTGTATCTGTAATAATGATGTTCAGTTATTTTCGTAGGGAAGGATCTTGTAAATTTGGTCTATGAATTCTACACAGATCTGTATATTAATATGTGACATTTGAGTGATTGTGCAAGTCAGCAGTTACACCTGATGCTGATTGTATGTATTGTGGATATTTAGAAGACAAAATGTCATCTGTGAATCCTATTGCTAGAAAATCTAGAAAAAATGTGAATCTGGGAAACTTGGAAGTATTTATTCTGGTGTAATGTGTATTTTTGTATTTATGTAGATCAATAGAAACACCTGGTCTTCCTTGTGCTCTGTGTTCCGCTGTTGCATCATGGTGGAAAGTGCAATTTTCATCTCTGGAGAAAAAGATTGTGCAAGGGTGAGGAAAGGGACTGTGAAAGAAGGATGTTTTTCTTGCTATAAGGCTTCTTTGTTCTCTGAGGTCAGGAAGAGCTGAGCTCCCAGTCATTTCAGAAGCTCTCCAGTTACCTGTTCACTGACTGTAGGTCAGTACGCCTAAATGAATGGATTCTTCTCTGTATGAGTCATTAGGTAAACAGCAGGTAGTGCTGGCATTCTGATACTGTCTGCTTTGAGTGCTCCTATTTCTTGCTTGTGGTTGACCTGCTAGTTTCTTACCTTCTATTGCAACACCGGCAGCTTTTCTCAGCACAGGATCTTCTCACGGTGCCATGGTAGGGAGAGATCTCCATTGGTCCTCATTGCTGTTCTGGCCTTGTTGGAGTAAGTATTTTCAACAGTAGCTGGAAAAATATTTGGAGATGTTTCCATTAAAACAGTTGGTACTGATTCTTGGCTCTAAGCCTCCTCTTGATCAGAGGCAGCATTGTGGTTAGCCAGATGGCCTGCAAGCTGGATCTGCTGTGCGTTCTGATTGCATCCCTCCTGCAGGACAGGGCACTGGAGGCTGTGCTCTGGCCTCCTCCCCTGGGAGTACCAGGACATGCTGTGTTTGGAGCTGTCACCAGCCTGCTTTTCATGAGAGTGAGACAGCAGTGTGCTTCTGTCTGAAGTATAAGGCCTTGCATAGACATAGGGGTCCTGATTACTTTCTGTCCTTTGCCTTTCTGTCCCTAATGTCATCACCAGTGGCCTTATTGGAATTGCCTCGGTGTTTTTAGACTCAATTATTTTCTCCCTGAGAGAAGAGTTTCTCACCAATTTAATGCGAGTCTTGACTAAATACGGTCAGTTTGAACATGGGGCAAAGTCTCACAAACCAGACGATGCTGTCCAGCCAGAATCCGTGGCTATCCATCCATACTTGCTCTGGTAGAGGGTATATTTCCAGTGCTGGATGAATGAGTCCATTTTTGGGGGAACTCTCGAACCCAGGAGAGACTAGAGTTGTGAAGGAAAGCTGCATTAACCCTCAGATAGTCCATTGCTGCTACTGCTACTGTTGACAGGGCACTGGTTATCCCCTTGAGCCGAGGGGAACTATTCTAGCCATCATTAGAGATCGTTTTTGGAGTTCTGAAGGATTTCATGTTAGAAACTGAAACTGTAGCAGACACAACTCATTTATGGTACCAGTAGTGTAGCAGTCTGAGGCAAACACCAGGTTTCCTAGAGGAAGATCCATCAGACTCATCCCCATGTTGAACTTATAGCTGCTGTCAACGCTGGGGCTGTGAATTTGTTGGTAGGTATACACAGACTTTTTTTGGAGGTTTCATTTGCTGTGTTGGGAACCATTTCGTTTCAGTGGGGTGGGTAGTATTACTGCTGACATCTCATAGCGTTCACTTAACGTTGAAGCAGTCTGCTGCATCAGTATCAGCCTGAGACCTGGTGCTCTTAGGAGCTGATTTACACAGCCACTACCCCTTAGTTGGATCTCCATAAGCAACCCTTCAGGGCTCATTGGGCTGGGATCTCACTATGCTAGTCTGCTTTGGGTGGGGAACGAACATCTGGACTGATGACCACAGTGTGTCTGCCTTCTATTGGCTTCTGTTACGAAGAGAATCCATTTTGATTAGCAGGACACATTGAGCTGTCGTTCAGTTTGGTAACTTTAGTAGCTGAAGTACCGCCCAGGATTGTTGCAGCGTTTGTTCCCAGCTTCCTGAGTGTAACAATTCTATTCTTATGGTATATATTTTTCCCACATTTATATGTTGAGTGGATGTATTGAAAGCTGTTGGATTGCATTATGGCCATGTGTAATGATTAGCTACCTAAGTGTGGGAGAGGTGCAGCATTCAATTTGTTGTAAAATTGCCAGCTAGCATTATTTGTCTACTTGTTGTCTTATCAAATAAGAAGATATTGCTTCTCCAGAACATTTGTACTTGCCATCTTGAAATAGAATTACATTTCTATTAAACTAACATGCTTACTCAATACCACTGAGTAAAGGAGAAGTTTAGTGTTGTTGATAAGGTACTTGGTTTGTTTAACACCTGACTCTGTCTCTGCTCCCTGGTGCACGAGCGCTGCAGTACGGCTTGTGTCGAGGTAACCATGCTGGGAAAGTGCTCAAGTCTTCCACTCAGATATGTGTTCCCACACTTCATTTTTTCCTTGAAATCTAAACACTGTCTTTGGGTTGATGGATCTTTTTAATCTCAGGCAAAAAGGAGCTCTGGTTTTATCTCTTAAATTAAGGAACGTTGATAAAAGCAGCCAGGTTATGCCGGAGTCAATGTGATGGTAATAAATTCCTTCCACTCTTTCTTCAGCCACAGTGAAAATGGAAAAGGTTAAATTTACTGCTGTTCTTCAGGCCTCTGTACAGCGCAGGAGAAAATTTAGCCATTTTGACCTTCCTCTGACACATGCAGTCAGTGAAGATGAGGGCAGAGAAAGCCTTTGTCGAAATAAATGAAGTGGATGCTGGGTTTTCTGACACTGTTACTAATGCACTCCCATGTGCTGCAATTAAAGTGGAAGCCTGCGAGGCCAAGTGCAGGCAGCCTCAGCTGCTGTTTTATATGGAAGCACGTCACTTGGTTTCAAGCTGTTGTTTCTGTTTTTAAAGCTCTCTGTCCCAGAGGTTCTGTGGTAGTGGCTGTGAATGAGATGCGTGCTCTCTGGCACAGAGGATGCACAAGCTTGTTGTGCTATGCGTGTGCTAACTGCAAGGAAGGTGGTGAGAGCTCCCAGTTGCAAACCCTTCCCTGAGTTTGTTATGCTGACCTGGTCTTAACTGCAGCAAAGACTGAATTTGTTGTCCCAGAGTCCTCTTTGTAGAGGTGACAGCTCAAGGGGCAGGGGGGTCCTGCTAGTGGCAAGGGTGTGGGGATGTGTGAGGGCATCTGGGGGGCTGCCTAGGTGTGACCCCTTCTGGCTCTGACTTAGGAACTGAACCTGAGCGTGTTTTCCCATGCACAAACTGGCAGTGGTGTGCTGGTGCTTCACAGTTGCTGTTGTAGTTGGAGAATGGTGTGTGTGTGCTTTTAAATAGGTCATGTTTGGAGGTGGCAGGTAGGAGGAAGATGGCTTGACATTCGCTTGGCAGAACGTTATGGCAGTCGAAGAGGACATTGTGTTTTCCATGAACTTAGTTTTGGGTCTGAACTCTATTCAGGCAAACCGTGCTCTTAATTTTGTTACAGTGAAAAAGGGGATTCTACAGAAACACTTTGTATCCATAGGAGAAATAAAAGTGGGTAACATTGATGGTTAGAGCTGGATGATACAACCTTAAGGTCTACCTACCAACCCTCCCTAGGCTCTTTTTGGGAGGACTGAATCAAAACAGAAGCTGTGTTAAGTGCCAGTGGCACCAGCCTTAAACACCAGGCTTTCCTGTTGTGCTGAAACTGGTGACTGTGCTTCTACTGTTGTGTCTGTAAAACTGTACAGTCACTGGATGGTTTGGGATGGAAGGAACCTCAAAGATCACCCAGTTCCTGTTCTTAAATGTGTGTAAGTGCATCAATATATTGTGTAAACAGACACAAGCAGAAAACCAAACCAAACAAACTTGCTCAAGAGAGAGCTATGTCTTAATGCTGGATAGAAATATTGCTTATTGGGACCACTCAGGAAGAATGCTGTTACCCAGATGTTATCATGCATAGTCGTGAACAGAACTCTCAATTTTGTTCATGCTGGAGTATTTCTGTATGAAAAGAAAGTGGATATATGTAGCAGTAAATGCGATGCCTATAGACATGTCCAGTAATACTGGGCAATTCTATTAAGCTATGCATTGAAAGGAGCATTAGAATGGTTGCCTGAGGCTGCAGTGTGACTTTTCAGTGCTCTGGATGGTTAATGTGGAGTAGCCGTACTGCTAGGACAGAGAAGCCCAGAATAATTTTCCTTGTCCTAGTTAAGTCAAGAACTATTAGAGCAGTGGAAATAAGGTTTCAGCAAGAGGAGGAAAAGGGCTGAGGGAAGCATCAGCCCTCACTCTTACTAGTTAGAGGGAAAAGTACACAAATGCACCAGGAGTCAGAACTGCAAGAAGTGTGAGGTGTTACCAGTGAAAACGGGAATCAGGGTAATGATGCCTGAGCATGTGAATGGGTTAGGGACTATTTTCACTCTTTCTGGTTCTTAAAAAGAAGGGAAAAAAGCAAACTGTGCGCAAATGTGTGGTAGGGCAGGGAGGTCAGATGGATGTGTTTTTTCTGACCTCCATGTTTGTCAGGAAAGGCTTTTTGTCAGCTCCTGAGCCTGACAGATGGGTGTTGTGGTTTAACCCGGCAGGTGGCTCAGCACCACGCAGTCCTTCCCTCATTCCTCGCTTCCCCCATTGGGAGAATGACAAAAACACAGAGTAGAACTCATGGGTTGAGATAAAACTACTGAGAGAGAAGAAAGAGGGTAGTAATTATGACATATATGTATGTGAATGTATATAACAAGTGATGCACAAGCAATGGCTCACCACCCAAACCATAACATCGTACCAGACACTGAAGAAAATTCCATCCCAGCTGAAACTAGGATGCTGGGCCACTCAGGGTCATTCCTCTCCCATCCAATACAACACAGCACATGGCTTCCACAGGGGACCTGTGGTGGTGGAGAAACTAAGGTAAAACTGAGGTAAATAACCTCAACTGCTTTGTGATACTGAACTGTTTGGAGAAGTGACGGCAAGCAGTTTTCAACGTAACTTTCTCACCTCCTTTCCCTAAGGCACGTTTTTTTCCTGTACTGTTTCTGTAATGCCTCCCAATGATGCACATAGGAAGGAAGAAATTTGATCAACTTGTTACTTACAGAGAGCAGAATAGAAGACAAGCCCAGAGGGGAGGCAGAATTGAGCATCAAATGTTCTTCTTAGCTGGCTCTTCTAATGATCTGAAGAAAATTGTCCTTTGTGTCATCTGAAATGATTTTCACAAAGGCCAACCTAGAAAAGTCATACCTGTATTAGACACTCAATGTCTGCAGTCCAAGTCTTATTTTGTGCCTTTATCTTGATTACTTTTACAACCTTGGGCACTTGACAGAAGGAAGAAAGCCATATTGTTCTGATTGCTTCATGTTTTTTGAGAGGAAAGATTTCCTGAGCTTTGTTCAAACTCTGAAGCAGAATTTGGTCTTTCTGGGAATTGTGTGAGCACAAGTGATTGCCTGGAGCAAGAGAGTACATACTGAAACTGCAGTAGCAAAGACCTTGATCTCAAAGGCCAGCTGCTACTGTTCTTCTTCTCTTCAGCCTTAAAGTTCACCAGTTTACAAACTCAGCTTGTCATCTTCCTATACAATGGGTAGCAGTGCTGCAGAAGGTGAACAGGATGGTTTCTCAAGGCTTACTTCATGCTTATATCCCAAACAGAAGTCTCTTCCTGTGGAAACCTTGGTGTAGTTTTCAGAAGATAAATTGAGTTGTCTTTTGGCTTCCTTTCTGGATTCTTCCTTTCCTACTTTCTTAGACTTTTGGGGGCAAGGCAATAAATCCATGTCAAGGTGTAGCTTTTGACCTTCAGGTTTGCAACCTAGCTGACATAGATGGTTGATAGGAGTTGTATATTTAAGAACAGAACTTTGACTGTTTTTTCCACGTATATATCAATCAGCTTATGCAAAGAATTTCTAATGAGAAGCTAACTAAACTCATGGACATTGTTGATTGAAGAAAATGGGAAAAATATGTGATGTTCTTTACTAATGTGGCTGAGCTTTGCTCTTGTTTAACAATGCTTCATGTATGTATTTTCTGTTCATGATGTGTGTTTATTTTATTTACTGAGCTCAGTCAGATATACCCTCATAGCACGCTGGGACTGTGTTTCTGGAGTGAACTTGATCAGTGTTATGAAACTGAAAGAGGAATGCTAACCAGCATCACTGTCTGTGCACAGGTCTGCCGATGTTTTGGTGATGTTCCCTTACATAATACGACAGTTTTATGATAGCTTTGAATGTGAGTAATTGAGGGCAGAGCACCTTCTCAGTCATTTCGCTTTTAAGTAGTTCTGGCTGTTGAGTAAAGCTGTTCTCAGATGTTTTCTTCTCCTTCAACTTACTTTCTTCAACTTAAACATGACCACAAGAATCCCATGTGCGTTTCAAGACTATGGCTCTTTCAAGACTACCTAGGACCAGCAATTGCAGTGTATGCAAGGTGCAGTCATTTTTTGTGTTTTATTCTGTCTGTTGTTTGGCACAAGAGAGGCTCTCCTGGCCCCCAACTGCTGCCAACAATTACAGACAGTTACCAGTCCCCAGCGGGAGTACGTGTTTTCAGCCAATATTTACAGCCTGTTCTGTGCTGGAAGAATGGAGCTACTGCTGCTATTGTAAGTTGGAGATGTAGGGAGGCTTCCTTTTGGCTCTTCAGTAAGAAATAAGATGTAAAATACAGCTCTGGTAGTGACTGTTAGCTTTATTCATTGCCCGAGAAGCACTGCAGAAGGTTTTGCATAGCTGCAGGCTTCCCTGGCTCCAACTAATTAGTGTATCTGTGCTTTCTTCTGAGACTGAGTCCTGATCTGTGAGTAACCATGGTCACCCTCAGCTTGGTCTGGAAGGATCCTCCATATGGTTGTACATCACAAAGCACTACTGAGGCCAAGGCTCCCGGAGGTGTTTTGTGAATTGGCTGGTTGGGATGTGTCTCTTCTGCAGCCTCTCTATGAAGGCAGGGTCATTAACCAGTGTTCAGGGAGATACAGAAAGACTCTTTAATCTCCTGAGTGCCATTTATCTTATTTTAAGAGTTTTTCATAAGAAAATAGCACAACTGTCTCCCGGTAGGTCGCAGTTGCAGCATAATCATATCATAATGTGTCAATATGAAGATCTATTGTTTCCTGTCACATGAACAGCATGGCACACCAGTGTGTTGGTAGTCATCCATATCTTTTTAGCATCAGATCTGGCCTCTTTCTCCACATACCTACAAAGGTTGCTGTTCTGTAGGAAGAACAGTCATCAGCTTTTGGGATGCTGGAAGTTCAGAGCAGCCAGCATTGGAAGTTGAGGTCCTGCTGTCTCTGCAGTAGTGTGCTCCTACTTAAGGTGTGTGTGGAAGACCCTAGATGCTGTCTTGTCTTTGCAAGCTTAGTGCCAGCAGCTAATTGCAGTGAAAATGAGGCTTCTGATGTGGGTGTGCTCACAGCACTTAATTTTCTCTCTGTAGGTTAATTGTGGTTTTGCTGTGGGTTTCTGTCCCTTCATTTTTTTTTTTCCACTACGGCAGGAGAGAAAAAAATCTACTGCTTGAGCCTGCTTCTAAAATGCATGGTCACTTTCTAAAATATATTCCCAATCTTGAGAAGAGTGCAAGAGAAGAGGGTACTTAGTGTATGTGCTTTGAAATCCATTCATACTTCTGAAAGGGGAAACGTATGTACTCTTTACTGACTTGCAGTTGCTGTATGGAGGATTTCCAAAGGCTGGACAACTTTCAATTAACTCGGTAACATTTGTAATTTATTACTTTCTAGCTTGCCAGCAGCAAAAGGAGTTAGTTGAGGTGAGAAAGATACAAACAAGGAAGGGAAGTGGGCTCTTCTTTGACAACAGAGGAGGAGAGAAGCAGATAATGATTAGGTTATGGTGTGGGAGAGGTGAAAGCAAGAAAAGAGAAGTAGGAGGTGGAGGTCTCCATAGTGGTCAGGGAATGCATTCATTTCTTTTTAGGATAAGTGATTTTAGTCAAAAGAAATGCTAATCCTCAACTTTCCTCCCCTTGTAAATTTATTTAACCAGTCTAAACCTATTCCTTAGGATAGGAGTAACTCAAGGAAATAGTGGGGAAGTGCTGATGCTTACTGACCTCAGTTGTTTGCACCTTGATGCATTTAGCAGTCTCATTATGTGAAGGTGATGTAATTGGGTAGGGGCTCCTTACTCCTCAAACCAGATAACACAACACTGCAGCATGTTACCTACTGTCACTGTAAGCTGTGTTGAGTGACTTGGTTTCTGTGCTGAGCAGTCAGGTATTTTTGGTGACTTGGATCATGTTGCAGACTGCTCTGTGGCCTGAAGCCTGACAGTGGCTGTTTCTTGGGCACGCCAGAAAGGAAGATAACTTGCAGAAGAGAGGATTGTTCCTAAGCCTAGGCAGAGACTTTTACAGGAACCAGGGGATGTCATAAGTGCTTAATCTTCCCTGCAGAAACACAGTCTACTTCTTTGATTTACCTTTTTTATCATGAAACGGTGCTGCATGGATGCTAAAAGCCCACACTCCTAAAATAGATTGAGTAGAATAAGCACTTCAGTGATGACTGCTTCAGGAGAGGAGAGGGAGAAGGCAACAACGTACAGCTAGCATGTATTAGACACATCACTTAATGCATCCGGAGACCTCGGATGCTATCAGCACAAATGTGGCAGAGGGACACAGAACCAGTCCTCCTAGTGAACCAGGCTGGATGTTAGAGTTACACTGGATGTTGATGTGGGACCTGCAGAAGTGAGGGCGCTTCCAGTCAGCTAAACCATGGAGAGTGTGTTCACAGATGCTCTGGAAGTGGGAGATAGGTCCAGGCCTCCATTGGTCCACCTGCAACCGTTTCCCTGTACGGTTGGGCACATCCCTCAGAGCAGCTCCCCTTACATGCTCGCAGTGCAGCTGCCTGTGCAGAAGGGCTGGTACAGAGGTCTGCTACCTCTGAAATAAGTGAATTCTTCCAATATCAGCATCAATTTGAGTGGTGCTATTCTAGCTTTTACAGTAATGAGTGTTGTACAGAAGCTGCTTGTCCTTTTCCCACAATACCTACGTTGCCAGCATACCTTGCAGCCTGATCAGGTTGGCTCAGCATCCCCACACCTCCCTGGGTCACTGCCATTTGCCCATTGTCCTATTCCCAGCTGACTGCCAGCTCACAGAGCCTCTGAGATGCTGCTGATGTGCTGAGATGTACAGTCATTTGTAGGCAAGTGGCTTCCAGCAGGCGTGACCCCACAAAGCATGCAGGCAGAGGTGCACTGGTTCTCCATGTGCAGAGGTACAGGGCTGCTTTGGTGGCACCTCCCAGCTTTGGCACCATTCAGTGAATGGATGGAGTAAGGCACTGTGAGCTTTGCTCATATGTCAGAGGCTAAACTAAGCTGCGTTTACTAGTATTTATAATTTAAATTGTGCCAGAACACTTTGGAAATGTGATGGTGGACAAAGTAGCAGGCAGTAAACACTGCTAAATGACAGTTCTGTTCGCTGTTGGTTGGTAATTGAGAGAGGCAGCAGCTGCTTTTGTGCGGCCTCAGCCAGGATGAATTAGGGATAAGACTATAACTTGGTGCCACCTGCAGACTTACTGTGGGCGAGCTCGATCCCCTTGTCCAGATAACCAATAAAGATATTAAACGGGGCTGGCCCTGGTTATGGTTTCTTTGAACAGGGGTTTTCTTTTTCTTCTCTGCATAGCACTGTGGGTTGCGGCCCATGGGAGCCCTGGCTCTTGGTGGACGAGCCTGCTGCAGCAGGAAGGGTGACACAAACTCAACATGTTTTCCTTGTGCTTCCTGTGCTCTCTGCCATGCAAATGTGGTGTCTAACCTTTGAAAACTTGCTGATAAGCTGCTATCAGCCAACGGTTAAAACAACAAACCCTCCCACTTTGCTGAGCTTGGATAGGAACTTCCCAGGGCTTCAAGGCCTGTGTAGTTGAAGACCTGCAATAATCAGGGACCAGGAGCTCGGCTGGGACAAAGGTTACTCTCTGAAGAAGTCGGCCGCAGCTGTTGGCTTTGTGCTGTCCATGCATCATCCCTGTAAGTATTCAGCACAGAATGCTCCATTCTGAACTAGATGTGATCATGAGAATGCGAAGCCACGCTGCAGTGTGAGCAGCATCTCCAGCAGATCTTAAACCGGATGCAGGAAACGCAACCCGAGCTCTGCTGAACACAATGCAACAGTCACAGCTCTGCTTTCTCCACTTGTAGGAGAATTTCAAAGCAAATAATGTTCTGTTTGTTCAGTTCTTTAAATAAAACACATCTGTGGGGCATCGCGTTTGAGTCCAGATACTCAGGATTCCGCTGGTATTTTGTTGGGATGAGGAATAATAGGTTGAAAAAAATCCTTGGCTTATATGAAAGGGGAAAGTTTAATCACCAGGTGTGTTTTTTTTTGTAATTGTTTCCAGATCGTACGATTGGTTTTGTATTTGTTTTATTCACGTTAATTTGATTTACTTATTTTACCGATGGTGTTGGCTTACAGGCACGTAGAATCTTCCAGGTTGAACCTGGAAGGCAGTGTGTTAAGAGCAGAGTATTGTAAAGGCTGTAGTAAATCCACGTGGAGGAGGAGCAGCACTCACCTGCTGGCAGAAGCCCTCAGGTCCCCGAAGCCTTTCTCCTCCACAGTGCTGACAACTCCTGCTTCTGCTGGCGGTTACGAACTGATGTTTTAAGTCTCAGATGGGTATATTTTTCGTGTGAAATTCAACGATATATTCCAGTGGCATTCTGCCAGCTTCAGGCATCGTCAGGCTCATGTCTAAGAATATCTCCCCATTATAACCTGCTGCTTTAACTATAATGTAATCAAGTGCAATCTTTTCCTATTTTATGTGGTTTTGATTCTCAGTTATGTATTATTGTTTCATCTACAGAATCTATCTACTTGCAATCTGTTTTTCCTTAAGCAAGAAAGCACATCTTACTGTGCGTGTGTGTATATATGTGTATGTGTGCACATGAATGTACACATACTGTTCTTTCCTTAAAACTGTGGATAAAATCTGTGACTCCTGACTTCTGGGGCCATTGATTTCATGGAACCTCCAAGTGATTTTCTTACCAATTAAGTCAAACATCTATATTTTCATGTATAGATAGACCTGTAGGTAAAGGCAATCTGTTTTAAGAGCAGCTAGTTCAGTCTTTGCCTTGTTTGGCAATTTCAATGTATTAATTATTTCTAATTGTATGAAGAGCTGGGCTAAGCCTTGCATCCTTCAGATTTCTGTGGGGTGGGAAGAGTATACTGAGGACTGGAAGTTCCAGTTTCTTTGCTTGCATGTTTGTGATGGCAGGAGGGGTGATGGTACAATGAGTTGTGTGTGTGGTGGAGAACTGTAGCAGCTTGTGCTTTTCCTAAAACTTTCTCAAAAGCAGGGAAATGACTTGGAGTATAGGTATAAGATTATGTGAGAAAATTCATTGATAGATTGTCTTAAAGTGTGTTAAAGTCCAATCCAGAATGAGATATATGCACTGAACATGGAAAACTGTGAGCTCTGTTGTGGGTGCTGCTTTCTTAATTTAGATTAAAATTGTAACGTGAAAGAATTAGAGTGTATGCCTGTGCTAAGGAAGGATGTGCCAAATGTGATGAGATCTTTCTTCTTCCAGCTTCTATCCTTTTATTTTGTCAGTTTCCTGCTGTATTTAAACGTACCATGTAACAAGATGTGCTAATAGGATGTTTTGGATGGATATTAGGACCATTTAATTGAACGGATCTTTGTTCCATAGGATTCTGAGTTTCCTTATTGTTTTTCTTTCTAGAGAGAAGAATTCAGTACTGGACTGTCTTGAGCATTACCCCTGGTGCAGCTTCAGAGAGCACCTTGGTTTACCTGACTTGAAGGGTCACATGTGCAGCAAACCAAGGGGACATGGGCTTTCAATGCATCTGGAGAAATGATCAGGTACCCTCAGCTGTCTGTGCTTTAACTTTCGCAGTGAGTCAGAAACTTGAGGAGGCACGAAACAATAAGGCACTCACTCTTGCAGCTACGCATAAATTTTAGATGTGCTTTGCTATTCAAGGGGGGGGATGAGGTAAGCGTACCATCTTGTGTGATAGTATGTCCGCAGCCAAGTCACTGCTGCCTCACTGTCCTGCAGTAGCTTAGTTGCAGGACATTGGCTTCCAGTTGAGATGCAGTTTGTACTGAACAGGAAGGGACAAGTGGTCACACCAGTGCAATTCCATAAACAGCAGAGAGCAGTGATTCACTCTGAAGTTGGGAAGCAGGCTATAGGCTAAATAATGCTAGAACAAGATGTTTTTAGCTGTTTGTTTGTTTTTGAGCAACTGTTCCTCGTTTCTAAAATTAAGTCAAACATTTATAAGGGTATCAAACTTGACTGCTGGAAGTAACTGCCGTGCCATGGGCACTCGGATTTGCTGACTCTCATTGCTGATTGTGTGTCTGATGTATGTTGCCATAGGTAGTGCAGAGCTTGTGTGTCTCACGTTCTGCATCTGATGCTGCCCTTTGCCGAGTTCCAGCTGTGGTCAGGGACTTCCTTTACTGCTGTGTTTTCTTTGTATTAAAAGAAGGTGTCTTAACATTTCAAATTGGGTGCAGAGCTGTATGTGAGAACTGTGAGAAGGAGCAGATTGTAAAATAATACTATAATCTTTTGGGAATTAAGCTTAGAGGAATATTGTCCAAAAAAAAAATAAATTCTTGTGTTCTTTACAGATATTAGCTGAGAAATATTCTTGTCTTTAGCTGTGAAATCATTGTAGTTTTCTTCATTCGGTGAATGGATATATGCAAAAGGCAAGAAACCTTTTCAATCTCAAGGAGTCTGAAAATGGTCTTATTCTGTACATCTTGTTTACACTTGTGTGATCCTTCTCTTAAATAGACAATTCATACAGGAATAAACTAGAGATGTGTGAGTTGTAGGAGGTAACTGAGCCACCCATGTGAAGGACTGCAGGAACAGGAGAAGTGGAGATACATTTTGGGATTCACTTTTTAATATAAAAGCTCTCAATTTTTATTCGTCCTTTGAGAGTTAATGGGTGCTACAGAGGTAAAGTATTCATGTATTCAGTCTTTATCATGCTATAGATTATAATTCAGGTGAAGTATTTTACTAAAGAAAAACATTCTCCCTTGATTTAAATGTTACTTCATCTCAAGGAGGGCAATTAGTTGCGTAAACTACCCTGCCCTTGCTTCTTCAACAGCAACTCATCACTTTTTTCATCAGCACTGCTTCTTTTTATTGATCTTATTTTATTCAGTTAATAGAAAAGGTACTCTGGATTTGTGTGTTATATGCACAGTAGTGGTGTCCTAGTGGAATAGAGGTGCTTTAAGGACAAAAAGTGACTCTTTGTGGAGGAATGTGAAGCCTAGTAGATCATGTGCAGTGGGGGAGCAAGTGAGCCAGACATACTCTAATCATGTAGTTTATTATTGGTGTGTATGTGTGTGTATATATATATATATATATACACAATTTCCTGACTGTGTGTTACATTCTTTATGAAAAGGATAGAGGTGCTTTCTGCAAACCTTGCCTCACTACTAACTGGCACATTGAGGTCTGAGCAGGCTTGCATCCCTCAGCTTGAAGGGGGTGTGTAATCACCCTTTTTTTTTACTCTGCTTGTGAAGTGCTACAGGTTTTATATACTGCTATGACAGAACTGTCCTGCAGTGTCCCTGGGTAAATGCTTTAGCTACCATGTTTTTGAGACTTCACTTCTGTCTCTCATAGGCATCACTTGTGTTTAAAGACGTGGTACTTACTTTCTCTGCATAGGTGAAACCTTGTGCAGTGCAAAGCTGGTGGTTTGATTTGGTTGAATATTGGGACAGTGACTGACTTTTATGTGCCTCTTTGTGGGATGTTTTATTTTTGACTGTCCCTTAGGGACAGCTCTTCAGCTTAATTCAGAAAGCAGGTATTTGGTAAGCCATGCAGCACCTCCTGAGAGTGTCCTGCTTTAGGGTGGTGTGTGTGATTCTGTATTGTCCGGCATCACTCCTGAAAACAAGAGTCAAAACCATCATTGCTGGCAAGTTCAACACTCAATCTAAATACTGTGAACCAAAAGTCTGTTAAACCTGCGTTCCAGTGGTTCAGGTTTTATCATCACTCTTTGTAAAGTGAGTAATCATGTGTTGTGGTTCCTCAGACCAGCCAAGAGAATCCTTGGGGTCTGTGTTCAGCAGCAGAACAGAGGAAACACCACAGGAAAGAGTAGAAGGAGAAAGGTCAGGGAGCTCTAAAGAAAAGGCTCCTGAGAGCTCCATGGCTGGTGCTGGTCTGGGAGGAGGAGGGTGAGTAGGTTTTATGTGTCTTAAGAGTATTTATGTAGGGCTGATCAACGGTTCTCAAAGGAACTTTATCACAAAGCTACAGAGAACTGTTAATACCAAAAATAGTGCCTCATTCTGGGAGGCTTTAAATTACAAATGCTTGAATTCAGCTGTCTTAATGGGCTTTCAACATTTTTTTTTTGTATTTTTTTGCTGTAAGTCTGGGTAATATTCCTCAAAGAGGTTGTATAACAGCAGCAAGGCTGGAAAGATTTAATTCAGCAAGACCTCATGCTGCAAGAATCAGATTAATTTTTCAGCTTCTGGTCTTGCTGCAGGGCTTTCAGTATTCCGCTGTCTTCATAGGAAGAGTCCTGCAAGGTTCCAGAAGATCATCCTGACCCTATGACTCAATGCATCATCTGCATTGCTGGGCAGTTCTTGTGAGGCATTCACTTATTTACTCTCTAACACAGGAGGCAATGAGAATTCCCTGGGCTAGGGCTGCAGTCACTATTTAGAAAGCTACTTTCAGTGACTGAAGGAAACTTCTCTTACTTACAGACTGTGTGTGTTACTCCTCCTCACTGTAGAGGTGGAAGATAGGGGTTTTTTTGAGTGCGTGTATGGATTTTTATCTTTGCAGAAACCATTTCTGTCTTTAAGGATCTTAATCACCTCTCTTTGCTCAAATTGAGCAACCTCAGTCAGCCCACTCACACCTGTAAGGTCCCTTTGTCAGCTCCCTGTTGTCCCGGTGGCTCTGGGGCAGGTTCTGTTTCTTGGCAAGTCTCACCCCAAAATGGGCTTTACTGAAGATTTTACCAAAACTGAATAGACTGGTTGCTTCCATTTTCTTGAATTTGTGCTCCTGGATAAAGTCGCCTTGCCTGTGACAACTTGGTGTTTGTAATTTGCACTCAGTCTGTGACCCTCTCTATATCCCCAAATCCTTCTCTACAGAACATCTGCTCGCCAGTTGTCGGTATATTTGTGCAAGTGGATTTTAGTCTCTGAACAGAACATCCCATATTGTTTCATTATTTCCTCAGTAGTTTCCTGTTTTATGCATTGACAGATCAGTGTCTTTTTGTAGGAATAATGTAGGTGGTGGGACTCTCCTTTCCACACATTAGGCTTGGTTCTCATATCCCATGAGCACAGCAGTGCTGCAGCTCCCAGTCTGGGAGGGGAAGGGTGGCTGTAGCTTAGCCAACTTTAAAAGCATCCCTTATGGCCACTAATTGTACATTCGTATTACTTGTGCAGCATTTCTCACTGCTGGCAATTCTGTTAGTGTTAATTATTGTTGTGGAAGACTTCATTTTGGAGCGATCTCTGGGAGAATCGCTATTTTATGGCTGTTCCCCCAAACAAATGGATATGTTTTTCTCTTGGGGCCTCTGCTAAGGATTTCTCCGAATTACCTCCAAGGGGAAATAGGCAGAAAATGAATGTATTTCCTTCTCTTTAGTTGTGTTTTTGACTAGGCATTAAAGATAGGGGTGGCTTTCTCAAAGTTTCACTGCATATCTGAGTTGGTAGCCATCTCCAGCTCTTTGCTTTCAGTTGTGAACAAACCTAAAGGTCTCACCATGGCTCTGGTCCTGTCAGATTATGATTCATCTCAACTGTCTTAGTGGGAAGGAATTCTCGACCAAAGTCTCCTCAGTTCTGAGATCTTAACAGCCCGGAGATCTTCCAATGCTTTACGTGCGATTTCTGTTGCCCACCACTGGAGTTCAGAGCATTCAGAAGAGGAATGTTTGCTTGCAGAATTGGAGGGGATCAAGCATTTTGTACGTTTCAGAGCTTGACAATGAAGTCTCCCTTTAGACATCCTATCTATGTAAATACTCAGACTTTTGTCAGAGTGGATTTATGAGCAACCCTGTATACATGTAGTTATGAAGTTAGCCTTTGAGTTAGTCCAATCTCTTCTAATTTTCTGCTCTTGCCATGGTGAGAATTTGGCTTCTGCTTTAGTTTTTCTGCTTCCCCGTGTGCCATCAGCCAGTGCTCTGATGTAGCACAGCCATCCCTTACATCTGGAGATAGGAAAAAGATAACAATACTTAAAAAGATAATAAATCTAAGATCACTGTCAAGTTACCAAGGCCTACAAGTAATAACAAGGCCTACCTGTTGGAATGTGGGCTTAATATTATTGTTTTCAGTCTTCTGCGATTTCAGTAGTTTTATGGTGTATTAAAATTGTAGGTCACTGCACTGGGGTGCTTGTTAGATGAGTATTTTAGGACCAGGCCCAAATTAATGTGATGTGTCAACTTTAAAGTGTTATGCCTAGCAGATGCTGTATAGCGTTCCTATTAGTTACTAATTGGTTTGGAAGTCCTTAATTGTCCTATCTCTTTCAAATATAGTGAGCAGATAGTTGTTAAATACTTCTAGCTTTGCTTTTGCACCCACTTCCACTGGCTTTGCCTGCTATCTCCTAGTGGTCTATCTAGTTTCCCAAATATCCTTTCTGGGTGTGAATTTGTCACTAGCACTTGTGTGCTCCCACATGAACTTTGCTTTTATAGCAGATTATATACACAGTACTTTTTTTTCCCTTCTGTTTTTGCTTTAATATCCAAGTGAATGTAGGGTTGTGTGTGGGCATCTAATACTCCATAACGAGTTCCCTGCTTTTGCCAGTGCTTTCGTCTGAATGAGACATGAGGAAATTCTAACACTGGTCCACCTGTGGTTAGTTAGCTCCTCTGTTGCATGAGTGGTGTGTATGTATGTTATTGAAGTACACAACTGATTGCTGCCCTCCTGCTTTCTAACGCTATTGTTTGGCTATCAGCAAGATCTTGTAAGCAGCCATCACTTTTGGGCCAGTGGTTGCTTTTCATACTGAGTGGAGGTACTTCTCTCGGATTCCATTCAGGACCTTTGCATTTGTAAAATTTTAATCTCCTGTTGAGACAAGGACACAATTCAGTGTTGGTACACTGACCAGGGCACCATGGAAAGGAAAATCTCAAGTTGCATGTGCAAGTGCTTTTCCTCTATCGGAGCCGTCCTGGGGTTTTGTTCCCACTTACTTTCCCTGCTGGGTGCTTTTTAAATGTCACTGCAATTAACCCTTGGAAAATTATTTTCTGTTCTATTTTTGCCACTGAATATTTAGTTCTGTGGCAAAATTCCTCCTTTTCTTCCACTTATTGAGTGTGGTGCTGTGTTTCCTTTCTCAGTCCTGAATTTATCATTGCACTCTGGGGACAAGGAAAGCAGGACCCAAGTGTCCAGGTGCTGCTGGGGTGAGTAGTCATGGCATGCAGCCATCCCTTGGAGGAGGTGTCACTGGCTTCACAGCACTGCTTCTCCTTTTGTGTCCTACTGCTTGACCTGTAGCAGTTGCATTGTCTGAGTAGAAACCTTGCAATGTATTTTTTGTGAATCCTGGCTCTTAAAAAATAGGTTTTCATTCATTAGATCTCCACAGCAGAAGTTAATGTGTGCTTTCTTTGATCTTGAAAGTAGGTAATGAGAGATTTGCATTAATTTTCATTTTCTCTGGTCAACTTCATAAAACTCCATTCAAAAACTGAAGTCCCGATTCAAAGCTCAAATGATTGTGGCTACCAGTGCATTCAGAGCCCACTGATATGTTTGTATCATAGCAGCCCTTTGGTTGAACTGATTGTGTCTAGCTCCTGGGTACTGCTGAGAGGTGAGGGTGTATGGAGGGGCAGGTGGAGGGCTCCCACTCTGTACTTCTGGCTGTGCCATCCTGGCTGTCTGCGGAGCCCCTGACTCCCTGTCAAAGACACTTAAACAAAAAACCAAGAAGTAGCCCTGCTGTCTTACCATGTGGAAACAACAACCCATCCCCTCATGTAAGTGCATTTTATGTAAGTACTTTCTGCACGTCTGGCTCTATTAGTCTTCAGAAGGAAGTTAGTATCAGGGGTGTAAAGGAATGCAATTTTTGTTTTCCAAACACAGATCTGCTTTGTTGCTTCTTCTGTTATCCTAGTTGATTTTGAGACGTTACCGAGTTTCCATAGAGTAAGATGGGAATGCCTCAGGCACCCTCTCAAAATGCACTCCAGATTTTGGCTTAGTCTCTTCCTGCTGGCTAGGAAAGGGTGGTGAAAATATGGAAATCCTGGCTTTAATAATCTGGAAGCTGTTGAGAAGCAGTTCTCATCGCACTGATGAGTTCTGTTCCCCCCCAGGAACATGAAATCCAGAGACACAAAGCCAAGGCCGAGCTTGGATCTGAGCAGAGAGAATGCAAGTACTGAGGAACACAGTTTAGAGGGAGATTATGGTGATAGGTGGATGGTTGCACTGGATGGGTTTGGAGGTCTTTTCCAATCTTGGTGATCATAAGACTCTGTAATTTGATGTTAAGTGAGCTGGTGCCTCCACTAGGACACAGCCATCCCCTCAGACCTCCAAAATGGCGCGGAGTGCCCTCGCATCCAGTGTGCAGAGCTGAGGACGTGCGTTGGCAGAGCCGTGGGATGGCATGGAGATGGCGGTGGGCTGCCGTGTGGATGGAGCCCCGCTGTGCCCTCCGCTCCCCACGCACGGCTGAGCGTGTTCAACTCGGTGTGCTTGGAGTTGTGCTCCTGAGCATTTCTGACATTGGGCGCTTGTCTGCCTGCTGCTGCGAGTGTTTGGGGAGAGCTGAATGCGTGATGCTGTCAGTGTTCCTATTTTGATTTTGTTTTGGTGCCTTTGCATCACTAATCAAACACAAGCCTCCTATTGTTCTCCCTGCGGCTTCCTTCCAGTGCGTGCTTACATTTTGTTATTTTAATAATAACACCCAGGGTTTGAAAT
>VXAB01001220.1:505850-552695 GCA_013399175.1 Odontophorus gujanensis
CCCCCCCCCAAAAAAAAAAAGCAAACCCGAGAGATAACAAACTCCTTTTCTGATTACTAAATGCACTTGATTCATAGAACAGATGGCTGCTATTCGATACGCTGCCGTCACTGAGCCGTGCGCAGGGGCAGCAGCTCAGCTCGGAGGCAGCAGAGGATGTCCTCGCCCGCTCCTTCCCCGGCATGGCAGTGCTGATGCCATTTTCCCCCTGGCCCCAGCGATGCACAGCCTGCTCCCCACGTCCCCTCCCCGCCTCGCCGGCGTGGGGCTGCTGTGCTCGTGCTGCCCGGATCTGGCTGGCAGGAGGTGGCTGGCGGTGCCCGCACCGATTGGCTGCCCCCTGCTCCCCAGCCATCTCCAAACAGCCCCATTTCCATCCATTCATGAATCCGTGACGTCAGCACGCTTCTGTGCTCCTTTGCAGCAGGCTGCAGGATTGTGTGGGTGGAATTTCCTTTTATTTTGCAACACTTCCTTTTTTTTTTCTTTTTTTTTCTTTTTTTCTTTCTTTTTTTTTTTTTTCCTGCCTTCCATCTTTTTTAAAACAAGAAAATGGAGCGTGGCACGGGCAACTGTCGTCCTCGTAAGTATCTGGAGAAAATGCCTATTTTGAAGCGTGTGTGCTTGTGTCTGTGTTTGATGGGCAGTGCTCCCGTTCCTCCATTTATCTGGGGAGGACAGATGGATGTTGCATTTGCGGTACGATAGGGCTGAAAAATGATGCTGAGAGCAGGGATGGGGAAATGGGAAACGTGAATTTATCCATCCCCGCGTTGCAGAGCCAGAGCTGCCCTGTCCTTTCGCTTGTCTGAGAGACATTTTTCAGTTACAATTCTGCACGTTATCTTCTTGTGCCCCCCTTTTAAAGGGGAAGGAGGGAAAAGCAATAGAGAATGGATATGTGTGGAATATGCAGGGAATGTCATGAGTATTGCTAGAGATAAGGTAATGAAGCAGAATTGTTTTTTGTTGTTTCCTTTTTTTTAAACACCCCCCCCTCCCCCCCCTTCCTTCTAGACAATTGTGATGCTTTCCCATGTGGACTCGTGAAATGCTTCTTCTGTTGTGTCACAGTAGTAAATAATTAAAATGTGTTTTTGATGTGATGGAGAGATGTCGTCTTCTCTGTAGCAGCCTGCTAGGAATTTTCCCTTTATTCCAGCAAGCAGCAGCTTGTGCCATCTGTGTGTCACTGAACACGGGAGTTGTGCCCTTTCCCCAGTAAACCAGGAGCTGGGAGCAGCGTTTGGGTTAAGCATCAGTTCACAGGGGCAAGATTTGTCATATTCTTGCTCACCTGGATGGGGCATGATGTCATGTTTTCTCCCAATGAAATGAGCAGAGCTGTTCTATAATGTTATTTTTGGAGCCTGGGGGGAGGTGTCTGTGCTGCAATATCTTAATCATACCAAGCCGGGTAGCTCTCTTCGGTAAATGAAAAACGGGCTATTTTGGGTTGATCTGGGGAAAGATGACATCAGGTCTGGGTGTGTGGAGATGTGTGTTTTATCAATAGGCAGTCCGTTTCAGGGGGAGAAACGGAGAGAACTCGTGAGCGCTGATTTGGAGCGAGATTACATGGAAATATTTGCAAAGAACTGAAGTGAACTGAGAGACATTGAGCAGGTCTGACTGCAGGTGTGGCCCTTCTCCCAGCACCTGCTGTGCGGCCACGGGCACCGGGGGATGTCCTGCGATTAAAGTTGTTGGTGGCATACAAGTTTCTGTCACTGTCCTTTTTGCTGTGCGGCTTTTTATTTGTAGGGCTACGACCCTTTGAAGCTCTGCTTCTGTAGCACCGTGCTGCTGTGAAACTCCAGCACACGGCGTTTTGCTGGGGCAGGTTGCATGCTCCTGCTCTTACACCGGTTTTGTTCCTGCGTGTCGGGCCCTCCGGGTCTTTGTGAGCCGGAGCGGTGCTGTCACTCAGAGCTGTCTTTGTCCCCTGCTGCCTGATGGTTGCATCTACGGCCGGGATTCACTGTGACCCCCACGTCTGCAATTAGCCAACAGCTCCCAGCGCAGCGCATCTGGTGAGCATGCTCACCGCTCCTGCTGGATGCGGAACGGTGTTAATGGGGGCACGTTTTCTTCCGATGGCTTTCCTTTAACCTTCCTCTTTTGTATTCTGTGCTAAGGAGTTGCTAAGGGCCTTGTCTTTGATGGATCAGGAAATTGAGTGATGATTTGTTTGAGAAATCTCTTCGTAGGTAAGCAGTTTCACAATTGATAGCTGTTAAAGCACGGCGCTGTTCTGAGCAGAGAGGATGAAGATTTGGCACTGTTCTTTTTTTTAATGACTGTGTGAGCAAATATGATGAGGTGTCTGAGCCTGGAGTTGTTTGGACTTGGTGCCTCTTCGGGGCTTCCTGCAGCTCGGTCGTGGGAATAGTCATCCCATTTTTCAAAATGGGAGAATCTGATAAGCTTTTATGTATCTATGCATATAAAATAAAAGAGAGAAACAGGTCTGATGTCAGCTGTATGGACAGATTTGAGGTTGGGGCAGATTCTGTTGTGCAGGGCAGGGTGAGTTGGGCAGCAGCTGTGCACCGAGTGGCTCTGCCAAGCTCCCACCTGAAGTCCTGGCTGCAGAGGAGGATGGAGGAGGGCTGCTTCTGCAGCTCTGGGGAGTTTCACAGTCATCACTGAATGAAAGTGAATAAATTGAAGCAAATGTTACCTCTGTGTTTGCAGAAGGAAGCAAGAGTTGAATGCTTCAGCAAACCCTGGCCTGCTTAGGGCACCTCTTTTCTCTCCTTATGCCCTGTACAGGGGTTGAAGCACCTGAAGGATGCTCGTGCTGTGACATTTCAGCAAATCACTTTCGCTTCTTGCAGGGAAAAAGGGGGTGGGCAGTGAATATTTCACCGAAACTGTACACTGCTTTGGATTGCCACAGCAGCCAGCTTGCTACCCAAAGTGGGCTGGAAGCAGAAACACTGTTCTTGCTGCCTCCCCTGTGAATACTCATTTTGACCTCTGTGCTCTTACCCTGTTTACAACCTCAACCAAATCATTGCGTGTTGGAGTGGGCTTAAAGGCAACGACTGGGAGTCAGCTGGGGTTAAGAAGGGCTTCTGTAATCCTCTGTCAAACCTGTGATTGTTGCTGCTCATTGTAGTGCAGGGTGAGGCGTGCTGTGAGGCAAGAAAGGGGAGACAGACCCTGTCTGGGGCATGAAGGGAGGCTGGCTTTCCTCCAGCAGTGGGACTGTGGAGTGCGGGTGTTGGGATGGAGATTTCTTGTGCTCCTGGGATGTTTGTCCTTTCCTGTCCCCAGCTCATTGCTTTGCAACCTTCAGGTCTTGTGGAGGACACCGAAAACAGTAGCAAAGATGCAGAGCTGGGAGCTTACCCCTGGAACATGGAGCACCTGACTTCTGTCCTCATGGCCTGAGAAGATCCCCTTCCTTTGTCAGAGCTACCTAGCAGGATGAGCCAGGGGCTGGCGTTACCCTGGAAGGTCCCCGCAGGATGCCAGGTGGCACGCAGGGCCTGTACACTGTGCTGTGGTTCTGCAGCCCATGACATTGTGTTGTGTGTGTGCTGCCCTGGTCGTGTTACCATCACAGAAGGCTCTTGTGGCCAGAGAATAGGATCACACCGGTAAGATGGGCTTAATAGAGGCTCCTGAGCAGGCCATTGTGCTCACTTCTCTGTTGAGGAGTAATCCTCTTTGCTTGTGGAAGTGCTGTGGTGCTCACTGAGCTGCTGCTTCCTTTGTTAGCTGCCTGCTCCTCCAGGTGTGTACACCCATCCTGGTGGTGATGGAAGGCCGAAGCACTGCACATGCCCCACTATTTGTTTTGTTTTCACCTGCAGCTGTTCAGTTACCTTCATGCTGGGTATGAGTCATGTAAACTGCTAGTGCTGAGGAGCTCGTGTATAGTTTTTATGTCAAATGTGCTTTGCAAGTGTTGAATAATTCATATCTACTATGAAAATAATAACAAGTATGTGAGTGAATTTACCTGAGACCGGGCTGATGCATCGTGTGAATTCAAGTGAGAGTTTGATTCAGTCATAGGGTTCCTGAAAATAGCACTTGCATATTGATCTTCATCCTCAAAGGTCTCTCAGATGTTAATTAATCTTTAAGCTGCTCCTTGGAGGAAAATACGATGTTTATGTTCTGCAAGGGAAGTTACAAGACACAGCTCATTGGTAGTACTTGGGAATCTGCGTGGCTTCATGTGGCAATGGCAGAGAAGCTGTCAGAGGGCCTGTGAACTCTGAATTTTCCTTCCTTTTCCAGAAGATCGCTTCTGAATTTTGATCCAGGGTGGAGTCCAGTAGTAATTCAGAGGTATAGAAGGCTAATCAGTGGTTAAGCTGTTTATGGCAGCTGGATGATGCACAGCATACTTGAAGAGCTTGTGACAGAGGGTATCAGTGGTCTGTTGGATGCTGAAGCAGTGTTCAGCTGCTGGTCCAGTGAAACCACTGGTCTCTGATGGATGCCCATAGTTCAGGACATGCAAGCAGCCATACCAGAGTGAGGAATCATAGAATTATTAAGGTTGGAGAAGACCTCTAAGATCCAGCCCTCAACCCGTCACCACCATGCTCATAAGCCATGCTTGTTTGGTAAGGGAAAAGGGAGGGGGAGGAAAGATACCAACGCTCTTTTATATTAAGGAGACTGTGGACATGGACAGCAGACATGGTTACATAGCACTGCGCTGTGCTTCTTGTTTAAGGTTTTGTATGGGTACTGGGCATGGATGTGCATGTGAACACTGAGTGAATCACAGCTGCTGTCAGTAATTGCCTTCCTTTCCTACTGCTGTCTTCCAAATTTTTGATCTGGCAACCAGTTCCTGGCAGACACGTGGGGATTTGCTGAAGAGTGGAGTTAGAAATCCCCTTCCCATTTGATTGTCAAGATCACATGTTAAGTCCCTAGGCATACAAAGTTAATTTCACATCATCACGTTCACTTCGTTATAACAGCACGGTTACAGGGTGGTCCCTCCTTTGCCAGCCCTGTCCCCTGATGGCAGCTGGTTGGTAACCATCCTTTTCTCAAAAACCATTGGCCTCAATTCAGAACCACAGAGAAAGGCTGGCCGCTTTGCGATAGAAATATGTAGTACCAAAATCCTGCAGTGAATGTAAGAGTCATTATGCAACATCACTTATTTCCTATGGCATCAGATTATGCAATTTCTGAGCAGAAGAATGCAAAGCCCTGGAAGAACACAGCAGCATTTTAGGAGATCCAAAAATACCTTATACAGGATAGAGGAAGCATTTATGTATGTAGTGCTGAAAATACACGGTTATGTAAGCTGCTTATTTCATAAACTGTGCTTTGGGAAGCTGGCTAGCTAGCAGGTGAAACAGGAATCAATCTGGCTTTCACTGACATCAGCTGGAGAGGTCTCCCTGAATACAAGGTGGGGGTGGGGATTGGCTCTGTCTGCCTTGTTCATGCAGATGATTGTTTGTTTTGTTTGTTCCTCATGCCAAAAAGGCAGCAGTGCTGCCTGATTTCTTCTTCCAAATCAAGCACCTTCTTCTCCACACACCCCCAAACCTGTGACCTTATGGTGGAGGAGTTCCTAGCTTAAATGTTTGTCTGGTGTCTGTGGAGTTAAAGCACTCATTCCTGTGCAGAGAACGGTGCACAACATGTGCAGTGATCAGTTAGCAGAGGACTTTAAGGTGTAGTGATGCCCTGTTAAATTTCTTTGGAGGAGATGAGAAAACTTGAGAAAAGGGAGGCTGGTTGATGCAGCATGTTGGGATTTTGACATGGTTGCTCACTAGAGGTTCTTCAGCTGAACAGCTATAAAATACCAGGCACACCCTTTCACAGACAAATGGTTAAATGACATGAAATAAGAGTGAGGATGAGTAGAGTAATGGAGAAGAATTTTTGCTAGCAGCAGTAGTCAGCTCTGGGCCCTGGAGGTTGCACTCCTACTCCTTACACCTCTGCTTCCTGCCTCCAGGTCACTGGGGATCATTCTGAGGCAAGAGTGTCCATCAACAGAAGTAAGGCACTCAGAGTAAGACCTGATGGACCTAGAGTACCAGATGGACCTCATAAACTTGGATGATAAAATGTCACATTTGGGGTTGATTGCATGCAGATTTAGTCTTAACATCCTGTATGTAGGAATTAGATTCCAAACTAGCTTTTTCTGCTCAGGAATGAGATCTTAAGGATGTAAGAGACCTGTAGAAGTTAGCTGAACCTCCAGGAGCACAGTAGGATGTAAGACAGTATTGGAGGAGTAGTTAGGAATTAGATGAACAACAAAAGCAATCATTACATCTCAGTACATTTCTGGGGGGTGCCCACGTTGGGGATTCTCAGTGCGGTTTTACTCCCCCGCCTCTCATGATGGAGATGTGGGAAAGGTGTAGAGAGGTGATCAGAGATGCAGAGCAACTTTCATAGGGCGAATGAGTAGGTGGAGTGGGATTTTCAGGCTTGGAAATAGATGTTGAGTGGAGGATGAGATGGCTTGTAAAATGGCAGCTGGCATTAAAAGATAAAGGGTTCAGGTGTCAGTGAAGAGTTCCTTGTTTGAGGAGAGCGAGGAATAGGTGGGGGTTGGTGGGAAGGATACGTGGTGTCACCTTGTGCAGCACGCAGTGAAGTTACAAACCTTCCTGCCACAAGTAGCAAATGCTGAAGTGTTTTTGTTTGAAAAATGGTTTGACAGGCTTGTGCAGGAAAAATGTGATGTGGGCTACGGAGTGGAAAACGAGCACTGTGTGCTGCTGAGCTGGGAGGTCGGTGTGCAGTGTGGGGAGACTGCCTGGGGTGTGCTAGGGGCATTTACCTGTCTGCAGATCCCTGTCTTGGTTCTCGGAGCTGGAAACGGAGATAAATGACTGTACCATTCTGCTCTGGTCTGTTTATTTTTATTTTTTCCTGTGGCATGGTCTAGGTGCTGCTTCTTTCAACCCCGACAGGCTGAGCTGGAATATATAAGGTGCAAACCTCCAGCTGGCTCGAGGCACAGAACCCAAATGCAGTCATTCTGAATAATTCTTGGCTGGAATGCTGTACTATTTTTGTCATTGTCAGAAGGAGTTCAGACCAGAAAGCGAGGCAGAGTTGTCTTTCTCACTGATGCAGTGACAGACAGAGGTACATTACAACTGCAAAATCATTTTGCCACAACGTTGAGTACCTATCTGGGGGGAGACTGAGTACGTTGAATAAAGGTGAACATTCATTAGCAGATGCAGGAGTTCAAGTTTGTGTTACGATGGTACACGCAGCATAGCTACACATCCTGGTCTCAACCTGCTTAATGCCCACAGCTATGTTAAATACTCTGCAGACTTCTTAGTGTGATTGTTGAGTTGTAAACCCTAACACATGAAACTCAGGAAATACCATGTCTGCCAACAGTGATCATCTTATGTTGAGATGGCATTCAGATACTTACAGAGAAAGGAATTAAATGCCCACAGTTCATGTTCTGCAGAAGGTACAGAAGTCATGAGATATTTATCAGAAATTACAGGGAAAAGCACAGAAGACCAGAAAAAACTGTGACAACATTTCTGTTTACCCAGGTAAATCTGCTGTTTTCTTGTAGAACAAGCAAGGGTGCATGCATAAATGTGCTGAGATCAGAGCTGCTGCACTGACAGCTGCAAAATCTCAGGTGGGCCAGATGAAGTGCTTTCAGCTCGTTTATCAGAAATTAATGATGTTTTGGCAATGTTGTCGTTGCAGTACTTGAAAATGAGGCTGGGTCGTGGCTGAGAGTTCACGCAGGTGTGAAGGATGGGATGTGTGTGGTGATGGAGGAGCTTTCTTGAAGGAAGAGACAGAGATTCATTCCTTCCTCCTCCAAAATAAACAGAAAACACCCAAACAAAACCAACCACAAAACCAACAAGGTGTTACCTGTTGATCTGTGCATCTCATTGTGCGTTACTATAGCTCTTATTACAGCTCGTGCTCTGAACAGCCATGCCAAACAGGAACGTGTACTCCAAGTGGTGTAAAACCATAGAAGTGCAGTACCAGAGGAACGTCTGATTCATCCACACTGCACTTTCCTCAGCAGCAGACTATGAAGAGAACAAGTTTGTTGGAATCCCATGGAACACAGAACATGTGATTGCAAACCCCAGGGGTCAGGTATGAGAGCCACAGCTGCAGTGCTCAGCAGCTCTCAGTTCTTTAACGTGCTGGAGATGGACCATGTGCCCGGTCAGGAGACTGCAGAAGGCTGAGTGGGGAAAGTTCCCTGCAGGAGATGGTTCCCAGCAGGGGCAGTGGAGCTGCTGCAGGGTGTGTGTGGCGTGGTGAGATAACACTGCTTCATAAGCAGGCTGTTTGCTTTGTTAGATTCCAGAAGGCCTTGAAGTATTGTCCCAAGCCAGGAGTGTTGTGCTTGTCTTTTGATGATATGCAGTTGTCATCAGCATGGAAAGGGATAGTTACCTTGCTGTGCCTAATGCATCCAGGAGAAAGTCGTGCTGAGTACCAGGAAAACACAGAGGAGCTCCAGTGTGTGAATATAAGTGGTGGTATACACAGGAATCCCCTCTGACCTTGAGGTTTGCCCCGTGTCAGCTAGCTGCTCTGATTTAGTCCTTTAGTGTGCATCAGAGAATTGCCTTTACTTAGTATAATGGACGTGCAATTGCAGGATACTCTTGGCTCTGTGATGTTATAGCAACTGAAGGAAACCAATCCAGTGTTACTGGGCACGTGTACTACTGGGAAACTGAGGGGTGACTGCTTTGTACTCGGGCAACCTTTACAGTATGCTGTTTTGTACTCGGAATTATGATTTGCTATTTGAGTTTTAGCACAGCCTTTCACAGGAAGGACTTGTCTTTAGGCTGTGCAAGGCATGTCTTTGGCTCGGCCACGTCTTCCAACCTTGACTGTTGATTTGGCACAAAGTTTGACTGGTGCAGGTAGCTCTGTGCATGTGTGAGAACACCTACCAGAGGGAGCACACGTAACAGACCTTGTGGAAGCATGTCTTGTGATAGCTGATTCACCCACACTGGTGCTGCTTTGGTTAATCTGTTGCTTCTCTAATAGCTGTCAGCAGCAGTTCAGGCTGTCTGGCGTGGTCAGGAGCAGCCTCGTTCTTCCCAGAAGAGGAGTGCTTTGCCCTGCTTGTGTTTGGGCATGGTGAGGCTTTGCTGGGAGAAAAACTGCCTGGAAATGGAATCACTTAGGAGAAGTTGGGATTATACAAAGTTACTCTGAGCCTTAAATTCCTTTGTAGGCATGAAACAAATTTGCTAGCTGCAGAGTGCATGAACTCATGAAAATAGCTTAAGTCAGAGGTTCTGCCTTGAGGTCTGTAGTTGCAGAAGCACTTTGTGAAATGTGAGTATCTTCAGCGTACACACAACCCTCCTGCCATGTGCATGGCTTTCAGCTTGGACGCTACTACAGCAGAAGCAGCATTAAGGTAGAAGGAGAATGCTGCTTGCCTGTGTTCTTCAGTGTAGAAACTAAGGGAGCACATACAAATCATAAACATCCCGCATGGCAAACACTGTGTATTGTGAGACCTCAGACTTTTGATGAAATGACTGGGTTTTGTTTTGGGAAGGCTGTTCTTGCTCTGCTGAATCTCCAGAGTAAAGCATTCTGAAGTCAGAAAAGAATTAGCAGCAAAATCCTAGCTGTCCTTAGCTACTGTATTGTGTTAATAACTAGGTGAGAGCTACTTTGGGACATTATCACCTCAATTCTTCTTTAGGCTTTTACTCTGGGGTTTCTTGTGTGTGAAATGGACTGTTTCATTCATTCTGCTGAACATGCTGCGTTACAAAGAGCAGATTCTGAAATTGTGGTCAGATTTGAAACTTTCCCCCATTCCTTCTTTGCATCAACTGCAAACTCTGTGATCATACAACGTGTGTGAGCAGTGAGCATGCTGCTGCAGGCACCACACAGCTCCCACACCAGGCAGGCAGTCGTAATGCTGCTCGAGGATAGGTCCTGACTAACCAGCTCTTGAGATCAGCTCCTTTCCTGGCCCGGACTGCGGTGCAATTTTGGCCTCTGTTAATATTTTGCGTTCTCCTGAAGAATTATGCTTACAATCGGAATGACATCCTTCAAACAAAGCCTTGGTGTGTACCCTTATGATCAGGTGGAAGTACAGGGAATAGGAGGTGATGTAGAACTGTCTCCTGACTGTTCCCATTCACTGCTTCCTCTGCTGAAGTGGGACTGAAGCATGTGGGACGAGCTTTTCATACACGGAGCTGAAGTTCTTATCCTTTATCTCTGTAGTGACCTCATCTTGAGAAATTATGGCTCTGAGCTGTTCCCTCTTGATTGGCTGTGTGCACTTGGCCACCTCGTTCTTCCTTTCAGTGCCTGTTTGCAGAGCTCAGGACTTTGCACCTGGTGTAACTGATCTTAATTCTTAACAAAGTAGTTTCTCTCACTGCCGGTTTTCCCCGTTAATTTTATATGCAATTAAAAATTGGACTTTGTTCTGTTCCAGGCTGCATGTGCCTAATGACTTTGTGGTGCAGGATTAGTGCCTTTTCAGAGGTGGGGCTCTGCCCAAGGAAGTCACTGGGCAGTGAGTAGCTCATGAAGCATGGGGTGACCTGGGATGTCCCCCAGGAGGGGTGACAGAGCTGGCTTCTGGAAATAGGGCTTGTAGTGGATTGTGTAGCAAGAGGAGAGAGATGGGAGGACCTTGAAAAAGGGACGCTGACTCTGACTGTGTGTTCAATTTAAACTGAAGGACTACGATGATCGCCACTTGCAGCTGGGGAGGAGCAAGTACCAACCATCCTTTGGAGAACGCTGTGTCAAAAAATCACAGAGAATCATAAGGATTGGAAGGGATCTCTGGAGATCTCTCATTCCAACCCCCTGCTAAAGCAGGTTCCCTGCAGTAGGTCGCATAGGGAGGCATGCAGGCAGCTCTCGAATATCTCCAGAGAAAGAAACTCCACCACCACCTCTCTGGGTAGCCTGTTCCAGTGCTTTGTCACTCTGTCAGTAAAGAAGTTCTTCCTTGGTCTTTATTTTAATCATGCCTCATCTCAGGGGTTTGCAAGAGGAATCCTGGGTTTGTGAGCTGTGCCAGACCCAGGGCCATTGGTGGTGCTCACACTGTAGCTGGGGAACACCTGGGGATCATCTTCAGTCTGATAAAGGCTGTGCTGTGAATGTGAATTGTGTGGCACAGTTCTGACTGTCAGGTGTTTGTGCAACACTCATGGTGTGTATTCCCCAGGACACTGAGCGTACCTTATTTGCTTCTTTCAGGTCAGTCCTTGCTTCCTAAGTATCAACAGCTGTCTGGTATGGCTGGTTAATTTTGTTAATTATCAGCTCCCCTCAACAAAAGTGCACGTAGCAGAAATACTTGGATGAAAACTTGAGAGTTGTTGTTCTTCCTGTCGTTGCAGGTACTGGCTCCATGCATCACGTCTGAATTGTGCCATTCTCTAAGTTCCAGCTCAGCCCATCTCCTTGATGCACACTCACGGCATCATGGCCAGCACTCAGGACCGCCTGAGCTTGTCTTCCTCTCCGAACTCAATCAGCAAAGCTTTCTGTGAAGATAAAGACTTTGGCAGGCTACACGATGAACGTGGACCTACTGGAAACCACCCGTCCCCTGAGCTCATAGAGGATATGCGTGAGAAGGGCTTGCTGCAGACAGACCTCATGGACAACATGAGCAGCCCGGTCACTGCGGCTGTGCTGACCAGCATCAGTGAGGACTCTAGGGACCAATTTGAGAACAGCGTGCTGCAGCTGCGAGAGCAGGATGAATCCGAAACGACCATTCCTCAGGGCAACAGGAGCACTATGGATGGGGAGAGCAACAGTGGGGCGGACGATGTTAAAGTGCAGTTCAATAGATCAGGCAGTGGGAGTGGTGGGTTTCTGGAGGGACTTTTTGGCTGTCTGAGGCCCGTGTGGAACATCATAGGCAAAGCATACTCCACAGACTACAAACTGCAGCAGCAAGGTAAGTGGGGAAACAAACCTTCATTTCTTCTGGGACAGCGTGTGAGGATGAGGAAAGTAATCCAAGGCTTTTGCCAGCTTTGTACCTGACTGTTTTGCCTCATACAACTCTGTAACGGGTTTGCAAAGAGAAATCTCTGACCTCACAGCCTATGTTGTTAGCCTTGGAGGCTGCCAGGGGTGGAGTCAGAAACAATTGCGTGTCCTAACCCAGGCCCTTGGACTGATGCGACAAAGTCTGAATCTGAACCAGGTATTTTTGTAAGTGAGGATCAGAAGAATTGTGGCAAACATGGGATGGCATGCAGAAACTGCTTTGTTTCTGCAGCTTCCCTGTGCTAGATGAACTTGACACAGGCATTTCTACTGCTACGTGTGCATGAGGGCTGTCTCCAGTTGCCTGCCAAGTAGCAGGAGTATTTCTTCTCTATGGGTGCATTACATACATATATATATAATTTATTTATTTATTTATTTTTTACAAAAAATATAATTTGGGAGTAGGTTGTGTCCCAGATGATTGCATACATGTATCCTTAGGGGCTGCTGAGAGCTTAAGAGCTGATTATACTATGTCTTTGGTGTCCAATTTCTCCCCCAGCACAGGGGGAGGGAAGTGGCAGATGGGAAAAGAACAAGCTGTCATTGGAATTAAGGAGCTGAAATGGGTGAGGTGTATGCTCGCTGAGAATGGGAACAGCCTGACCTCTGCTACTGAGGGGTAGGCATCTCCTGTGTTGGCTGTGGTCATGGACTCACTTTTAATTAAATGATTTTTCTGTTGTAGGCAAGTTGTAAGATAATGTGGTCAGAAAACCCAGCAGTGGTTCCTAAAACTGTGGTTTGGTTCGGGGAACTGTTCCTAAGGTGGGGTAAGAGCACTGTTAAGCAGCATTTTGGGTGAATCTGGCTCGAGATCTACTTAAAGCTTCTCCCAAGAGTCAGTCATTTCAGATCTGAACTCCAAGCAGGGTAACCTGCCTCCGGTTGCAGAATAGCAGCAGCGCCCTATGTATCAGACCTGTGTGCTGAGCAGCAGTTCCTTTGCATTTGGAATCCCTTCTGCTTGGCTCAAAGTTATGTCCACCTACAGTAATCTACTTGGGTCCATAAATAAAACTGGTGTATGGAAGCTCCGTGGGGAGCTGGTGCTCCCGGGAGCATTGCATGGGTGGCAGGAAGATGTGAGGTTTAGAAGAGATGGGCTGCATCAGATGTCCTTACCAAATCCAACCCCTTGTACTGAGGGCTGTGGAGCTGCCAGGTGCTCCGTGTCCCTGGGAGCTCAAGTGGGCTCCCTGAGAGTCACAGGGATTGTGTTTCCCATGCAAGTGGGACAGCACAGTTCTCAGTGTCACCAGCATGTTCGGAGCCATGGGTACGTGGGTGCCCTGCAACCTCTAATCGCCTTTGGATGCTTCTTTGGGAAGCAGTGGCCACAGATGTGGCATTATGAGGATTGCTTTGGATCTGCTGTGTGTGGCCTGTGTGGTTCAGCTGTGTCCTCAAAGTCTCCACTGCCATAAGGGAGAACAAAAAGATATTTTTTCTCCAGAATTGTGCACTTGGTCAGATCTCTGCTGGTAGACTGCTGCTGTCCAGGGATAAACTTGAAGCAGATTTTTTGCTAAAACTTGAGGAGTTTGTCATACTCTTGACATTCATATTTAGGGTGAGAGGTAACAGCCTTAAGTTCTGTCAGGGAAGGTTGGAGGTGGTGAGATTGCTGTCCCTGGAGGTATTCAAGATAAATGCAGCTGTGGCACCGAGGGCGTGCTGGGGTGGGTTAATGACTGGACTTAGGGATCTTAGGGGTCTTTTCCTACCTTAACAATTCTTTGAATCTGTGGTTCTCTCCTCCAAATGGTCTCATTCTGCTGCCTGCAACCATGTGTGTAAACTCCATCAGCTGCATACAAGCCCCCATTTGGTGATGGATGCATGGGATCTCCCCTATTTCTGCTGTGTGGCAGGAGGGCTGAGGCTGCAGTGCTCCTTGTTAGGAGCAGGGGCTGCAGGAGCACCTCTGGCCCTTGGAGCAGCAGGGAGATGCTGGGGTGGCCTTCCCCTTCCCCTGGGAGCTCATTTGCAGCCTTGGGCTGCTGTCTTGAGTCTGTGCAGATGATCTGACCGGTGCTTTAAGGCAGAGGAGTGTTCTGCTCCTTTCACCTTCCTTCTCCTGAGCTTCATGGTTACGCCGTGCTGATTTTTGGAGAGCAAGGTGCTTTATGCTGTCTGCTGTGAGTGCTACCAGGCAGAACTGCTGCTCATCCTGCTACCAGTGCTGGCAAACAGCAAAAATTTGCTTCCAGTAGATGGGCTGGATGGCTTGGGTTGTGCCTGCCTTGCTCCCCCTAGGGTACAGATTACCATCATTCTGCTCCAGTGATTCTTAATTGCCTTAGAAACACAAACTCTTGCATAATTCCTACCGTTATTATGCTTTATTTTATTGAGAAGTGTCCCACAGGTTTGTTTTGGCCCAGAGCAGACTGGAACATCAACTGCTCCATGCTGGTAGTGCAAGCACATTGCCTCCCTGCTGCTGGAAGCCTCAGCTGGGTAAAAACACTTGTTTTTATATACCTATTTTTAATACTGACCCTTGTCAACCTGTTGTCTTTAGGGGTGGTTCCTGGGAGCAGCAGAAAACATAGCCATAAGGCAGTATAGATGTATTGTTGAATTAGTAGGTTTGGGTTGTAGTTCAACATGCAGGTTTGCACCAACTCCATGTAGTCCAGTGCTGCTCTCCAGCAGCCTCAGCTTCCCTGGGAAGTGTCAGTGCTTGTTGTGATACGAGAAACACAGACATGTCTGTCCCAAAATGGAGTCATGAACCATGCAGTGAGAGGGTTTTGGGGGGCTTTGGTCTTAGTGTATTCAAAGGGAGCTTATATAGAAGATGGAGCAACTTTTTATATGGTCTGGCAGTGACAGGACAAGGGGGAATGGCTTTAAACTACAATAAGAGAAATTTAGATGAGATGTTAGGAAGAAATTCTATGCTTATCCTGGTTGTTCATTGAAGAGCAGTTACTGTAGAAGTACTTGGATGTCCTGTGACCGAGATGCAGCGCACATTGGTTCAGAGCAGACCCATGTCTGTGAAGCAACATGTGCTGAGGATTGAGCTTTGCCCTGCTGAGCCCAAGGCAGTTTCTGCTGTAGGTGAGCACTGGTGTAGAGCTCAGTGGGCAGTGTAGGTGCTGGGCTGGCTCACCTTCACGGTGCCCACAGCAGGAGGCACTGCTGGGGCTGATTGCTGCAGGGAGGCTGTCAGATCTGTCCCAAAGAGCCTTAGGGACACCCATTCCCTTCAGTGGTGGCACTGCCCCACTGCAGCTGGATGGAACAAGGCAGCGTGGCTTTGTGCTGACCTGGCACAGGTCGGTGCAGGCACGCTTTTATTTCAGAAATCAGTGTGTTCACTGTTGCTTTGGCTGCTAAATAATTCATTTTCTAAATGACAACTTTTATCGAGTTGCAGGAAATGAATTATTGCTTGCCTTTCATCTCCATGTCTGTGGGATGTTTTGGTAGTTTCAAGGTGACTCGCAGACAGCATGGCTTTCTGTTCTGCTGTTCTTTAAACAGCTCAAACCGTACTGCTTGTCTGTGGCAGCCACATCCAGATGGCAGTGTGCAGTGGCTGAGAGGAGCAGCCCTGTAAGCTTTATTTTCTTGTCTGACAGCAGCTATGCGCTGTGTTGGTGCAGGGAAGACCTGTTTCTGTGAGCACTGGGGATTAATGTGCTTTGTATTGGGTAGCTCGGTGGTGTTGGCCTGGATTTTACAACCTGCTGCTTCTGGCTTTCTTTATTTACTACTTTTGTTCTTCTTCTGGGGGAAGAAAAACTTTTTCTGTTGTCAATTATGAGTGTTGTGTGTTTCTTATCATTTCTGCTTTTCAGTGGGGTCATGGGATTAGTAACAGATGCCATCTCCCAGCCGTGGAAAATCCACCTTGAGATATAGCAGGGAGATGGAAGGTGCTGTCTCGGTGTGATCTTATAGCAGAACATTTTTGTGGTCTTGCTCCTGTACGCTGTTCCTTTGGCTGTGCCTAGATACGTGGGAGGTCCCATTTGAGGAGATCTCGGAGCTGCAGTGGCTGGGCAGTGGTGCACAGGGAGCCGTCTTCCTGGGCAAGTTCCGGGCTGAGGAGGTGGCCATCAAAAAAGTGAGAGACCAGAATGAAACAGACATCAAGCACCTGCGGAAACTCAAACACCCCAACATCATTGCCTTCAAGTAAGTGGTGGAGCTTGCAAGAAACGTACCTGCACTGCCTCTGTGCAGGGAAGAGCTATGTCTTGTGTGCCCAGAGCAAGTTTGTGATTCCGGGAACTGAATTAAGTTGACTATAGGGCAAAATGCATGGTTATTCTTTGCCTCCTTTCTCAAATTGTTGTTATGAAAACAAAGCTATGGGTACCATCCTCACCCAGCCCCACACTTTGCACGTGGGCTTGCAAAATGCCTGCTGGGAACCCTATGAAATGAATAGGTTCCCAATTTTGTAGAGGTAGTAAACTGACGGAATCCCACTCTTGTCACCAATTGGATTCCTTCTGTGTTGAGTGTGGAGAAAGCATTCCCCTTCCTTTATGTCTGAGAGAGCTGTTAGCATGGCCTTGTGTGGGTGAAGTGGGCAGGTTACTCTCCTGCAAGCTTTAAGAGTTGCTCTGGGACTCGTAGGCTTCTGATCCTCACTAGATGTGTGTTTTCTTTGACAGGGGAGTGTGCACTCAAGCTCCATGCTACTGTATTATCATGGAGTATTGTGCACATGGGCAGCTCTACGAGGTCTTGCGAGCAGGGCGCAAAGTCACTCCTCGGCTGCTTGTGGATTGGTCCACTGGGATTGCTAGTGGGATGAATTACCTGCACCTTCACAAAATCATCCATCGAGACCTCAAGTCACCAAAGTAAGTCTCCAGCCCCAGCTGCAGTTGAACTGTAGGTGTTTCTTTCTTGTTCCTTTAGCCTGTGACAAGACTGGGCACCATCTTTTTCCTTGTGGTGTAGTCATAAACAGCATGCTTTCGTCAGCTGGTTGTGTCGAGTAAGAAGAAATTGACTCTCGCTGGCTGTTGCAGCACGAGAGAATGTGCAAAATGCTGATTTCTTTGTTTTTGTTTCCCTTCAGTGTTTTAGTTACACACACGGATGCAGTGAAGATCTCAGATTTTGGTACTTCTAAAGAACTGAGTGATAAAAGTACCAAAATGTCTTTTGCGGGAACTGTGGCTTGGATGGCCCCGGAGGTGATACGCAATGAACCTGTTTCTGAAAAAGTGGATATCTGGTGAGTAGGAGAATTGGTTTAGTTGAGCATCTTCACATTCTGTTTAACCAGTTGGGTTTCCTAGTACCTATTCAGCACTCTTTTCTGTCCTAAGGAGTGCTCTGTTGGGAACTACTTCTTTCTCCATCACTCCAGTGCCCTGAACTGTCGCTGAACAGAGACGGACAGGCTGTGGCAGGGAGGGAAATGGCATACAGGTGTCATAATACTGAAAATGCTTGAGGGAGAACTGAACCTTCACTCCTTTGGAGTGAAGACCTATTGGGGTCTTCATGGGAGCTGTATCACAGTTTCTCCCTTGTTGTTTCTACATATTAAATGGTAGTAGCCAGGGCAAATGCCCTTCTCCCCGTTTTACAGCCATGATGTTTGTTTCAGCAGGCCACTGCAGAGCCTGCTCTTCTGGGAGAAACTCTTGGGTTGTTTTGGAAAGGAAATACACCCACCATTGGTCTCCTGTCCTCCCTTTGAATCACAGGTTTCTTAGGAGGAGTGCTGCTGTACTTCTACCCTCAGCTTTCAACCTTTTCGGGTGGCTCAGGTTCAAGAATATTTATTGGACACAAAACAGAGCTGCTGGCTCTGCTGAGGACTGTGAGCATGCCTTGACTTTTTTTCTGAGTGATTTAGAGGTTGTGTTCTTAGGTGTAAACTTAAAGATGCCTTTGACCCATTCTTCTTCTGTGGAAGCAGTGTCTGCTCTGACTCCTACTCAACATCCATTCTTCCCAGAAAATGAGTAAAAATGATGTTCATGAGTGCTGGCAACAAATGAGAACAGTTCCTAAGCAGCTTATATGTCTGCTTTCTCTCATCCTTCACAGCATGCTTTTAAAAAAAATCTATAATCTTATCAGGAGTCTTGAAAATCCTTTGCCAGGTCTTAATCATAACAAAACAGAAACCAGATGAGGTTTCCTGGTAGCTTGTCCAACCACTTGGGATCCCTGCTTTCCTGCAGCCTGCAGAAAAGTTGGAGGGAAATATGTTCAAATTCTGTTCTTTGATTTTTTTATTTTTTTTCTTCTTCCCCTTCTTCCATGTGGTTTGAAATCCCTGGTGTCTGAAAGCACACCGCTTTCCTCATGAAAGCATTTCCTGGTGGACGGCTGTTCACCTCTTTTAATAGGAAGTTCTTTCCCAGAGAGAATTCACCTTTTTTTTTTCTCTTTGGCCTTCTTTTTTTTTTTTTTTTCCAGCACAAATAAATACCAGATGAGATTTGTATGCACCCGATACTGACATTTGTGTGTTGCATTGGTTTCTTTTTTTCATGTTACAGTAGTTGAAGTGATGAGTTTCAGACTACTGAAACATTCAGGACTGTTGTGGGCAGTTGAGCATGCTCAACAGCAAAGGAACTTCTGGCTGGGAAAATGAAGCTGAGTGTCATGTTAAAGCAAAACCAAATCCACAGCCTTGGCTTTCTTTTCTCTGTCTATCAGATCTGTCTATCCTTCAGTAGGTGATCTGTTTGTACCAGTAAGAACAGCCAAAAGTCTCTCTCAGAAGAGCTAACTTTCCTCTTCATTTAGCAAGAGTAACATTTTGTACATACAGAAAGGTTTCTAATATGCTTTCAGGATTTTTGAAATCTCACAGTGAAATAGGAGAACTAGTGCTGCTTGGTGTTCAGCCCAGAATTGGACAGGAGAGGGAAGAGTGACCTGGTGTGTGCTCCCAATGTTTCTGACCATCTGAATTCACTTGGATGTTTTTCTCCTCGTTTGTTTTTCCATCAGGTCATTTGGAGTAGTTTTGTGGGAGCTGCTTACAGGAGAGATTCCCTACAAAGATGTGGACTCCTCTGCCATCATTTGGGGAGTGGGCAGTAACAGTTTGCATCTTCCTGTTCCCTCCACCTGCCCAGATGGCTTCAAAATCCTCATGAAGCAGACATGGTAAGAACCTGGAGCCCAAACGGACCTACAGCTTGCTCCTAAGGGTGAAACTGGTGGGGGTCTTGAGCCCAGAGCATAAGGTTCTTAAATACTCTCACACTTGTCACAAGAACAGGTGTTAACATTTTGGATTCTGCTTTCTTGTGGCTGCAGGCCTGTGCTCCAGAAGGATAGCTGAAGTTCTGAGGAAATGGGATAAGATCTGTGTGGTTTGGGCAGGCAGGACTGGCTCCAGAGTCAGAGGATTTTTATTTATCAGAGTGCTGAAAACCCTTCTTAAGGGACTGTTTTTTAACTTTCCAGAGAGAAATTCAAACTTCATGTATGAAATGAGGATTTTCCACATGTGACATAGCTGTAGGGTGACATAGCTATAGGAAGAGCTTTCAGTTACTTCCACCTGCCAGGTTAGAGTTGAAATTCCTGGTCTCCGGTTATGTATTATTGTTTAATCTATGTAATTTGGTCTTGACGCAGAGTTTAAGTAATCTTCCAACTCTTCTGTGTTACACCAGCCATCCTCCTAAAGGCTCAAAGGGGAAAACAGGCCAAAGCAGCTTTGGCTATTTTAAATGCCTGTTCAGCCTCGTGATCCTGAGGTGCAGCAGTTTGCAGGATGTGTGCTGGGACTGATGCTCCACCTAGCAGTGCTTCTTCACGTGGTTGCAAGATGCAGGAGGTAGTTTGTGCTGCTTTGAGCATCACATGAATATACTTGTAAGCTCACCTAGTGGAAGCAGATTTGTAGGGGAGAGGTGTCTGGAGGAGCTATTTCTTGTCCTGCACACTGAATCTGATTGAGCCTTATAGATGCAAATGGAATCCTAATTTAGTAGGATCTCACACAGATGCTCGGGGTGTTCCAATACTGTGTGGGCTCAGGCACATACGGTGGCGATATGTTTGGTGCTTTTATATACCCTAATTTGTTGGATATAAATCATTACCCTGTCATTTCTATGGGATTGAATATTACCAGAGACTTAAATTAATTGGAAAATGAAATGAAGTCTGTGTTTTCTTGACAAACAAGTTAGGAGCAGTTTCACTTTCTATTATATCATTCGTTCTGTGATCATGTTTTTGTATTTTAGAGTTTTCATCTCCTCTGTTTCTGTAGGATAGATGATCACAAAGCAGAAACAGAATACAAAGCATCTCTGGAGTAATACACTTGCACCCGGTTAGAGACAAAACCTAAAAGTGCTCTTTTGCTCTGATTTGTCAGCTACATGATTCAGAGAACTAATTCCAGTGAGAAACACTTTCAGAAGGGCAGCAGTAGCTGACAGTGTTAACATTATCTCATGGTGGGCATCTGTCTGTTTTGTTCCAGGCAGAGCAAGCCCCGGAATCGCCCCTCCTTCCGACAGACACTGATGCACCTGGATATTGCATCTGCTGACGTGCTGGCTACTCCTCAGGAAACCTACTTCAAATCACAGGTAACCAGGGGATAGCCCAGGCTGTAGCTCGTGAGAAGTAGATAGCTGCATGGCTTTGGTTTCAGACGCTGCTCCGAGCACAGCAAAACTCAGAATCAGTGATTTCAGTTTGATTCCTGGGGAGAAGAGAGCTGATGGGTGTTTTAAATTATTTTGCCTCGACTTCTACAAACTGAGACATCTACTGGCTTCAGCAGGAACTCTCTCATTCACTTCTCTCTGAGACTGCTGGCTTTAGAAGCTCTGCACCCTGCTCCAGGAGACCACAACGCTGCTGGGAGGAATTGTTCTATTTATAGTGAAGATGAGCAGACAATGGAACAAAGAGCTATCACAGGGCCGTGGAGGTGCTCTGCGGACTCTTAGGGAAGACCATATGATCTTAGAGATTCCTCTGAGTCCAACCCAGTGGTAGGAAACGTGTGGAAATGAGAATGAAACTGAGCCTCCAGTACAGAGGATCTGTGTGGTGATGGGGTGGGTGTGTTCCTTTAAGCTGCAGGAACCAGAGCTTCAGGGGTTAAACAGAGTTACGATATCCTACTGACATTCATCTTGGTCATGTGTGTAGCCTTCCAAATCTTCAGCCATTCTGTTTCCTTTGAAAATGAAAAGGGAAGAAAATGGTGCCTTAGGCTGAAAAGAACGTTAGGAGTTTATTTTTTTTGGTAGAGAATGCAGATATATTTTAGATGTTCAAACTGGGATACAAAATTGAAAATTACAACATGAAATTGTTGTAACTAGACGTGCTGCAATGTTATTTCTCTAAGCTGAATTATTTTGGGTAAGGTGTTTTCAACCCAAACGTGCCATTTTCTGCAGACACAAAGAATGTTGCCCAGAAGCTTTTGTTTGGTGCAACCAGAGATCATAATCCTTTGTAAATACCTCAGAGTAAATTGCTTCCCTAGGCTGAATGGAGAGAAGAGGTGAAGAAGCATTTTGAGAAGATTAAAAGTGAAGGAACCTGTATCCACCGGCTAGATGAAGAATTGATTCGCCGCCGAAGAGAAGAGCTGAGGTCAGTTGCTAGACTTGTTTATTGCTCACTTACCCAATGCAGCCTTCTCTCCTCCGGTGATGTGGTCCCAGCTCCCTCAGCCTCTCCTCATGGATCATGTGCTGCAGCCCCCAGACAGCCTTCATGCTACTGTGTTACTGGCTGCCCCAAAACAGGGCTTGGTGCTCCTGTTGACTTTAATTCGGGCAGCCTACATTCCTCATGAGTTCAGAAACTCATACAGTTCTTGCAGGTGCTTTGAGTAACAGGTGGAAAGCTATAGAGAGAGAAATAGTGGGAATCATTCCTGCTCTTGGGCTGCCTGAACAGTTTGCTCTAAGCAGGAGAGGGGCAAAGTCTCGTGTGTTTACCAGCAGATATTTCTCTCTGAGTTATGGTGTTAGTGGTGACGTTGCAGAAGCTGATGGATCTCTCTCAGTGAGAAATGCATCTTGCAGTTTCCCCTGCGCCTTCTCATCCCTGACACTTTCTTTGGATTATTTGTTTTCTGAGAAGTGAATGCAGTCCAATTTATCATCTCACTGGAAGTGATGGTGAACGCTAGACCAACTTAAAAATGAAAGCAGAATGTTTATCTAAGAAAAAGCAAAATGTTATCTGCTGTGATACAGATTTGCAAGTATAGTTACGACAGAGAAATGTAGAACGCCACGTCAAGCTGGAGCAATCAAAGGAAGCCTTGTTCAGCCAGCTTGCTGTAGTTGTTCATCAATGTTCCTTAGCCCTAGGAAGCTTTCTGAGACCACGTTTTCCAGCTGTGGTTATTGTATTATGGCTGTTAGGACATAACTACTTTTTACGAATTGCAAACTGATGACTTCTCTGCAACCAGGACAGTTAGGGCTTGGCTGAAGGGCTCACAGATGCACATGAGGCATTTGCATCCTTCCTAATGAGAAATTGCTGCCACTCATTCGGGACCGTTAAACTCTTTCTAAATTGTATGATAATCTGTGCTTGGTATCAAGCTCGTAATTTTCATTTGCTCTATACGGGGTTCACAAACTATACTATACTGCTGGCAGGTTTGACATGTAGAAGAGCTGTTCCTCGGCCTTGTTTCCTTATTCTCCTGTCTTGATCTGCAGACATCAGGCTCTGGAATCATGGTGTTTTTGTTTTCTGATTTTCAGACACGCGTTGGATATCCGTGAGCACTACGAGAGGAAGCTGGAGCGAGCCAACAACTTGTACATGGAGCTCAGTGCTATAATGCTGCAGCTGGAGGTCCGTGAGAAGGAGCTCATAAAGTATGTATCTATGGGCAGAGAGGCGTGCCACACACATGGCCATTTGCACCCTGCACAATAAAGCAGTGCTTCATTTCTAAAATACGTAGGAGTACTTAAAGATTCAGTATTCCCTGACACTATTCCAGGGCTAAAGAGAGGGCTGGCAGGCACAGATAGGCCCCTTAAGAGTAGAGCACTGCAGACCACTTAATGCACGTATCCTTATACCATGCTTACTGGCTTAAGGCACCTTTCCCATTTAATGTTGGCATCCTTTAGTCCCTTTGTAAAGAGGAAAGTATTGCTGTTGTGGACTGTAAACCAGGCCTGTGTTCCAACTACCTGGTCTATGCAGAGAGAATTTAGAAAATGACTATGTCCTTTCCCAGAACAGCATGCTATGTTACACCCAGCCATAGCTGAGAAACAGGCACACAGTGTGCTCACTGTACAGCTGTGTTTCTGTCCAGCAGGAGTTGCAATTGGATAGTGAGAGAACTGATATGCTTTATTCTTGCTGAATGTTTCAGAAGAGAACAAGCAGTGGAGAAGAAGTATCCCGGGACTTACAAACGCCACCCAGTCAGACCAATAATCCACCCCAACACAGTGGAGAAGCTGATGAAGAGAAAAGGGGTCTCCCATAAACCAGGCAGCCAGACTAAACGGTAAGAAGTAACAGCCTTGTTCTGTGCCAGGAAACAACAGTAGATACCCACTGAGATGAGCAAACAGCTTTCTTCCCTTTGAGTTTGACCACACAGGACAGGCCAGAGGAGTGCTCACTCTTGGGCCTGTTCTGATTGTCAGAACCACAACTGTTTAATTACCTTCAGGTAAAAGGGATGAATCCTGCCTTTGCTTCTACCTGGGCAGCTTTCTGGAGCTGTTTGGTCTGTATGACTTTTTCACGTTTGCTTTTCATGTGCTTTCACATGAAATATATCTCATTTGTGTCTTGAATTCTCAAGTCCAATTAAAGAACATTTAGCTAATCCCTGACTTGAATGACTGTAAACAGGATGAGGGATTGTGGAAATCAACCTGCCCTCAGAGAGGTTGGATTCATGGGTGAGAAATGAAATAGGGATTCAGGAGTTCACGCTGTCCTTTCCACTGTTTCCTCTCTGCATGACTTTCAGAAAAAGAGATTCTTTGAAAAGTTGTTGTCTGTTTGCCTTTTCTGGGGTTTCCAAGAGTTAGAGTGTCCTGATTAATAGTGAATAATGACTTCCAAATTAATATTGCCATGTACCTGTAACATGGGCTGGCCAATACTATCAGCAGATTAGAGTCTGATTGTGCTGAGCTTTGTATATGTGCTCAGTGAAACGTGTGCCCTACACTGAGATCTCAGGATTGGAGAAGAGCAATTTGGGGAGCAGATCATCAAAGTGAATAGAGGAAGAAGAGTTAGGTGGTTGATATTGGGAAGAGCAGCAAGATTAGTGTGTGGGCACAATGGGCTGAACAGAAGGGACATGGAGCAGAGGGGATCAGAGGAACCTAAGCACAGAAGTGGGGCTCCTGGAAGGAGGGAGGCATCTAGGCTGCAGGAAGCAGGGTATGCTTATGGCTGTGGCTGCCTCTCCTACAGCTCCAAGCTGATGATGACATTTCTCAGTCTGTGGTCTGATGTTAAGCTTCTGCTGACTGTCTCTCAGACCAGATCTACTGAAGTCGGAGGGCATACCCAGCGCAGAAGCAGCATCCAATGGCTCACCAGTCTCAGGAAGTCCCAAAATGTCAGCGCTGAGTGGCAAAAGCCGCTACCGCAGTAAGCCACGTCACCGCCGAGGGAACAGCAAAGGCAGCTACAACGATTTTGCAGGGATCTTGAAAAACCAGCCAGTGCAAGAGGATGCACCCCCACCTCCACCTCATAATCCTTCTCATCACCCTGGTCTGCCGCAGCAGCACGGCCACAGCCATCCGCATGGCCATCACTCACGGCTTCATGCCCACGGACAAGATATTGCCAACTGTGCAAACAACTTACGGTACTTTGGCCCCGCAGCAGCGCTGCGGAGCCCACTCAGTAACCATGCACAAAGGAGGATGTCTGGTTCCAGCCCTGATCTCATCTCCACTGCCATGGAAGCAGATTGCCGGAGGAGTCTGGAGAGCAAAGAGAGCAAAGATAATCACTGGGAGTGCTGCAAAACAGATCAGTACAGTTCCTGTCTCCAGTGCAGGGAAGAGGACAGTGGTCAGGTACAGATGTCGGCTGCTGAAACAGGAGTGAGCCATTCTCAGTCACCAACGTCTGTTTCCCTGTATGAAAACGCGCAGTACATTGAGAAGATGGAGGAAGAGGACTTCAGCAAGTGCACATCAGCATCTGCTCTGGGCACACCACAGCACATGGCATCCTCAGTGCTTCCATGCAAAGCAAGGCCCATTCAAAAGGTAAGGACAGCATGGCGATTGAGATAAAAATGAGGCTTCTTCCTCATTCCCCTTTCCACCAGAAGGGCGCTAGCGTTACAAGTACAGCTTTTGTCTCATCATGCCCATGTGATCTTTGCTTTGTGATCTGGGCATTCTTTTAAAATCAGTTTTATTGAGGAGTACTGTATCAGAGTGTTTCTAACGATGAGTGTTGTCAGATGCCTTTGAAAAAGCCTTGGGAAGTCCCAGAATTGCAAAAACTGTGCTGGATCTTTGTCATTGAAGCAGTCTTAAAATGTTTTCAAACCAAAACAAAGGAGGGGATAAATGCATTTTGTTGACATCAGTGATGCCTCATTTTCAGTGAGCATCTGTAGTGCTGCTGTGTCTTGGAACAGACATGCAACCATGGTCATGGTCTTGTGAAACTGTCCTCTTTGACTGAAAGCTGTGGTTCTAGTTTAGCAGAGTTGCATGAAATATATGAGCACTAAACACAGTGACCTGGGACTGGTATTGTACAGAAATAGTTCTTTATTCCTTCTCTTCCATCCAAGTGTTAAGAGAGGTAGGAACTGGTCCGAGTTCAAAGAGAAGGGAAACTAAGCCTAGGTGGAAGGGTGAAGGAAAAGAGGATACCAGAACCCAAGAGCATGGTTTGGAGCCTGGAGTGAAAAGAGGAGGATCTCACATTACAAGAAGATAGAAGCAGAGTCTGAACTGGAGCTTGGCAGGTTAGGATGAGAGGAGGCTGTGAAAAACCGGGAGTGTAGGGAGTGTATTTAGGTAGGAAAACAAAAACAAAAGGCTCTGTGCTCTCTGAAGCAGAAAATGGATCAAAACTCAATCTTTCCTGTTAGTGAAACCCACCAGCAAAGGGTTGTTGTTACCAATGCTGCTCTGGGTAGGCTCGTGTGGAAGATGTTGAAGTGGTAAAGCTAAAGAGTGCCAGATCAGCTCAATCATTTATGTGATTTTCAGTGAGTTGCTTGGTTTGCTTCTGTTTGGGGGTGTGGGTGAAATCCAGAATGTTACATTCTCAGTGCCTGAAGTATTTCCAGTTTATTTCAAAGTCAATCACTCCTAATTCAGAAATGGCAGCACTAAGACTACCTGAAGTAATGTTCAAGTAAGACCAAGTGCGAGGCAGTTCTATTTGTGTCCAGTTGGTTGCAGCCTGCTAACACAGTGGCTTTGTCCCGGAGGACCAGGGAGCAGCCGTGAAGTTGCGTGTTTGTTCTTCCACAGTTGTGCTATCATTCCTGTCCTTTGTTTTCTGCCAGAGTGGCGATGACTCCTCAGAAGAGGAAGAGGGCGAAGTAGACAGTGAAGTGGAGTTTCCTCGTAGACAAAGGTAAAAGGTGAATTCACTCTAATCTCTCTTTGGTAGGACAAATTTCAGCAGAACTGTCATAGCAACTGCACAGCAGCTGTGCTGGCAAAAGAACAGAATCACATTCAGTGCTTCCCATCTACCCTCAGCGATCCTTCATGTTGACTCACTGTTTTCAGCCTGCTCTGTTATCTCCAGCATGGCTCTCCTGATGCAGGCTGTTCCCAGCACAACTTGATCACACTTGTTTAGCAAGAAGCAGTGTGATTCAGCCTGTAAAAATAAGGTGCTGTATCAGTTTTGCCATAGTCAGACTGTGGTGGACCCTCAGTGGACTCTTTCAAAAGTTGTGTTAACTGTTTCTGCAGTGGGGCTGACTCCAGAACATTTATGGTTGCGTTTGAGTAGGATGTAAGAGCTAAGTGAGAGCACAGCAGATCAAATTTGATGGTGTTGCCTGTAAAGTGGGGGACTTGGAGGGGAGTTCTTAAGCCTTACAGGTCTGTGCTCTTGGACGAGATGGTAAGTTGTTGCAGTAACTTTATGAAAGCCACTGCTTGAAGTGCAGAAGTGATCCAGAGGGCAAATAAGTTAAGGGTTGTTAGGAGAGGAGCAGAGAAGACAAAAGCCATTGTATTCATTCACAGCACACCTGCAACTTGAATCCTAAATGCTGCCTTTGTTACTCTGGTTAAACGACTGTGATTGAGTTTGAGAAGGTACAGAGAAGTGTGACAAGAGTGGCTAGAGCTGGTTTCCATGGAAGAAGAGATTAAAACCACAAGAGGTCTTTGTCTAGCAGGAGGAGAGGCCGTAATGGAGGAACATGGAGTTGGAAGTTAAGGGGAGGAAGTAAACAAGGAAAGATTCCTCTCATTCATGTTAGGGACACCTAGTGCAGCAAACAATGGATTGAAAGTGAATATGGAGTGCTTTTCCTATCCAAAACATTTTGAATGTGTAGTTAATTGTCAAGGATTGCTGTGGAAATAGAAACATAAACAACTTATAAGTGTTAAATTTACGGAGGGTTGGTCTACCAGTGGCTGCTAACAAGCACAGTCATCCAGGCTTGATCTTCAGCAAAAAAACCTGAGCAGAAACCAGAAAGATATGCCAGGAGAAAGCTGGCTTTATCTGCACACCCTACTCTCTTACTTCTCCCTGATTATTTCTTCTGGCTGAGAGTTGGAGGTAGAATGCTGGGCTAGATGAGTTTTCTGTTCTCGTGCGTGAGAGTGTTGCTGCTTCTGTGATTTATGATCTTGGGAAACAAATTGCCTCTCCTGAATTCGATGTGATGACCAATTGTGGTCTCCTGGCATGTTCACTCAACTGATATTTTGTACTGTTGCTATTAGGCACTGACATGAGGCCATTTCCACGTTCAAGCAATGTGCACAAACTTAAATTCCAGGCTCTGTTGGGGCTGCTGCCGTGTGGTGCAGACATTACAGACTCAGTTACCTTCAACCCTTTCTTTGGGGCCAAGGGCTGTTAAGCAAGACTACGCTGTGGGGTAGATCAGCTAGTATGAGCGTGTAGGACTTGAGACCAAAGAAGAACAGATGAATGTAAAGATATAGATCTTAAACTAACTCGTTCAAAAGGTGGTAAATTTCCACAGTTCCAAAATGAGAGGCAGCTCAACGCTGCAGCTGTCAGCCTTGCAGATCAGTTATGACTCAGCTGATGTGTACGTATGGTGGAATGGTGCTCTGGTGCCTAACACAGCACCCGGGAAGCTGCTTTTGCTCTGCAAGGAGAAGCACTGTGATAGAAGCTGAACTGCGTTTCTGGTTTGCAGACCTCACCGCTGCATTAGTAGCTGCCAGTCCTACTCGACCTTCAGTTCAGAGAACTTTTCTGTGTCGGATGGAGAGGAGGGGAACACCAGTGATCACTCGAACAGCCCGGATGAGCTGGCTGCCAAGCTGGAAGATGAACTGGCTGAGAAGCTGGAGGACATGTTGTCCCAGACTCCAGAGATCCCCATTGAAATCTCCACCCAGTCTGACGGGCTTTCAGACAAAGAGTGCGCTGTGCGGAGAGTCAAGACTCAGATGTCTCTGGGGAAACTTTGTGCAGATGAACACAGCTGTGAGGTGAGTTTGTCAATCCCCTCTTCTATTCGTTGGGCAATTAAAAAAAAAAAAAAAAAAGAAAGAAAAATAAAAGAGGAATCCAAAGGCCAGGATGGATGTCTGCCTAGCTAGCGCTGTAGATGTTCTACATCTAGGAGGTGCTTTCAGTAGCTGGTCTTTCCTGCACAGATAAGTAGATGGGGTGAAAATAGCTCAGAAAAAGCTGAACATAATCTGCCAGTTGGGATGAGTGCGATATTGGGAGGTCAGCAGATTTACAGTTGCATTAAGCAGGATGAAAAAACTAGCACGTAAAACAGATAATGGGGTGGAAGGGATATAAACTGTCTGCCTCAGACTTACCCATTGGCAGACCAGTGACAAAGCTAGAACGGTTTTCTTTCTTGTACTGTCTTTGTAGAGTTCAGGAGAGGGAGAGCAGAACGTGCTGCACCATTTTCTCATACCCATCAGTGTGTGGTGATGGTGCTCTGAGCAGACATTTTTGTGTCTCCTCCTCAAGGGGTGGAGAAGTGACTGTTGGTAGTACACTTGGAAGCTGTTGACATCTCCTGTGTGCTGCCAACTCATCCTTCACTGCTGGTGGTGGCCTTTACCTGTCCCCTGTTACAGACTGGGATGGTGTGGTTGATCTGCAGGGTAGGATCGTTGCTGAAATGTTTCCCTTTCCTTTTGCTTTGCAGAACCCAGCACAGTTTGGAGAATCAGACTGTGACTCTTCTGACGGGGAGTGTTCTGATGCCACAGTCAGGACCAATAAGCCCTGCAGCTCTGCTACTTGGTAACACAGATCCTCCCCCAAAGCTTTCTGATACTGGCATTTTGATTTCCCTGAGATTCCACTTCATTCCCCTTCATCACACTTTACAGGAAGAGAAGATGTTTCTCCTTCCCACCCCAGGAGTGATTTGCAATAACCTGAATCTCTGGAAAATGTCCAAATGAAATTAATTCTCTTTGAGCATTTCAATCAAGAATGGCAGGGATGTATTTTATTGAATAATCTAGTTACTGTAACATGGATATTTATTTTTTTGACATTTTAACACTTTTTACTGTAAAGAGTGGATTGTATTTATAGACACACAGACTTGTTGCAAAACAAACAAACAAAAACAGTTCAGAAAGCAAGCACATTACAGAGAAACGTCGCAGGAGTCCTGCGTGGACAGCTTTGTGTACAGACGTGGGGGATTCTCTTGCTGCTTTCACAGGGGACCAGGCCTCGCGGCCCTGAAGATTGGAGAACAGATCAAGAGAATGAAACTACTCCATCTTATCAAACAAGGAAGTGTAAAAAGACCTTACTCAAAGGTAACCTGTGAACAAAGCGAATTCAGTATAACCAGCTGGGTCATTTTTTTTAATCAGAAGGTGGACGTGTTCCTGGAGAAAACTGGTACCGAGGTGCTAACATCCAGGGTCTTCTGAGTCAGTGCATCCCCAGGAATGTAATAATGGGTTTTATTTTAAGGGTTTTTAGTTTTCTTTTTTTAATCAACATATTGTTGTGAGATCCTGCAAATGTATTCTAACCTCGTCCTCTCAAGAATTGGTATCAGAGCACTTCTTAATATCGTCCTTGCGTCACTCTGGCAGCGTCGATCTCCAGTTGAGCAGGGAATCCTCTTTCAGATGCAGTGTGCCATTTCCCAGTTCGCTTCCTCCTCTTACCTCCTGTCTGTTTCAGTCAGCTAAAGAAATCAATCAAATCAGTGTTGGAAAAGCAAGAACTTGCGAGCGGTGGAAAGCACGTTCTGCAGAGCCCGAGCGCTCTTCTGGAGAGGAAAGCGGAGATGTCTGGACTGGACTTGGAGAAGCAGCCTCTCACCTGCAAACAGCATCAATAACCAGCAGAGAGCTGTGTGCCTGGGGGGGGGAAGACTGGGAATCACTGGCCTAGATCCGAGCGTCAGCCCTGCTCAGCCTCCTTACTGTACGTTCTTGGAGGCATTCTCAGCTGCCTGCCCTTGGTGTCAGGCTTTGTGCAGAACAGGTAGCACAGGGAACCTTGTGGCTGTGGCACAGCTGCATCTCAGGTGTACCCTGAGGCCCCTGTTTCTTCTTCGAGCTGAAACTCTACAGGTGAAAGTGAGGATAATACTGGTATGTGGACAGGCCAAGACATTGGCAGACGAGAAAAGTTTGTTCTCTGATAGAACTCATAGTGCCTTCCCTTCAAACACTACTCTTCTAAATTGATACTGAAAGAGAACAAAACGATAGAGCACGCCCTCCCCTCCCTTACTCCCTTCCCCTTAGCTCATCTTCCCCTCCAAGAGCTTTTACTCTGCCCTTCGTAGCGTGCTGGCTGACACAGCTGGAGCTGCCCTGCAGCCTGGCACACCAGCCTGAGATGAACGGCAGGAATGGACCATGGACAGGTACTTCTGTTGCTTTGTTTGTTTACATTTTATGTTAAAATATTGGTTTGAATTTATCTGTGGTAATTTATAGCCTCACGGCAAAATGAAGGAAAATGTCTTATACAGAGAGCAGTATTGTATGAGTTAAATTATCCCATATTTTTAAATTCTGTAGCTGGACTACACACAGATCTTAAGTTATGATGTTATTTTATTATTTATTATCATTTCTGTAGATCAGAAGGTTGGCTTCACTGCTAGCACAATTGTAATCTTGTTTGTGTGACGTTACCTTCTCCCTGCTCACTGGGGGAGATGGGAGCAGAGCTGATCTCAGTGGCTGTCAGTAGCTGCTGCCTCCTGTGCTTCCCCATGGGTGCTGTCACCCCAGGGCAGGGAACCTGGCATGGCTGGTGGGAGTGGGGGATGGCTGCAGCCCAGCCTGTGAGCCCTGGGGTATTCCTTGTGGGGACGCTGCAGTTGCTTGTGTTGCTGGTAGAGATGGTGGCCCACGAGCTGACGGGGAGCAGTGACCAAGGGAGCGAGTGGCTGCTGTGTTGGTCACACAGGGAGAAACCTTTACAGGTCCCCTGGCAAGAGCATCCGCAAGGACAGGCAGAGAGGTGGGCAGTTACTGCTGGCACGTGGTGGATCACTGCTGTGTGACTGTCAGGCTGTGGAGAGAGGAGATCAGCTCACCCTGCCTGCAGCAGCAACACTCAGCTCTGGGCTGAGGCAGAGCGTGGAGGAGAGTGAAGCTCTTGTCTGGTTTGTTCCTCGTTTCCTCTCTCTTCCATCACTCATTCTTCCACCCAGATGCCCCTCCCGTGGCTTGCAGCACGAGGCGGTGGCAAGGCCAGAGCTGGCTTTGCTGTTGTGGTGTGGGTGAGGTTTTGGTGCAGATGAGGTGGTGCAGGTGGTCACCCAGCAAGCTGGAGGCCAGGGCACGAGAACTGAGCAGTGCAGAATTGTGCGTGTAACGTATGCACACCAAGATCAAACTACTCCATAAGGAGAGGTTGAGAACTACCCATCACATCTACCATCGCCCCCTGGCAGTCCTGCAGCAGTGGGCCCATGGCAGAGCTGCCACCAGCTCAGGCCTGTCTCAATCTCTGTGCAGGGACTTCAGTCTGTGCTGACTCCATCCCTACCAGAAAGATCCTGTGGGGCTTTTGGGAGCTGCGTGCCCTGCTCAGAGCTTCACAAAACTCCTCTGGACCTGCAGGGACACAGAGGCCTCAGTGCGTGGGATTTGGGGACCTTTCTGGCCAGCTGTCCTGGGGGAGCAGTGGTTGCTCCCTGCCTCGCCCCGGGCCACGCTGGCCCGTTTTGCAGCTGGAGGAGCAGAGCTGAACCCTTCTGGCTGGCTGCTGCAGGCACTGCTGCCACACTCAGGCCTGGTTTCTTTGCATGCCCAGCTCATCGCACCGTGAAGTCCAGCTTCACCGCTCCTCCTAACTGCTGCCTACTATGCAGTGTCCCTCTGGGACTGCCACTAGGGCTGCCCCTCCCTTGCGTGAACACACAACCCTGTACCCGTGGAGGTGGGATCCCAGCAGTGGGGCTGAGCAGTCCCCCTCCTGCCCGGGACTGCTGTGCTCTGCTTAGTGCCACTGTGCCCAGATCTGCGCGTGGACGTGGCCTCCATCGCCGCGGTTCTGAGCACGTCCTCGCAGTAACGCCGTGTTTGCAGGACAGAAGTAAACTGTGTTCCCTTTCCAGCATCCCGACTTCCCTGAGCCAGTTCTCGTGGCTGCTGACAGCTCCTGAACACTAGCCTAGATTTTCTCCCAGAGCTGAATGTTGCCTTCCCCACTGTCGTGTTAAGTAAGCATTTCATCTTGGCCCTGTCCAGTAGTGTTCATCTCTCTCCTCCCTGCTCTGCGGATTCCTGATACAAACTTGATTTTTTTGTATTGAACAGTGTACAGTGATGGAAACAAGAATGACTATCAAAGCAAACAATGCATGGAATAAAAAGCCAGTGTACTTCAATGTTTTCTAGGCTGGTCTGCTATCTGGGAATGGGTTGTGATACGCTTTGGGATGAAGTCACAGCCTTTCAATAATTAACGAGGCGTTAGCAAGCAGTTTTAAGTTGCTTGTCTCTAACCCCAGCTGAGCTGGAACTACCTGGAGCTCTGAGTCCCAGGCGTGATGGGACACAAGTAGACTTTCAGCACCCAGGTGTCCCTGGGGCAGCGACTTTTACTTGTGGCATGCTGCTTTGCTGTGAGCTGGGTAGTTGAATCCTGAGAACTTTGCCCTTTGCTGTCCTGGTGGCTTCCAGCCCCAGCTGCTGTGGTGGGAAGGAGCAGCTCCCTGTAATACCTGATGCACAGACACACCTCCTGGCTGTCCTCAAAACCTGGATGTTTTCACTGTGGGATGTGCATAACAGCACAGCAACAGGCAGAGTCTTCTGAATGTGGGGAACCTCTGTGGAAGGTACAGGGACAAACTAGTGACTCTGAAACATTACTTCTTTTTGTCTTTCATCTTGCTACTTGTACCTCTGCACCTAACAGCGCAGAAGCAGTACTGCTTTTCATTTTATGCCAAAAATACTGAATAGGTATGGGTGGGGAGAAGGCTGGGGGAGGAAGGAACACAGCCTGAGAAGGGGGAAATGCTGCTCTTAGAAAGGCAGTGAAAAAATGCCAAGGCTTCTGCTGGCACAGCTGAGTGCAGCACTGCCTCTCTGTGAGCAGACAGCTGCTGGCTGCCACAACAGTCATGGTGCTGGGACCAGCCTGAGTTGCCCTCCTCCTGGAGCACCACAGCACCCAGAGCTGGACCTGTAGAGAAGCACAGGCCTCCAGAGAAGCATGAGGCTTGGCCTGGCAGAGACCACAGGAGTACGGTGCTTGGCCAGGAGGGACAGCTCACCTTCCTCCAGAGATGCCAGTACTCCTGCTTTTCCCTGTCAGTTGCTAATCCATTTGCAAGAGGCTGGCAATGCCCACCAGCACAGCAAAGATGCAGGCTTGACTTAAAGGACACAGGCCATTTACTACCTCCAATGTTCACCAAGTTTCCTTCTATTACAGTGCAGATCCACGTGCAATAAAACATTCATTAAAAAGGAGAACAGTACACCTCCTCTTAGATGAGGAGAACAGTAAAAGCTGCAATTGTCCATGGCCCACAAGGACACAGAGCATGCAGAATACAACCCCCAGGATCAGAAACCTGCAGCTTTGGAGAGGCAGTCCCCCAACACCTGGGTCATCTGAGTCATCACATGCTCTTCTTGCCATTGAGTAATGGAGCATGCTTGTCTTCATCCAGCTTTAAGTGCTTCTTGCTGTATTTCTTGATCAGAGTCCCTGGTATCAATGCTGCCATAGCCATTAGAAGCAGTTTGAGCAGTGTGTCCCAAGAGAAAATGGCATCCAGAGAGTTGATCTGAGACAGAATGGCTCCTGTCTGTACGCAGATGAAGTTATAGGGTGTAAGACCTGGAAGAATCAGAGCAAAAAAAAGAAGCCAGTTAGCATCCCCTTAACCTCCATGCAAGAAAGCCAAATTAGCCCAAATGCATCCTCACCCGAGGTCAGATGTGTGTCTGTGTTTGTAACAGAAAGAGAAGGGTGCGATGCAAAACTGCTGTGCTGCTGCTGCACCCACATTTACAAGAGGAGGAGTGTGAATGTGGGCAGTTAAGTGGGGCAGTCCCAGCTAAGCCCTGCTGCTTGGCCTTCCCCAGCCCAGGGCTCGGTGCTGAGGTCCTCCTCAGCAGTGCCACCGTGTCCCCTCTGACAGCGTCCCCAGGGCTCACCGATGAGAACGGAGAAGAAGAACTGGGACATGGGGATGTTCAAGATGGGGGCTGAGAGATTCAGAAACCAGTTTGGTGTCATGGGGAACAGCCTCAGGAACAACAGGAAGAAAAACAAGCAGCTCCTGTTCTCTTCGACCTGCCAAGAGAAACGCTCCTGGTTATGTGTTAGTTAGCAGGAACAGCAGGGCAGGGACCTAAAGGTCACTCGATTTGTGGGCTGGCTGCCTCCCCCCCGGCTCAGGCTGCCCAGGGCCCCATCCAGCCCGGCCGGACCCCGCACCCCATACAGCTCCGAAGTGCCGGAGGGCGCCGAGCACACACAGCTGGGAGCCTGACGTTCCGTGCCACCCCCAGCACGTTACCTTCCCCTGCAGCAGAGCCACCTTCTCAGGAAAATACCGCACCACCAAGCCCTTCCCGAAAGCCTGGGACAGCAGGTAGCAGCAGGCGGCTCCCAGCGACGTCAGGGCCGAGCACAGCCCCAGCCCGACCCACGGCCCGAACAGCGCTCCGGCGAGAACATTCTGCGGGGAAACGCCGTGCCGGCAGCCGGGACGCGGAGCCGGGAGCCCCCGCACGGCGTCCCCGCAGCGCGGCCCTACCAGCAGGCTGGAGCCGGGGATGGCGAAGCTCTGCTTGTAGAGATACGCCGCGCAGAACAGGGCCAGGGCCGCCCCGCGATGCCGCCGCTCGTAGTCCCGCAGCGCATCGGCCAGCTCCCGCAGCTCGGCCAGGNGTGGGGATAGGGAAATGTCCGCAAACTGAGGCATAGGAACTGCAGTGTGCGTGGGAACCTCTGCACAGCGCAGTGATGGAGCGCTGGAGCTGCGCAGGGAGCTGGTGGATCTCCTCTGGTCACATCCCAGACCCGCCTGGAGCTGCTCTGGCACGGGGTTGGACTCGGTGATCTCTACAGTTCCCTTCCATCACAGGGACAGCCAAACGCCCTGCTTTTATCCAGAAGCGTTTTGCCTTGATCTCAGGGCTTTGCGTGCGTGTGTGTGAGGCAAAACATGCACTGAACGTGAAATAAACACAACTCCCCCAGACAATCTCACTGACTTTGGGGTGTGGGACATTCCCCTGCTTCTGCCCAGTTTGCACTGAGTGCAACGCTTACCTCCCCGGGTTCGTGAGCGACTGCAACCTCATCCGGAGGATCCTGAGTTTGAATTTGGGGCCGACGATGGATCCCGTGGAAAACGTCACGGAAATCCTTTGTACGTTTTCGAAANGTCCCGTCCCCGCGCCCCCCTGCCCCCCTGCCCCGCGCCCGACCACAGCGACCACAGCGCGGCCGTGGAGCCCGCGAAGACGAGCAGCAGCCCGCACAGCCGCCGCCACATCGCCGCCCCGCACGCATGCGCACTGCGACCTCTGCGGCTTGCGCACGTCTGTATTGAGCGCGGCGCGGCGCCCTCAGCCGCCCTCAGCGCACGGGATGGGCCTGAAGCTGAGCTCCGCCTCGTCCGTCAGCACCACGTCGTACCGGCACAGCGNAGTGATGGAGCGCTGGAGCTGCGCAGGGAGCTGGTGGATCTCCTCTGGTCACATCCCAGACCCGCCTGGAGCTGCTCTGGCACGGGGTTGGACTCGGTGATCTCTACAGTTCCCTTCCATCACAGGGACAGCCAAACGCCCTGCTTTTATCCAGAAGCGTTTTGCCTTGATCTCAGGGCTTTGCGTGCGTGTGTGTGAGGCAAAACATGCACTGAACGTGAAATAAACACAACTCCCCCAGACAATCTCACTGACTTTGGGGTGTGGGACATTCCCCTGCTTCTGCCCAGTTTGCACTGAGTGCAACGCTTACCTCCCCGGGTTCGTGAGCGACTGCAACCTCATCCGGAGGATCCTGAGTTTGAATTTGGGGCCGACGATGGATCCCGTGGAAAACGTCACGGAAATCCTTTGTACGTTTTCGAAATCCTGCTTGAATCCAACGAGCAAGCTGGTGTGCTGGTACTGCTGGAAGGCCACTGCTTCGCTAGGGACAAAGCAGGGCAGTGTCAGCGAGGCCTGTGTCAGTGCAGTGTTAGGCACGGTGCTGGGGGAGGAGGGTTTGTGATCACACTGGTTTTCAGTGAGCGGGTGCACTTTTAGGTCTTCATTGTGAACCCCTTCAGCCACTCTGAGCGATGGTGGCTGGTGCAGAGCTGCTCGCAACAGTGCTGTGTTCCCTTAGCACGGCGAGGAACGTGGCTGTGAGCTGAATCAAGGAACTGAGCTGTGGCACTCACACACAGCCCTCGTTCGGAGGCTCTGGCAGATGTGCTGGGCAGGACGTGTTCTCACCTGCCTGTGGTAAATAGGCCGTGTGTGGGCTGCCATGTGTTGTGCAAGCTGGAGCTATACAGGGGTTGTTCCGACGTGGGCATATAGGGCTGGGAGAGCATGCAGGGGGAACTGGTTGGGCAGGACTCCGTGTGCTGAAGCGTGTTTATATCAGTGGGAAACTGCGCATCCAGATGATTGCTAGTTGTTTTTTTTTGCCTCCCCAAGCAGAATGAATTGATTTGGGCGTTACGTCTTCATCCCTTCTGTGCTGGGCACAAGGAAGGGGGGAGCTGGGGTTTGCCCTGCTCTCCTGGAGGCCCAGGACAGCCTTACAGGTCATGACAGCTCTGAAGGAGCTGAGAAGCGCCCAGAGGGAAGGGTTGGGCTGCACTGGTGTGCAGAGGTCACCTAGCACGTGTACAGTATCAAGGGTCAGCAAAAATGGGAGGAGGAGGTCTTGCTTTCTTCCCAGCTCCGGTTGCACTGAGTGGTGCATCACCAGGTCAGTGAGACTTACTGGTTGACTTTGGATTCTGCCTTCCTGCCGGTGCCGTCAACGAGCACCACGCTGAGTGTGCCTCTCCTGGTGCCCTTGTTCCACGTAACGATATCCACAAAGTAGTGGTAAACTGCAAGCAAGAGGAGGGCACGGTCACCCCCTGCCACTGGTGCCCTGGTGCTTGCTGCCCACCCCTGGCTTTGTTCCTGAAGTGCTGGGCACAGTGCCGACAGCCACCGACCGTCTGTGCTGAAGGAGGCCATGCACAAAGGGACATTGTTTCAGAAACCTTCGTCACTTACGGCAAAACGGCTCCTCATCCGCTGTGTCAAAATACATGTTTGTCACTGCATGGCTCTGCTGTGTTAAGTGGCTTTTCCACTCGTGGGCGTAATAGCCTGTAGACAACAGTTGGAAAATGAAACAGAGGGTGACCGAGCAGGCGTAGCAGCAATTCAACTGGCAAGTGTGGAAGAAACAGCGTGTCTCTGCTCAGCTGCCCAGAGAAGTGTGGCTGCCCCATTGCTGGAGGTGCTCAGGGCAGGGCTGGGTGGGGCCCTGGGCAGCTGAGCTGGTGTGGCATGGGGCTAGAACCAGCTGGTCTTTGAGTTCCCTTCCAACCCGAGCCGTTCTGTGATACTATCATTCCAAGTCAGGTAAAGATCTCACTTCTTGTTTTGTCCTTTCCCACCCTGCATCCCATACTTGTGGGTTTTTGTTGCAGGTCGTGATGCAGTGTGTTAGTGCAAAGCACGGGGAGATCCCTTTGTGCTCCCTCCACCCTTACCCAGGACGGGGCATGGCATGGGCTGGAAGCTTTTGCAGCTGGTACATTTGCCCTTCCTGTAGCTCCTGTACGACTCGCACGGGTACGTCGTGATATTGCAGCTCTTCTTCAGGGATGCCATGAACAGGTAAACAGACCTCTGGTGGTCACATTTAAAGTACTTCAACCCTTAACCATACACAGAGAAGAAATATTTCATTAGCAATGCTCGTGCTGCAAGAAAACAACACCGTATGTGGCCACATCCGTCTAACAGACCACAATACTTTCATCTCAAACCTGCTCTCAGAGCAGATTCTTGCCATCACTACTCCCTGAGGTAAAAAAGAACAACTGCCTTTTCTAAACATAGCCACAAAACGAGGACACAAATTTACTTGATGAGTTTTTGCATGGAAAATTCATCCCACATACACCTGTACCAGCCCTGACCTGGACATCATTGCCCGCCAGCCCACCCCAATTGCTCTTACAGCTTTCCTATATGTTTTCTAGCCGTGATGATGTTTCTCTGGCTTCCTCTTGTTCTCTGATTGGAAACATTTTGTCAGTGTGTGTGTGTGTGTGCGCGATTTGAGAATGCGTTACCAGCAAACACTGTTGGTGGGCAGCCTGGCTGGTCGGTGCCACCGTTGGGGTAGAAGTCAATGTGGCCAAGGGCATCTGCATAGCCCAGTCCTGCGAAGGGAAGACAACCAGGGAGGGAATATTAGATAGTAAAATGGCAAGGAAGGAACCAGAAGAGACCAGCTGGAGAATGTAATAGTTATTCAGTCCTAGGATGCCTGCGTGTGCATTAAAGTTTGTGCATCGGGCCAAACTGGGACCCAGTGAGGTCATTTTAGCAGTGGTATCAGATGCCTACAATAAGTCTCTGCATGTGAGGCAGTGCAAAATTTGTTTTTGTTTTTGTTTTTTTTGGCCCGCAGGAAAGGAGGAGGGCTGTGAAACAGTGGGTGTTTCTGTGCTGCTGAGGTCCGAATTGTTGGCAATGGCAAAAGGCAGCAGTGAGGTGAGGAGGGGGAGCTGAGGGGAGCAGAGTGGAGGACTCGTGGCATGCTGCTGGCCCTGCAGGAGGGTTTGGAGACGTGCTGTGTACTGACTGGGAGAGGAGAGGGCTGAGAGAGGTGCTGGGTTTGCCATATAGGATGGTTTAACCCAACAGAAGTGGGATGGAGGCAGCGAGCATCGTGCTGAGCAACCCCATCGGAGGCTTGCAGGGTGCCAAAGCTGCATCGTCCTAGCACTGCTCCTGCTTGCCTAGGAATCACAGAATCATTGAGATCATCAGGTCCAACCCCACCCTGCCCACTGACCACGTCCCTCACTGTCACATCTCCACTTCCCTTGAACACTCCCAGGGATGGTGACCCCACCGCCTCCCAGGGCAGCTGTGCCAATTCCTCACCGCTCTTTCTGAGAATAGATTTTCCCTCTGGAACCATCCTGAGCCTAATATCCAACCTGAACCTGTGCTCCCAGCAGGATGTCTCCTAAAGAGGAGACATCACCACGTACCGTCGGTGTCCGAGTGGATGACATCAACAAACTGTGCATCAGTAGGGTCCAACCTCTCACTGGGTGGCTTTCCTCTGTACAGAGGGCCCGCTGGGTCCAGGCCTGCAACACAAAACCTTGTGTGTGGCATCACCCCAACGCTCAGCTCACAGTGCGTCCTGGAAGCAGAAGGGCTGCCAGCAGGAAGGCTACCTGTGATCCTTCCCAGCTGGCCATCAAACATCTGTCCCACGAAGCCGGAGATGTGTGCTCCCAGGCTTACTCCTATCATGTGAATGGAGTCGAGCGACGCGCCGTTCATCTGAGATTTAAAGATATAACCATGGCCACAGGTGTTAGGCATGCTAAAGGGGTGTAAAGAAGTCAGGAGGAGGAATGTAAATGCATCTCTCTGCTTTTTCCGTGTTTTTCAGTGGTGTGTTTCATTCCATCTGGGTGCAGGTTGGGCAGGAACAAATATTCCTGGGCCCCGTGCAAGGCAATGGCAGACACAAAGATCCAGTGGCCCAGTGTCACTTTAAGCTGACACTGGAAATCCAGAAGGTGGAAATAGTGCATCAGGGGTTGGGAAAACAAATATCCAGAAATGCTAAGTGAACTGAATATCACAGCAAAATGCCATCGTACCAAATCCAAGTACGGAGTTTGGCAGCGCAGCGTAGCTACACTTCCAAAAAATGAATGTGTTCCTTTAGAGGAGTTTCTTTTCCCAGACGTGCTGCTGTTTTTGAGCACTTCCTTCGTGCCCTTTGCGTATCGTGCATTAATAACTCTATCATAGCATGAACGTTCCACTTACCAACATTTCATCCATAAATTTCTTGAGAATCTCAGCGACTCTCCTGCCGTTTCTGGAGGCGTTACTGTAGATGACAGTAGCTGCACCCCGGTTCCAGTCCACAACGATGATGTTCATGTCCTCTGCAGAAAGCAGGAGACGTGCCAGTTCAGGGATCCAGATCGGGGCAGAGCCCGTGGGCCGGTACCCGTGGATGATGAAGGTGGTTTTCTTGGTCAGATCTAGATACTTGGAGGCCGTTGAATTGAGCTCTTCGGCACAGTCTTCGTTCTGTCTGGTGTACAGCAGCAGTTTCACTTCCAGGTCGGTCCCTATCAAGGCACTGCTGAAGCTGAGCACGGTGAAAGCAGGACATGTCTCCCTGGGATCTGAAACGAGCACAGCGTGGCGTTCCTAAGGTTAGCACCCACACATTTCCCTTGTCCTTTTCTACCTACCAGCCCTGCCCATGCACAGAGTGTGTGCTGGGAGCTGCCTGAGCTGCTCCTTTCCTCGCCATCATGTCTATGGCTGGAGCTGCTCGGTGTCTTTGTTTTTCTTGCTGTCTTAGGAGGGCTCTCTGGAAACCTCACGAGGGCGAGGAAGGTCCTACAGAATGACAGCTAGGCTGATTGCTGTGTAGGGTGGACAATGCACCCAGATGCCCTAGACAAGTTTTAGGTTGAAGAGATCTCTCTGTATCCAGCGGGATCTTGCTGCTGTGGGGGACAGCTCAGAGCTTCATTTGTATTTGCAGATACAGCCTGCTATTTCAGACACTGAAATGGGACACCCTTTGTCTGAATGAGACATGGCACTGTTAATGCTTTATACACAGCTGGAGAGCTCCCGAATTTTCAGTAAGTGCTGCTTTTCACAACAATCTCTGCCATTTGAAAGCCTGTCTTTGTTCTCTGCTTTTCCAGCAGACCACCAACTGAGCCTTCACAGCCCCATGCAAGCTCCAGCAGGGCACTGCTAGGGAAAGGAATAACAGTCTCCAGGCAGACTGCTTACGAAGGCCCTCCCAGGTCTTGCAGCCTTTCTCAGCCCCATTCCCCCACATCTCCTCATTTTTATTGAATAACCTTGTGGGAGAGGGCACCTCTCCTGCACGCACCCTGGGCTGCAGTAATTACAAGCTCTGCAGTTGCCAGAGGATTTTTGCAGCTCAAAAGGGTCGTGCTGTCGGTGGAAGAGGTTTGGGAAACCTGCAGCTTTAAGGCTGCAGTGCTCTAGCAGGTGTCCAGTGCTCTGTGCATTTTAATTTCTAAATGATGAATCTCTCGCAGTTCCCACAATAAACTTTCACGCTTTTTTCTCCTATGGAAATCAGAAGCATGAGAGTAATATAAATGCTGTGTGCCCAGCACATAAAATAATCTGCTCAGTTGCCATAGTTCTGCTAATTACTTTGCAGAAGCCCCGGGAGCTCCAGAAATAAAAGTTAATAGGCGAAGGGGATGTTGCAGTTAACTCCAACTGGATATTTTAAATTACTACCATAAATTCAGAAATAAATTTTCACATTTGAGATCCACGGAGTCCTTCCTGTGGAAATCCTATGGTAAAATGTGAATAGTGGAATGGGAGCCATGGGAAATGAACCCTCAGCCGGGGCCAGAGAACATCGGTTGAAGCCAAGTGGCTTTGAGCTGAGGGTGTTCTGCCTCCTAACGCTCCCATCTCCCAGGATAACGTCCCTCTGGGCCCTGTTTCTTGAGCAGAAGTGACCTTTGGTGCCTCTTTCTTGGTCCATTTGCTTTCCATGGTGCAGCAGCAGCGGGAGTTCTACATCTGGAGATCTCAGAGGCTATAGTGGTGCAGGCAGAAGTGCTGGACCTGAATTACTTCTACGTGGTGCAAGGCTGCTCCGATTGCTTACTTTGTCTCTTACCTCCATGCCGTGCTGTGACTTGCCCTAGGGAGCACCTGGTTGGCACCGGAGCAGCCCAAACCTTCTGCCATAGAAGAGCTATTAAAGAGCGTTTTCACAAACGAGATCAGATGAGTGCTGATAGTGGGGGAAAGCCTGCCAGCTTCTCCCTGCATGGCCTGGCTCTGTGCTGCACGTTACAGGAGCTGACACACGAGGGCAGCTGGGTATCCTGCCTTCCCTCCCGATAAGCTCAGGATGGCAAACACTGCTTTGCCAGGCAAGGTGCTCTCGTGGCTCAGCACTCCAGCAGAGGCCAAAGCAATCTGCTTTGATGTTCCTGCATGGCTAACAGAAGGCAGCACATTCCTTGGTTGTTAAACAGGTTGGTTCTGGATGGGGACACGAGGATATCGAGTGAAGCTGAGCGTTCATAAGTGCAAATTCATCCTTTGTGGCTGTCACGTAGCATGCTGCTGAAAGGAAATCATTCTTCTCTGAAGATTTCAGGTGACATTTTCAGTGTCGACAGGTAGTACTTATGTAAGAGAAATGCTTGCAAAGTGAGGAATAGATAATACAAATGTCTTCTGGCTTTATACGTAGATCTCTTCAGTTCCTGAAACCAAGACAGTTTGCTTTGCCAGAACAACCAATGCTAGCTACAAACCCTACACAGTAACACAGTAATGCAGAGGGCAGATACCTTTATGTTTCTGCAAAGCAGAGGAAGCATTATACCAAACAAAAAACCACAAAGCAGTTCATTTCCTACCTGTTTTCACCCCATACCAAAGGCAGAAGAACATGACACACAGCCTCAGCATATGGGCTCCCACATGGAACTTCTACAGGTGGAAAATCTCACGCCGTTCCCCTGGCGTGTACTCACTGTCTCTGACAGCAGTTTGCTCTCCTTCTCTGCCAGTGATGTAGGTGTGGTGGAAGGAGGAAGTTGCCAGCCACAAAATGAAGACCGGTCTGAGGTTATACAACTAGCACTTCTTTCTCAAAAGGTGGGGCACCTCTTACTGCAGCACGATCCCTTGTTTTAAATAGAGTTTGCCTTGGGGTGTGACTAATCAAAGGCAGAAATGGTTCAGTATCACTCTGTAAGCAGTGGTTTTCAACACTACCTGTGTTGAAATTAGTTTGCCTACTGCAAAGAATGTCCAAAGGCAGCAAACTGCCTTTGTCACTGCAAAGCTGATAGGCATCTGGGCAGGGCCAGCACTCAGCTTCCCAGGACCCCGCATCAGTAGCACTGGGACACTCCCATCCATGTTCCTCTGGCTCTCCCACGCTCTGCCTGTCTCCAGCAGGTGGAAACCCAGCATCCCTTCTAACCTGTGAGGTCCTGTAGCCTCAGGCAGGGTGTGGATGGGCAGCAGTCGGCCCTGATAAAAGGAAGATCCCAGTTCAACTCAGTACATGCTGCTTTCTTGGCTAGCACTCGTACATCTGGCATCCCCACCATGTTTTCGTGTAGCTTTGCAGGAACTTTGTGAATCCAGCTCCAATTTAAGAAAGAAAGGCTTTTTCTTTTTACCCTGCTGGACAGTAAGAAGATGGCAGGTGCAGAGGCAACTGTCAGGGGTAGGAAAGGAAGCCTGAAACTAGAGCTGGAAAATCTTGTGACAAAACTGGCGCAATGGGGATGGAGTTTGTGATGGAGTGAGAGGGGGGAGGGAAAGAGAGAACGGAGACGGCTGTTACATAGACAAAGCCACCACACAGCTTCTAGTGTTTTCTTTGCAGGGAGAGGGAACATGGGGAGGATCAGAAATACCTCATTAAGCCCAGGCTCTCTTTTGCCCCTGGTGAGATGCAGCGAGGAGCTGAACTATTAGTTCCCAGCAGCGTAGCTGTTTCTTTGGTCTGTGCTGTACATATTAAGCTTGGGTTAATCCTTAAGAGCCCGCTGGCTGCCTGCAGCTCCTTCTTGTTCAGACAAGTGCGCTGCTGGCTCAGTGCAGGCACTGCTAACTCCTCAGGCAGGGGCACCCCCAGCCACACGTAGCTTTTTCGTTAGCACCTCAAACAGAGCATCCTCCTGCGGCTCAGAGGACGTCTGACGTGCTCCACGTGGCACTCATGGGCCAACGTTGGGTTCTGTTAATTTTGAAGAGGATAAAGAGTGTGAAAAGAGTGTGAAAGGGCCTCATCACAGTGCAGTGACGGAGCACTGGAGCTGCACAGAGAGGTGGTGGAGGCTCCTCTGGAGATGTTCAATGCCCTCCTGGATGCCTACCTGTGCAACCTGGGCTGGGAGCTGCTTTGGCAGGGGGATGGACTCGATGATCTCTGGAGGTCCCTTCCAACCCCTACAGTTCTGTGATTCTGTGACCCCATCCTGAGTTTTCAAATGCAAGAACAACTCCAGGCAGTGAAAACTACACTTTTTATCACACGCAGAAAACATTTCAGAACAGAATTGGCAACAACTTATTCTTTAAGTTAACAGAGGATGATATAAAATAATGTTACATAGGTAAGGAGAGGCATCCTGACATCAGCCCCGGGGTACCAGATAGCCTTGGTGATTCAAACCACGTCACACTGTTTGGTCAACGTTGGTTTGAATCCAAGCCCTCTTCAGGTGCTTTGTTTCCTCCTTAGAGAAGCGTGTGACAGAGATGGTCAGACAAAAAGCAACTTTCACATTCATGCACCCTAGGCACGGAACGTCCCGGATTCACTAGTTTCCCGTGGGAGGGACGTTCTCATGGAGATACTGGAGAGACAAATCTGTCCACTTCATTTCTTGCTCTTTCACGGACTCCGTGGTCCCTCCATTGTCTTGCTCTGGTTCGGGAAGCTCATTCTGAGAACAACAAGAAAAGGTACAATGCATTCTGTGCATAATAAGCTCCCTGAGAGGAGCAGGTGACTAAGACTCGATGTGAATAAATACAAAAATCCACAAATGAGACTGGAGGGGGCATCTGAACAATACGTATCATACATACTGATTCTGTTAAAATATTACTAAGCGCAGTGAGGAACAATGTTCTTTTCATATGGTGATGATGCTTCATCTGAAAGGTAAATTGGCTTTGCAGGGCTCTGGGGCCTTGCTATGTACTCAGACTGCACACACAGTGAAGGAGAATGTATGGAAAATGCAAAATAAGTAAATAATAGCATGGTGCAATTATTCCACCGCTTGTTTGGACTCTGTGTTTCTTTGTCACTGCCTGGAATACAGATATTGCATTTACTGGAGCTGTATTAAGACAGCTGGCTTTGTAACATGCCACTTTCCTATGGCAGGTGAGAAATCCTTCCTCTTCCTACATGCAGAGCCACGGTGTGGCAGTGCTGTGACAACAGGAGATGTCAGAAACCCCCACCAAGTGCAACACCAAGCTGCTCTGCGTGCAGGAAGGAGGAAGCAGAGCTGAAATGTGATTTCATGTTACTTCCTTACACTGTTGTTCCCTGTGTTGCTGCGTTGGTGCAGTCACAGAGTGCATTGCTCCAGAAGACACTGGGCAAGAATTTCTGAGTTCCGCATCTCTGGAAATCTCAGTATGAGCTAAATAAAATCCCTTTAGAGAACAGGTTTCTCCGTGTGATCAGAGCCAGCCCCATCCCTGGGGATCTGCACATCCACAACTGGACCTTTCTTTCTACTGTTACCTGATGAGTCCTCCTGCTTTGAGGCTGCCAAAATGAAGCAGTACTGCTTCTCGACCTGGGCACAGGGTGATGGGAAACGTCAGTTTGCTTTACTCAGCCTGCCCTAAAAAAAAACCCCTTTATCCTAACAGAGGAGGGCTTGGGTACTCCTACCTGCGAACTACAGTTCTGCAAAACCTCTACTCCAAACCCTGGCAGGAACGGCTGCGTGTGATCCATTTTGAAGGCAGCTCCTTCCCCCCTCCGACGGATCCCCTCCGAGCAGGAGCTTGGCAAAACCCGGGCTGCCCTTGTTCCTAGCACGACGACACAGAACGACGGCCCGGCAGCGCTGCAGCTCGCCCCGACGATCCACCTACCAGCGGGATGGCCACGTCCTCGTACGGCAGCTTATCCTCCCTCCACGCGTCGTCGATCAGATCCAGGATGCGGCCATCCCTCTGCACCTCGCTGTCCATCCCCGCTCCCGCCCCGGGCCGCCCGCGCTCCGCCCCATCCCGCGCGCTGTTCCGGCGCCCTCAGCCGCCGTCATCAGCCGCCGCCGCCGCCCTGCCGTCCGCTCACGTCCCGTCCCTCCCCTCCGTGCCCCCTGCGGGCTCCGGTCTGGGGGGGGGGGGG
>VXAB01001220.1:553381-596913 GCA_013399175.1 Odontophorus gujanensis
GGGGGGGGGTCCCGCTGAGCGACGCCTCGTTGTGTAGAAACGACAAGATGGAGGCTCTGCTGGAGGGAATGCAGAGGAATGGCCGGGGGAGGTACGTACGCACGAGCGTGTGCCCGTGCTTTCCAACGGCGTGGGGCTCGCTGTGCGGCGATCCCTCGCTGTCTCGTCGTCTCAATTCTTAGATTTCTTTTTCTTTGCCCCTTTAAAAAAGCCCCTTCTTGCCTCGGGGCGATGGTGGTTAGAGGTGTGAATAAATTTGTTTCTCCAGAGCCCGTCCAGGTTGAGGAGACGTGGCTGTGCTGTCTGTATGGGGAGCACCCGATGGTTCCTGCTGGTGTTGGGGCTGCAGACACCCATTCACCCCCGGACAGCCCTTAGTGCTCTGCCTTAGGTGAAGACCTCTGGACTTTGAGGTCCCAGAGGGAGGCTGCCATGCCAACCTTAGAAACACTGCTTTATTTGTCAGACAAACACAAAACCAAAGACCTCGATGCCATTTTCATCGCTATCTTTGCGAATGTGACTCAGGATTAGCAGTACTGTATCTTCCACGGCTAACTGGCTGCATAAATCAAGTCTAGACGTAGCTGTGTTTCAGCAGATGCTGAGAAGGAAATGTTCCTGCTGTGCATAATAGCTGCTAATTTTTGGTTAACTCACAGGCCAGGGTGAACTTCAAATGTAACTGATTTTGGCTGCTCTAAGAGCAATTTCTCTCCCTATAGAAAAACTGTCAGCTTGTGAAGCCTGCGTATGCTCTGGGGGAGCAGAGAAATTTCAATCCCTTAACCTATTGATTTCCATTCCTTTTCAGAGCCTTCTATTTGACAGTCAAATTAAAGGGGTGAAGATCGTCGTGGAGTTCACAGCCCTCTAGGGCTTTAAGTTGCAAGCCTTAATATTGTCCCTGGCTTAGCACTTGTGAAGTTTTAGAGGAGTTGGTTGAATTGGCTTCAATAATTACTGCACCAAATTAGAAGCTGCAGCATCGCCAGGGAGCGTGCTCTCCCCGGTGGATTGGGAATGTTTTATTCTTCATTATCATGTTGTCATCCGGCCCCCTCCGCTTTGGGCTTTGTCTGCATTTGCAATAATTTTTGTTTCTGGGAGCTGATAGCTTGGCTGGAAGGTTCCTCTGGTGACTGAAACTGGGTAGAAAACTCCTGTGCCTGGAGAGCAATTAGGGGAAATGCAGAATATGGTTCACATAGGTAGCCTGTAGCACCAGGACAAAGGGACCAGTGGTCATAGGGGCTTGCTGTGATGTTAGAAGAAGACACTACATGTAAAAGTGTGGGGGCCTTTTGTTCTGACTGGTATTTCCAAAGTGTGCCCCGTTGGTCACTGCCTGCTGTAGTCTCTGCCCAGTGATGTTCCATACCACTTGTGAGGTATTGCTCAGACATTTCGATGAGTGTGTCACTATTCCATATATTTCTCTGCAAGCTAACTTGCTTAGAGCTTGAAGTACTGCCTTAGGTGCTGGTCCCTTCAGTGCTGCTCTGCTGGCATCACTGATGTGGGGGATGCAGGATCCCTGCACGCCTCTTTGTGACCTGAAGCTCAATCCCTTCCAGCAGTGTGTTCCTGACATCCTGTGAAGCTGAGCTGCAGGAGCTGATGAAGCAGATCGACATCATGGTGGCTCACAAGAAGGCGGAGTGGGAGGAGCAGACCCAGGCACTGGAAGCTTGCTTGCGTGCTCGAGAGCAGGAACTTTCCTCTGCCAAGGCTGCCCTGGAGGAAAAACATAAAGAGGTACATGAAGACTGAACTTCAGAGTCTGTTGGCTTTGTGTGGATCTGCATTTCTGTTCATTTCAACAGATTTGAGTTACTTTTTTGTTGCTGTTTCTTTATGTTTGCTTAGATGTCAAGCCAAAGTGAAGAGTCAACGTTTGCAAATAGCTGTGCTAAGTAAGGCAAGAGCCTCTCATGGTGCCACCAAAAGCCAGCACTGATTTCAAAATTGTGCATTACAGTTAAAAGCATTGCTGCAGTATATTCATACTCTTGGTTTGTTGGTATGAATTTTTGCTAATGATTTCTTCCAGTTGGACTGTGCTGCCTGTTTGTTGGCTCACTGTGCTCTGGGACTGTAGTTAGAGAGGTGGATGCTCTGGGTCGTGGATGGGGAAAGGGAAAAGGATCAAGGAAAAAAAAGAAGAGGAATAGGAGGAGTTGGATCAGTAGAAGGGAAGTCTTTCTCAGGAGTTTCAAAGCACTGTTTCTCTCTTTGTCCATGTGTTATTTGTGATCTCTGCTTCATCTAACTGCAGTAAGAGCACGATGCGGCCATCTCTTCTCTTGGTAGACAGTTTGAAATCGTAATGGGTGCTTATAATAAACACTTAGATGAAAGTGACAAAGAAGAGCAACGTTTTGACACAAGCCAAAAGTGTCAGCTTCATGTCACTGAGTGAAAGGCAGAAACTGGTTGAAAACATGAGGCCAGAACAGAGACAGCCAACCAGAGATAGAGGCATAGCCTTAATTTGTTTCAGAAGAACTCACCCCATTGAAACATGCACTTGCTTGGAAAACTGGGATCTCTTTAACATTCATCTACCACTTCTACCACTGTCTGTACTTACAAAATGAAGACTGATCCCTGTATTTAATGACAGAGAAGTCTTTATTTTATTCACTTGCTTTTTAATTCCTCATTCAGGTTGGCAAGTTGCAGCAGCAGCTGGAAGACATGGAAACAGCCAAGCAGGGCTTGGTTAGGGAATACGAACAGCAGCTGAAGAAGTTCCAGGAGGGGGTAAGTTTCCAAAAGTGAAGGTTGGTTCTTAGTTCCCAGTTGACCCGTGATCAGATAGGTGAAATGCTTGGCATTGTTGCTGTTGTGGTTTTTTAGCTTTGCATTCTTTTGGTGTTTACGCCCTTACAGAAGAGAGTGCTGAGCACAAAGTGATGCTTTTGTGCTTCGATAGCCCTCTTCTTGGCACGTCAGGGGAGCTTGGCAGTGAAGAAATGTGCAGGAATAGAAATATGTAGTAAGTTGCAGTTTTCGTGCATTAGACATCTGCAGAGGTTCAGTGCAAAAACGTCCTCTATTCTCCAATCCCAGTCACCATAGTGCTTCTGTGGAAGTTGCTATGGGTACAGGCAGCAGCAGTTTGCTCCTTCAGCATTTCCTTAAATTAAAATGGGTGGTGGTGTAACTGGCCTTGATTGTATGGAGAAACTGAGATGAGATCAGTACGCTGTCTCATCATCTCTTTGCTTCCACTGAGTCTGATTTTGCGTGATGGGGACTCCGTTCTCTCAAAGCAGATCAGGCTTAACATACTTAAAAAAAGAAACACAACACCTAAGAATGCTCAGACAATGCCTGGAAAAAAAGTTGTTTCAGAGCTTCCATCTCAGAAAGCTCCATGTTCACTACGAGGTGGTACACACACAGAGTCCTGCAGGCAGCACAGTAGCTCTCCATGCTTGTGCCTCCGCTCTGCCCGTCTCCACTTGCTTGTCAGAAGCAGTGGGTTAAGTGGCACGAGCAGCTAACAGGGCACTGACCTTTCCTCTCTGGAGAGTTCAGCTTGGTTCATGCTCAGTGTAAGCCATAAATTAATTTGGTAGCCTTGGCTTTGGTGACAGAAGGCATCTGTCCTCATTTACAACACCTTACTGCTCAGTATGACTAACAGTAGATGTTCCCACTGGAAATAGTGGATAGGCTGCAGAGTTAAGCTAAGGTGCTTTGGCCAGATCAGCCTGAATTGCAGAGGGCAGAACAGAGTGTGCGTCTTGTGGTTAAAATTGGAGTGCACTGATGTTTTACCCACAGAGTATTAATGTAGACAGCATTAAGCTGCAGTATTCTTCAGTCTTCTGTTGTTCGTACTGTCCGGGGAAATTCTTTCTATCTCATTTCACCACCATTACCAGTAAAATCACAGGTACAGTGTCCACCTCGCTGGGGCTGCTGAAAGAATAAACCAGTACTTGTAATCTCCTGCCTCATTTGGCAGAACACGGCCTGTCCCTTCCCACTGAATTGTGCTTAAGCACCTTGCTGACTCAGGGCCCTGGGGAACCTTTCCTGAATCACGAGGTCTTGATTGAGGTGTTAGTTCTTCTCACATGTTCTTCCGTGGGCTTATTTTTCTCCATTGGTTCCCAGTATGGGAATGCTGTCTCTGGAAGTTCGTAGTGACCATTTTGAAACTTAACTTGTTTAAATAGTTGAGTTGGGGAGCTCATCAGATGGAGAAATCTGCGGAAGTTGCAAGTGATTATTTGCATGGAGGATCATTTAAATGTCGGTAGTTTTTTCCTCATTCCTGCTTCTAATAAGAGTTTAGCATTCTAGCAGTAGGCGTAGGAGTGTTATTTTCTGTTGGCATTTTCCAGTTATTGTGAAATACGTAGTGAATCTAAGCAGAGGATGACAGATGAGGTAGTGTTGATATTATGTATGATGGCAGTTCTCAAGTCTTCCTTCTCCTGCTGAGTGGGAGAGTCCCAGTTCTCACCTGAGCTTCACTTTAACCTCTAAGGAACTGCTGTTCTGTGTAGAACTGCCCCTGTGTTTGCCACCAAGACGTGGACCTCAGGTTCTGCTGCTGCTACGGTGCCTTGGACCTGTAGAGAGAGAAGGTGCCATGTTAACAGCTACACGTAGAGCCCCGTCTTATCCACATTTTAGTCATGCTCTCATTGTGATAAGACAGAGGTCTAATTGGAGCTGCTGATGTCATGACTTAAGCGTGGCATCCTGCTCCTCTTCTACAGCTCAGCATATTTTGTGATCCTATCAGTATAATAGGCTCATTATACAAATAGAAATCTTCATTTGCAAGCTGTGTGGCCTTGATTGGGGGAATTGTTTGCGTGAAGCTATTTTGTTTGCCTTCCCTCAATGTGCTATTTAATTCTTGCCCGCTGGCCTTAAACAAAGTTGCCCCTTTCACTGAATTCTTGCAGTTGGCCAGGCTGAGGAAAAGCTATGAGAAGCTGCAGAAGAAACAGCTGAGAGAAGCTAGAGAAGAGGATAACAGGAGGCAAGGGGATGACCAGTCTGAAATGGGCCAACTGACCAGGAAGCTGGAGGTAGGTCATGGGGAAGCAGCTGCTGATCGGTTCGTGTGTGTGAACTGACTTTTGGGCTCCCCTGGTGACTCTGAACAGACAGCTAGGAAGGGCACAGTGAATCCTGGTTCAAAGGTGCTCTCTTGGTGTAGCTCTTCTCATTTGCCCGTGTAATAAATACTGTTTCCTGCACTGAGGCCACTCAAGTGCACAGGGTAAACTATTTTGAAGTTCTTATTCTTCAGTTGAGTAAAAGGAAGAAAGTGCTGGAAGAGTAATTAATTGTGGGAGTGGAACGAATTCCCGTATGGTGAGGCTGTCATCTCACTTCTTCTGGGGAGGAGGAGCTACAGGTGAAACTTTTTCTCAGCCACATCTCATCCTTTAATCTCCCTGCTGTGCTGGGCTCCTCCATGTTCGTTTTTCTCCAGTGTACCCTGCAGACACAGCTAACAGAGGCACATATAGGATGTAGCATCCAGTTGCTGGAGCAGAGGATAGAGGTTAGAGCTCTGCTCTTAGTGTTTGCTAGTGATTCCAGTGGTGGCCTGTTTTGGAAGCTCTGAGTTGCTAAACCTCCGAGACAGCACATCCACGCTGTGGATCTTTTAGCACTTAACTTTAGTAAACAGCAGTAATTGACACTGATATTTTAACTTGGGAGGGAGGGAAACGTGGCCAAGCACAGTGAGGCATCGTGTGACTGGTTAACGGTGCTGCAGGGTGGGAAGGGTGTGTGAGGTTGTGGTGGAGAGAGAAAGCAAACACGGGTATGAGCTGGATGGGGGCAGTCTTGTGAGCTGTGTGATGTGCTGCTCTGAGCCAACCCTGCTGTCCTTGCAGGAGTTCCGTCAGAAATCACTTGACTGGGAGAAGCAGCGTTTGCTTTACCAGCAGCAGGTGGCATCACTGGAAGCACAGAGGAAGGCTTTGGCTGAGCAGTCTGAGCTCGTTCAGGTGCGGTGAATACGTGCTGAAAGTTTTTGCTCTGGGTGTGCTGCAGGTGGGAGGGCAGGGAGGGGGGAAGAGGGAGAGGAGAGTGAAATCTCTCAGGCCTGAATCCGGTTTAGGGTGCCGTTGAAATGACTTTTAGTGCCCTAATGGAATAAGGTTTATGTGTCTAAGTGTAATGTGGAAAAGAGTCTGGAGTCTGCCAGCAGAAGTTAGGTCAAGCTGAAGTAAGGTCAAGGTTAGTGTCCAGCTCAGAGCATGAGGTTGAAAATTAGTCTTCCCCAACGACAGATACTTCCACAAAGTACTGAAGTAACAGTGTTTTTCTGAGCTGTTTTTTCCCTTTCTTTTTCATCTGGAGGCAAGCAGTAACGGGGCTGCTGTCCCTGAAAAACTGATGGTTGGGTGAGTTAGTGGTGCTGCAGCAGAGCCAGGTGAACTGACCTCGAGAGCAGCTGTGCTGTCACACTGACACAGTCACAGCAGACACTGATAAGAAGCTCTTGCTGGGGACTTCACACTTAATGGGCTCCTGAGCTGCTCTTGAGTGGGAGCTCCTGCAAGGAGGACATGTGTGATGACAGGGCTGAAGCTGGCTCTGACAGGGGCTTTGTGAGGGGCTGACACCAGCAGATCTACGATGCAGAGAGAGTCGCTGAGCAGAAGGTCTTGCTGCTCTGCTGTCTTTGTGTCGTTGATAGCTCAATTGTCTGAGAACAGATGTGTCCTTGGAGTGCACAGAGGGACTGTTCAGCAGAAGAACAGAAGTTTGGGGTGGTTTTTCCTGTGCAGTTTAGGTGAGTTAGGTGCCCAGTTCCTGCGAGCAGACCGCCTGAGCCCTCTGTCTCTTTGGAAAGCCCAGCCTGAAATGGCTCAGCTCTGGGATGTTTCAGTGCATTTGTGGCTGTTTTCTGGTGTGAGATCACGCTGAGACCTGTGACCATGGAGCACTTCCCATCTTTCAGCTGGCTTTCCTCACGCCTGTCACTGCAGCCTGGCAGTCTCACACAGGGCTGAGCACCTCCCTGCAATACCCACAGCCCTCCAAGTCAAGGGGGGAACCTTGATTTCTGTGCTGCACTGTGTGGCATGCAAGGAGCGATGCTGAAGCTGGCAGGAACTGCAGCTCTTAGAAATCAAGAGGAAAGGACTGCTCCAATACTTTGTTTCAGCCTTTAAAAATTATAAGGCACTATACAAAAAGGGAATAGGTGAAGGGAATAGTTCTTACACGAGAGCTGGCTGATTAAATATCCGAGCTGGCTGATTAAATATCCACGGTTAGCTACATGGAAAGAAATGTTATGAAATGAAGTATTGTGCTTGTAAATAACACCCGCACGCTTTGTTTGCTACTCATGTATTCCTTATGACTGTGATATTTATTTCTTTTTGTCTGCCATTAAAACAGTGAAACATTCAAAAACAAGCACTGGAGCAAGCTGTCAGAAGCACATACTTCGCTGCATAAAGCACAGCGTAATTGATGGTTGCACCCAGTTCAGGTTTTGATCTGCTTGGTGGGTTAATTTATTTTCTCCCTGTGCACCTGGAGCTGCTTTGGGACCTGGTGTGGAGTTAATGGTCGGGTCATGTCTAGCTTGTGTATGGTGTTTGCAAAGCTTGCGTGGTGTGGTTGCCCTCGGTACAGCCTCAGGTGAATGGGCAGGAAATGCCAGGCAGTTTGTTCTTAGCTGGTGCTTGGACAGCTTGAGTGATTTGAGATCCTCTTTTCAAGGACCCTCTTTGCAGCCTCTTGGGGCCCCTCGGGTTTACCGTGACGGGTGGCATTTCTGAGCAGAGTTTTGCTGTGCTGTAATATCTAGAATTTCACTTGAATGCCAGTTTGCTAATAGGAACCGATTCAAGCAAGTGCAAACTGATTGCTGTTAGCAGACTCAGCTTGCCAGTCGGAAGCAGATTCTGGAGTCGGTGGAGCTGACCAACCAGTCAGAGATCCAGCACTTAACCAGCGAGCTGGAGAGGGCCAACAACACTATCTGTGCCCACGAGCTGGAGGTGGAGAGGCTTAACATGAGGGTGGATGATCTGACTGAAAACAATCGGATGATTCTGGATGACCAGCTGAGGATTCAAGAAGAACTGAGGCAATCCAAGAAGATGTTCGAGGTCAGTGGAGGAATTGTTGGGAAACTGAATGTGAAGCAGTGGGCCTTTGTAAGCCTTTGTGAAGTTCCCCATTCACCTCAGAGCTGCCTTTGTACCCACGTGGTGCTCTGCAGTGTTTGTGAGGGTTCCTTAAGAGTCTGTTCAACCTCTCATAACAACAAACTGATCTAGTCCGCCTTGCAACAGCTGTTTCTTCCTCCCCTGCAGGTGTTACAGGATGAGAAGATGGAACTCAGAGCCACCTTGCAGTCTCAGGAGGATTTCATTGACAGCTCCAAGCTGCACCAGGAGCAATTGCAGAAAGAGCTGGCCAGGGTGACTGAAACTCTTCACACGAAGGAAATCCTCATCAGGTAGATCCGTGCTTTGCTGGTGCTTTTGCTCTTGTGTCCAGATGTGTATGCCAGGCTCTCCCACTGAGGACAGAAGCAGCACTTTCGTATCTGTATCAGTTGATGCCCAGGGTGGTGAACAGAAATCTGCTCTTGGCTCTTGAAGTCTACTGACTCTCAGGAAAGAGTGTGGAAGGAGTCAGCTTTGCACTCTGTGAGGGCAGCACGGTGATGTTGAGCGTGGTTTCTGCTTTTTTGTGGTCAGACCTTCTGGCAATTCCAGCTGAGTGCTGGAGCGCTGTCAGGATTTGACACTGAGCTTTTCTGCTTAGGGCCTTGAAGGAATGCTTGCAGGAGAAGCAGTTGTCTTCTCCAGGACTGGAGCACGTACTCCTGCAGCTGGATGCTTCCCAGGAGAAGGAGCAGCACTTGCAGGCGGAGGTGACTCACCTGGAGGACAGGTAGCTGTCTGCTCACTGCCCCCATCTCTGCGATGAAACTCGGGTAACAATGCAATGCTGAATGTTTTGTATTCATCAGGTTCAGCAGCCTCTCTGATTTTCTTTTTTTTTTTTTGGTAGGCTTATTTAAAATATCAAAGGGCTAAAGAAATCAAATGCTATTCATTTTGGAGTTTAATAGCGAGGCTGTTTAGCTAATTGGCTGGCTGCTTTTCACTGCACGCTGTGGGTGTTTGCAGGGTTTTGGCTTGCTTAGGCTTAGCACCTTCATTTGTAATAGGTTATGGATTCTTTGTCAGGCAGCTTGTAAGAACCTGATCTAAACCCGTGAAATGAGGATTAGAAATGAGTTTTCCTCTTTGAGTTGGTGGTTTTCAGACAGATGTTCACATGGGAAGCTGGTAATCTCGTTATGACAAAGAAACAAATGAGAAACCACTGTATCTATTAAATCAGCAACCCCATCCCTTTCAAAAGGATTTTGGTACGCGAGCCCAAAGGATTGCTCGGGAACGTCTGGGTTAGAGTCCAGTTTCAGTTATGACAGACACGAGAGACTGCTTGGAAGATCAAAGTTTCTCCTGACCATCTTCTCCTTCGTGGGGTATTCTAATCTGTAGTTTTACATTTGGCACCCAGCCTGGTGTCTTCAAATGCGAGGTGTGTACAGCTGGGTGAAGAGCTGGCTGAGAATATCAAAGAGCTGCAGTCGACGGAGGAGCAGCGTACCAAGTCAAAGGCAGAGATTAAAAAGGTAACATCACTTTGTTCCCGGAGAGTGGGAAAGGCATTCGTGGAGTCAGCAGTTCCTCGTGCATGTCATGTGCCTCGCAGAGGCTTCAGTGCTCTGTTAGCAAAGCGTGGATGGGAGCCAAGGCCAGGGGTGATGTGGAGGCAGGGACGTACGAAGGGTAGGGAACAGATGTGGCCAAGGGAAGATGGAGAGGTTTCACAAGTTTCAGTGCGTGGCTGTGCAGCTTGCTTTGTGTAAGCTGGAGGGTCTCAAACTGATGCTGGAGGGGCAGCTGTGCAAAGGAATTCAGGCCCAGAATACTGAGCTGAAGCCTTCTGCAGGCTCCGGACTAGAAGAGGAGCAGGGAAGGAGTGGGTGCTGCTGTAACACATCGGTCTCACTTGAGCTGTGGTTTCCAATTATGTTCTAGAGCAAAACCTGGAGGTTTGGGTGCTCAATATTTCTGGTTAACGGTGTAGAATATTACGAAGAGATTGCACTGTGTTGTCATTCTGCACTGAATAAACACTTGGTGTGCCTACCAGAGCGGTGCGTGCAGTTTGGCTCTGGTGTCTCAAAAGGAATTTAATAAAACAAGATGAGGTGTGGAAAAAGGTAACCAGAAGGATGGTGTGGTTTTTATATGAGGAACAGCTGAATGGAATAGGACTTACCAAACTGGAAAAGAGATAAATGAGATTGAATGTACTAAAAATAAAGTCATGCTTATCATGTGGAACATAAATAGAGAATGATTATTCTCTCATAATACGGGGACTAGTGGTCATCAAATGGAGTTAGGAAAACAAAGGGGTGTATTTTTACCCTGTGCATAGCTAGCTTGTGGGCATTTGCCAAGGGTAGCTTTAGCTGCTACAAGCTACTATTGAATCAAAAGCATTTGGACAAATTCAAATAAGAAAGGTCAAGCTAAGGCTATTTAAAGATACCATCTCTGCCATAGCAAGGCAGCGTGGCAGACTGCTCATCTGTGTTATGTAAGTGTTGCTGCACATAGCCAGGGGAAGGTACTGGGCATTGTGTTGGCCACTGGGGGGGAATGGTTTTAGCTCAGAGGTCTGTGATCTCATTGACTGGGGGCTGCTTGTGCAGCTCGTGTCTTGTTGGTGTGGAGAAGGATTGGGATGAGGTGGTTCTCAGTCAGGAAGGACATGTGTGTGCAGAGGGGTTTTTGCATAGAGCTTTTTGCTTTCTACTGCTTGGATTTTATGTCACCCCTGTTTTGCTGAAACATCTTTTAAAAGCTTTTGGGTGCTGCGTGCCTATCTTCTTCCAGCTGAAAGAGCAGCTCTCTCAGGATGAAGAAATTCACAGAGGTGAGCTGGAAGGGATGAAAGAGGAGATCTCGAGGTTGACACAGGAGTTACAGCAGAGGGATGTCACCACTGCATCTGTAAGCAGCTCCATGTCAGACCTAGAACAGCTTCTGAGGACTGAGATTGAAAGAGCAGAGAGGAAAGCAGTGGAGCACAGGGTAAAAGCTGCCAAAGACTTGTGTGCTGTCTCCTCAAGGAATCCAAGGGCTTGGAATACCACCCTGCTGTGCTCGTAATTCCCTTCTGTCTGCAGCCTTCCAACCAAGCCCTTGAGAGCCTTCTGGTGGCATCTTCTAATTGGCAGTGGACCTGTCCTCCTGCTTTTCAAAGCTGTGACAGGCAGTGCTACAGAATTCTTTTGAATGGCTGTGGTGCTGCACGCACACGTCGTGTTCTTTTTTTCTGAGCTGTTGTTTGCCTCTGTGTCTCCTCAGGTGATTCTAGTTCAGCTGGAAACCTTGAGGCTGGAAAACTGTCACCTCTCGGAGATGCTGGAAACGGTGGAGTTGGATGTGCTGGAGGTACACATGGGGAAGGAGGGTGGAAAGGACCTAGTGCTGTAGTTCCCCAACCTGGGGGCAGACGTATTGTCTCAGTGCAGACACAGCAAGGCATTTAAAATTGATTTGCTTTGTTGAAAGCTGTGAAAATTTTGCAAGTCAAAAATAGGATTGCAGAACGTTTTAGGGAATTGTGAAACCTACGTTTGACATCAGCCCTTCTCTGTTAGGGAGAAGATGCCACCCTGAGAGCACTCAGTGAGGATTATGTTGCTGAACTAAACAAATTAAAATTGGAGAACCAGCAGCTGAAGAAGGACCTAGCAGAGGCCAGGGCGAAACTGGAGCTCACGACCCAGGTCTGCCAGAGTCAGCCTGAGGGCACTGCTCAGCAGTTGCAAAGTGAAGAGCCTCTGCCTGGGGATATGCAGTACAGGTGAGCCTTGCATAACCCAAGGATGCTGTTTCCTTACCATGAAGGAGAACAGAAGGAGTGGAGGTGCGTGGGATTTTAGTGACGTGCTTTACAAACAGCATCTTTCTCCAGTGCATATTATATAGGGGAGAACAAAAAGGACTGTTTTGGAATCTGCCTTTATGCTTGAAGTAGTGCAGTAGCTTTTAGTCCCAGCTGATTTGCATTCTGCAAAGCCAGCTAGTGTTTGACTACCTCTGTTCTAGATAGAGAAGCAGTATGTGCTGCTGTTGGTGAAGGGATTAGGTTTGGCAGGGTTGGCTGTGCTCCTCTCCTTTCTAGGATGTGTACACATGGTAGCTTTTGGTATCTGTGGTAGCAGGAGAGTGAGAGAATTCCCTGGTGACTGGATGTGCATCAGAGAGTCATATGGAAGTGAGAGAGAGCCCTGACAGTGCAAACTGCCTATCAGTAAACTGGGTGTTAACTGTTATTTCTGTGCGAGTTCTTGCTAGAGTTCAGCTGTTAAGAGGCAAACTGTCAAGCAGTTAAGTTTTCATACCTGCCTTGCAGGACAGCTCAGGTGTCACAGCATAAACAGGACGAACAAACAGAGGAAGTACATCACAAGCCTGACAAGACTACTCAGCACCATCAGAGATGGGAGATGCATCCTTTGCCTGCTGAAACGGGAGCTGTGATCCCTGAGGCTGCTGAGCTACCCACCCAGACCAGCAGGAAGAGCTGTGCAGAGTCATCTACCCTTGCTCCAGGTGTCCTGCAGGGAACAGATTCTTTGCTCCTTGTGTTGGATGATGGCAAAGATTTTCCAGATGGAGCATCCAAGCAGTCCATCTCAAACCACGAGCAAGAGTCTGCACCTTTGGTAAGCAGTTTATAGAAGCTCTCTGCCATTTGACAACGTGACTGAGTTCTCATGTGGCTGAAGGAGACACATCTTTGAATCTATGATCTGTGTGGTGTGTGATTCTGCAAGCATATGTCGAACCCAAAACAGGGAGGAGAAAACACTGCTGGATGGTTATGACTTGGACAGTGGGAGTCATGTCATAATTGGTCAGAGCTCTCTGGGGAAAGGCTTTGTTTGTTACAATTACTAAGCACGTCCCAGAAGCTCACAGATCTCCCTGCAGTTGTGCTGTACATCAGTCTGCACCACAGCCTACTTTGTTGCTTCAGAATTCTGCTTGAGCTTTTGGTTTGGGACTGAGTTTGGTTTGGGTCTGCAGTAGTCAGCACGTTGCACTTTGCACCATTTCTGATAAGAGAGCACGGAATAAGTGCTTCATTGCACAAGCAGAGCTTGTTAGTTTCCCAGTCAGTGATCTTTTGAATAGGAAGCAGTGTTTGCCCCTTCTCCATCCTCTTAACACAGCTCAGCTGTTGAAGCATTTGCCCACCATACATGAAACCTGGGCTCGATTGCTTCTTGCCTGAGGTATTTAAGACCATATATCTCAATGCCTGCTGTGGTTGCTGGCCTGCAGACTGACTGGAGGGGCACGAAGTAGAAGAGGGGCACTAAGACTGATTGTATGTTGGAATTTGTCAGAGCAGGGCTGCAGTATGGGAAGGGCTGAAGCCTGAGTGCCAATCCTTGCTCCAGGTGTGTGGTCACAAGCAGTCTGTAGAGATTTCTTCCTCCCTGGTTGTGTACTGTAAGCTGTGACAACAGCTATTTTTAATTTGTGGGGAACCCAGAGTGGAGTCTCTGAGGCTCATGCATGGGTGAGAGGAGGCTTGTCAATTCTGTAGGTCTTATTGAGACCAAAAATAGGTCTTAATTGTTTATAGGCTGAAAGTGCTTGTGGGTACGCCCAGAAAATAGATGTTGGGAACTTAGAGGGCTGTGAATTCTGAATGGAAGCTCTTCAGATTGCAGGAGAAGCAGTGGAGTGTGAACAGTTCCACTTCAGACCTTGAGGAGCCCTAGGGGTTGATATGTAGTAGAAGGGAATGTGCTGTGTTTTGCTCAGTATGGTCTGAGAGGGAGAAAGAAAGTTTTTTAAGGAAGCACGAATGATAACTGGGACTCCATGCTCATGGTCGGGTGCCTGTGTCTTTGGATCAGTTCCTTTAACCTCAGGAGAGGAGGCTTTGTGTGGGGCAGCAGTGGGGCAGGAGAGGTTGGATTGCTGTTTGCAGCCTTTTTTCTGCTGTTCTTTGTTCCTGCTTGTTGATAGAAGGCCAGAAAGCTGTGAGACTGCAGGGCTGGGAAATAACCAGTTACTCTGTCTTGCCAAGACACTGGGGCAAGTTTTCTGTAATGGAAATCAGCCCCGTTGTAATTCACCTGCCGGCCCCAGTGCAGGAAGCTTCTCTTCAACCCTTTATTTAAGCTGAGCTTACAGTGTTATTTTTGTAAGTTCAGAACTTGAGGGTAAGTGATCTGAGCAGCACGAACAATCATTGACTGTGAAGGAAAGTCTGGAATGGTTCATTGCTGGCTGGATGGAAGTGGTGTTCGCTGAGCTGCCACAGGAGTTTGGCTGTGCATCCCTTTGGGGCTGCAGCAGAAAGCCATGAATGCAGAATAAAAGGAAGCAGAAAGATTCCTGGTGCTCACCCACTTTGGCAGTCCCTTCTCTTCTTGTGAACCCCTGTTGTGAGGTGATACTGCACACAGATTTTCTTGTATGAAGACGAGGAGCAAAATAGAGACTTTCAGTGAGTTAAGGCTGGTGCTGGCAGGGAGGAGGTGCCTTTGGGGGTTTGTAGTGCTCTCTTCTAGAGTAGTGCTGTGACTGCACAAGCCCTCTTGCTCCCTTAAGTGGAGGGGCTGGTAATTGAAGTCCAGTTTCTGAAGGTAAGCAGCCAGTTCCTATAGATGCTCCTGGGATCAGGGTTCCCCCTACAAAGAGCATCAGATGGAAAGGCTGTTTCTGTTCCAATCCATCTCCCAGCCCCTTAGTGTGGGGAGCAGCTGAGATAGAAGAGTTACCTGTGCTGAGGTACTGCTCATGGTTTTCAGTGTGGTTTGGAGGCTGTTGGGAGGGGCATTAGCAATGATACCAGTCTGAGTCCCATAGATGCAGCCCCACAGAGGGGGTTGTTCAGTTAGTGAGGTATTTAGTTGGGTGACTTGCTGGTTGGCAGTGTTTCCGATTGAAACCTGAAGTGACCAAACACTTGATGTCCCTTTCTCTCTTCAGTGTCCCCTGCCTACATCTTCAGTTGACTCAGTAGCTGCCCGATACCTGGAAGAGGAGGAACTGAGATCTCAGAACATCCTGGAATGCCTGGATGCTCACATAGAGGAACTGGAAAAAGAGAGTGAAAAGACAGTGAGACACTTTGGATACCAGGAGTAATGTTTCTTCAAAGTGCACTCAGTTGGAGTGCTGCTTTCCTTGCATGGTGTTTCAGACTGCAGCAGGAGGAGGTATCTGTGGAGTAATTGCTGTTGGAGCTTGAGGAGCTGAGTCAGCAGGCTGCGTGCTGGGGGGCAGGAGCTCCCCAAACATGTCTGATCTGATGGAGGGCTTTCCAGCACAGCAACTGTGCCCCCACCACGTGTTGGTCAGCTTCCAAGGGCTAAGAGGCAGTGGCAGAGATTTGTTTGTGTGCTCACCTGCAAAGACTTCACGATGTTTTTAGAAGCAAAGTGTTTGCTAAATTTAATGTGAAATATTTTAAGTGTTTTGTTGTTTTTTTTTTTTATACATGTAAAAGCGTTGAAATAAAACAAAGTGGAAAAACCTTCCTTTTCTTCTTCCTGTGAATTTACATAGCAAAGGTTTTGGCTCATCTTGCATTCTCATCAGGAGCTTTTGATGAACAATTTAAACTGTTTCTCCATCCTTTCCCTCTAGTCATGTTCTTCAAGAGGCAAAAAATAGAATTCCTCTTCCTTTAGGCCACCCGTGTTTTCTCCAGTTATTTTTCCCTTAGTGGAATTTCTTACTGTTTCTTGGTTCATCTTCTGCTCTTTGTTTGTATGGTATTTGGCTTCTTTATCTTGCTTGCCTGTTTCTTGAAGTACTGCAAGGTAACTGGAAAATGAATGGCTGTGTTCTGATTGTGACCGCAGCTCTTAGAAAAGAAGAACAGTAGTTGGAACAATGAAATTGAATGGGAGGGAAATGCACAAGTGAGTGAGGTCCATCTGCCCAGCAGAGGTGATCACAGCTGCTGTGGGCTGCTATCAGCCTGTTTCAATCTGGGCTATGCCTTGGCTGCTGTCCAGTCAGCTTGAATTGCAGCACTGGGATACGTCTGAGACCTGTTCCTTGAGCCCTTGCTCAGGAAAATGAGTGAAGAGAACTTGTTCACTGTGAAGCTGCCTTTCTTCCAGGGCTGTGCTGCAACTCTTCCCATAGCTGAGCCTTTACAACCTCTGCATGGACAAAGCTGGGCATGGAAGTGTCCCTCCCCCTCACTTTCCAGTTCCTTTTGTTGGGTTCAGCAGATGCGTTGGACAAGGTGATGTTGGGCAGTTCTACATTCCAGAATTGGAAGGGTGGAGGACTTCTGAATCAACACGTTCTTTTATTTTGCCTTTCTTTTGCAGTCCTTTGAACCAAGATGAAACCTTTGGATTCTCTTGGTGCTGCTCTTGCAGTGAGTCACTTAACTGCCCGTGTGGTCGTGCGTTTTGCAAACAGCTTCAGCCTGGGATCCTGCTCAGAGCTGCCTGTGGGTTGGTGTTCCTGCAACATCTGCATCTCAGGTAAGAACTTGTTGGTCATGGGGAGTTTGGACAAAATCCTGGGTGAGCTGTAAAAGGTTGATCTAAAGAAGGCAGCTGGCTGCAGGGGAGCTGCTGGGTTAGGGCCTGGCAGCTGTATCGTTAATGAAGATGGAGAAGGAGGGTTTTATTGGTTTTTTTGCCTTTGAACCCGTGCTTCCAGTAGCACCAGAGAATCTCCTACACATCTGAGATGCTGAGACAGATGTTTGCTTTTAGTTGGAAAGATGAAGGTGGCAGTTTGCTCACCATAGTTCTGTTTGCAGCTGGGCAGTGTCTGCAAAGTTGCTGCAGGCTCTGCCTGCCTCCAGCATGCTGCAGCTGTGACTGTAGAAGTGCTTTTTGGGTCACACTTTGAGGTGTTAAATGTTTGTGCCTACATATGTGTGTGTCCCTGTGGGGTCCGAGCACTGCAGCACTTTGCAGGGGAGGAGAGAATGCTCCCCAGGATGTCTCCAAACAGAGGATAACTGTGTGTAAGGAGATGCCCTCTGTTCCCTCTGTGCCCATGGATAGCACCCAGCACTCACTAAGGCAGTGCCAGCCCACAGGAGGGCAGGGCTTGAAACCCACTTCCATACCTGAGAGTGGGTTGTGGCAAGCTGGGAGTCGGCCTCTGCTCCCAGATAACAGCACTATGATGAGAGCTGATGGCCACAAGTTCTACCAGGGGATGTTCAGGTTGGATATTAGTAAGAATTTCTTCTCAGAAAGAGCAGTGCACAGCTGCAGAGGGAGGTGGGGCAGTCACCATCCCTCGAGGTGTTCCTGAGCTGTGGGGATGTGGCACTGAGGGACGTGGGCAGTGGGCACGGTGGGGTTGGACCTGGGGATCTCAGCAGTGGAGCCTCCTTATCTCAAAGTACAAACAACTCTCACCTGGTTGGTGGGGATGAGGGAAGCACTGGAATAACCCCCACGTTTATACCGAAAACTGCCCCCTTGTGAGGAGGAGTTCATATCGTTTGATCAATGAAACAGAATGCAAAACCAGAACAGATTTATTTCAAATCCAGGAGCAAACACAACGTCCGTCAGGTCGCGCTAACATCGGAGGTGGATGGAAATGTTGATCTTACAGTGTGTGCTGGTGGTGAGCTCCAGTATCACTGTGGTGCTCCAGGAGGAGGGTATGGGATGTGCTGTATGCAGTGATACCATTGCTCGGCCCCACACAGCCCCGTGAGCTCAGCAGTCCCAGCTCTGCATGGACAGGTTGGAGGAAGGAGTGACTATCAAGAGCTTTATTCTCCATGCTGCTATGTTTTTAATTGTTGCAAACGCCTCTATGCTTGAGATACCATTACAGTGCTAATGTTACAGAAGAAGGAAAGTGCTTACAATTTGAGTACTCTAATATAAAAAGGTAAAAATCATTTTGCTTAAGATTCAGTGTAAGAAGTCATTTCGCAGTATCACTTAGATATGTGTAAGACAATGAAGTGCACAAGAAAACGTCACTCTTTAGCTCCTTCCCAACACTGCTCTCTCCTGGGATGTCTAAAGAAACCTGGTGTTAATAACCTGAAACTCCCCGTGTCCTATAGTGCTGCCCAAAACCAGAGGGTTCTTCTCTAAGTAGTCGAAATAAGACTCCTCTTATGGTCTGTAGTTTGGAAAGCAGCCATCGCAGCCCTTGGTTTCTCCAAAGCATTGCCTGGGCAGTGCTACTGAAATGTGGGTGGGGGGTTGATCCCTTTGTGACGGGATTTTCTGCCTCTGAACTCCTCTGAGCCCTTGGTCTTGCGGGAGGACTCAAGCGTTGCTCTGCGTTGGCTGAAGGAACAGCCACGCTCGAGGGAACAAACAGTCTCCTAAAGCGGTATTGGTTTCGGGCACGTTGGGTGGTGCAGGAGAGTTGGGGAACGAGGAAGAGGCCTTACTGCGCCTCGACGTCGTACTTGAGGATGTGTGAGTAGTAGCCGTGGTTGGCGTTCTCGTGCACCATGACAAACAGCTCCGTGCACCCCGCCGTGTTGCACGTTCCCTCCCAGAAGCCGTCCCTGCTCAGGGTCAGCGTGTGGGTGTCCCCCGCCTGCACCAGCACCTTCGATATCCCCTGCATTTTGAGCTTGAACTGCACGTTGCGGTTGGCCGGCAGCAGCCTGGAGAGCGGCTCCAGCAGTTCGTAGCCCTCAGCCCACTTGCTGTACCTCAGCGGGAAGGCAGGCCACTTCACCTCGGTGTTCAGGCAGGTGATGAGGTAGTTGAAGACGAAGCTGTAACTGCCGGGGTCTGACTTCTTCTTGGTGAAGAACTTCAGAACGAAGCTCCCCGCGTGGGGCAGGTGGACCTTAAACTCCACTTGGTTGCCGCGGTGGATCTGCATGATGTGCTGCCTGCCCGTCTCCTCGCTCAGGCCGCTGCTGTCGGCGTGCAGTGAGGCCAGGATGCTGATGTCCTTCCCCAGGGTGAAGGTGAGGGAGCAGCGCCCGTCGTTGGTGTGGATGATGGGGTCGGGGTGCGAGGGCCGCAGGAAGCCCTGCCGCTCCGTGAACCAGCTCGGCCCCACGGGCTGGTGCAGGTCCTTTGGGAAGCACCTGCTTTTGTCCACGGACTTGCACTCCACGATGTACTCCAGCACGCAGGTGTAGACTTCTTCTGTGGATTTGGAGGGCCTGGCGAAGATCTGCAGCTCCTGGCGTCCCGTCTTCTGAGGGTAGAGCTCCAGCTTCATCCCCTGCTTTCTCAAGGTCAACAAGCCATGCTCTTCTGTTCCCGCCAGCTTAAAGGTGAATAACGTGGAAGGGCGGCACTCCACTGATACGGTGGCTGTTCCATTTTCTATGAGAGAAAAGAAACCGCATTGGAATTTCAGTGCATTCTTTTGTACGTACGCCCTGCTCTGAAAAATGGACCTGTCCCAACCGACTGCCACTGCCCTAGTGGTACACGACTGAGCTGCAGCTGTCTGTGGAAATCAGTGCCCCTCAGAAGGAACGAGGTCCCAGCCACCTTGGCTTGCAAACGTGCATCGATCCAGTAGAACGTAAACTGAAATGGAGCTGAGGTCCTGTACAGTATAAACTGAAAGCGTCCCTGTGGAATATGAAAACCTGTGTGCAGCGCAAGTGCCAGCAGCCTGTGTGCTCGAGGCGGGCTCACTTCGATGGGCTCAGGCTGATCTCAACCCAGCAGCTGCCCCAAGGAGCTTCAGAGAAAGGCACGCAGACATGAGATCCTCCACTGCCCTACGAGTGTGTTCCCAACCTGCTGAAGGACAGCGTGAAGTCCTACGGCAGCGTTGCCCTCCAGTTGTAACTCCATATTGTTTGCATCCATGGAGTTCAGCTACCTACCTCAAATCCTGTAGCCCTTTAAGGAGCTGGGGAGGATGACCCCAAATGTGGGCCCTGTAGGGTTCCCTCCATGTCAGAGCTGCTGAGTGCACTCAGGGTGCTGAGCATGGCACAGAGAAGCACCTGGCTACGCGTTGTTCCGTAAATCAAACTTTTGGACCTCAGCAAAAGGCTTTAACCTCATTGCCAGGTCGTATTTGCTAGTAGATGGACAGCAGAGCTTCTGATCTCGTGGCAGGGGGTTACCTGTCTGGATGAGGGCCGTGTGCGGGTGCGCAGTCAGCAGCCCCAGCTTGTAGAAGTCGCTGTTGTGCTGCAGGTTGCTCTCAAACTGCTTCAGCGTCAGCGTCGGTTTGAGGAGCTGCCAGTTGCTGTTATCTGGGAAGTGATTGTTCACGAAGAGAGCCGGGTGAGTCAGAAAGTAAAACTCGTTGTATCTGGAAGGAGGAGGAAGAGATTAAAGGAAAATGAGTAATGATAAGCCGTTATTTCTTCCGCTGTGCGGCGTTGGTGGTTTTGTGGGGGGAAGGTGGAGCGTTTTGGGCTGCTGAGGGCTGTGGGTTCGAAGCTCTTCAAGGAGAGAAGGAACCTCCAGTCTCCAAGGCAAGCTGCTGGACAATGGCATCTCCGAGGCCAAATGCTTCTGGATAAAAGCAGGGTGTTTGGCTGATCCCTGTGGTCACAGAATTGTAGGGGCTGGAAGGGACCTCCAGAGATCATCGAGTCCGACCCCCTGCCAGAGAAGCTCCCTAGCCCAGGTTGCACCGGTAGGCATCCAGGTGGGTCTTGAACGTCTACAGAGAAAAGGAGACCCACCACCTCTCTGTGCAGCTCCAGTGCTCCATCGCTGCACTGGGATGAGGCTCTGCTTGGCCTTAGAAAGTGAGGCCCTGGCTGGGGCAGCCTGAAGCCAGGAATCCAGCACCTCATCGCATCGCTTAAATGGAAGATGCAAACAGCAAAGCACCTCCAGAAACTGCTGCACTGCTGCCTACTTAGAAACGTGCTCCATCCCCTGCATGGGCAACCCAAGTGCCTCGCTCAGGGCTTCAGCTCTTGCAATGCAACTTGAAATTTGTCACTCGTGTCACTTACCACGCCCATTCGCTCACCTTGGTGTGTGCTAAGACAGGGAGTATTTCCTTACCTGAAGGTGAACTTGGTTAAGGCATCATCGACAGTGCCACTTCCCCAGGTGCTGTCGAGGAGGTGCCACCGCCCATCGAGATAGACGGCGTTCCAGGCGTGGTCGGAGTTCCCCTGGAAGCTCTGCCCGATCTTGTAGCCATAGCCCTTGGAGTACCCCGACAGCTTCATGCACTGGATCCCTGCAACGCTGAGAGGGAGCAAGGATTCAGCTTTTCTTTGCACAGGCACTGGGAAACGTCCCACAGGAGGAAGGGGCCCTCCTCTTCCCATCTGGGCAAGCTGCCCCTCTGCCTGATGCACCGTGGCTGGAGGAAAGACGAGGAGCGACGAGCAGCTCTCTGTCTTGGTCTGCAGTGGAATCCCTTTGATGCTCTCCACAATTAGCCTATGTAATTATTAATTAAAAGTGTGTTTGCTCGTGCTCGGGCTCTCTCTGGAGCAGGAGGCCCAGTGCTTGGCAGCAGCCACGGCCTCAGACCTCACGGGACTGTGGGGTCCGACAACATTTCCGTTCAGAGTGGCCTTGAGCTTGCCCAAACTACAAATGAATACACGTTTCCTTTTGTTTTTATACATATATATAAATAATGAATACCTGTTGAAGTGTAAATAGGATTTAAACAAGCAGTGTGTTAATGAGCTCTCTGCTTTGACTCCAGCGTTAGCGCCGTGTTTCAGCATCAGTCTCAACTTGCCGCTCTGAGAGGATTGTCTTTTGTGTAGGACTGTACTGACATTTTTCTTCTTCGTTGAGAAGCTGGAACAGCTACCTTCGGTGACAAACCGTGCGTGCTGCAAGAGCGAGGCTGCCTGCATAATGCAGGCTGGGTTCGGGGAGAGGAGCAGTGATATTTATGGGGAAGATAATTAGCACGGTTGGAAAGAAGCCAGGGCTGATAAGTGTGGTACGGGCTGGTCGCTGGCAGTTTGGCCGTGCTCAATGAGGAGTGGTTTTTTTTTTGTGTGTGTGTAGAGGTGATGCTGCTTTTAGGATGCTAGCAGCTCCCTAATATCACACAGCGATGGGTCCCTACAGCCCATCCCCCCCCCAGCTGAGCACCAGTGTGGTCTCTGATAGCAGACAGGCCGAAAGCAGGCTACAGCATCCTGTGGGAGCTGGCTGCCTTGGCAAGAATAGTGTGGGGTCACATCTCCACGCTTGTGTAAAGCTTTACACAGGGGGAAGATGGAGCATCTCCTGCTTGGCTTGGCAGTGTGATGGTAGAAAATGACTGAAATGCAAGGAGCTAGAACTGAAAGAAATGAGCTGAGAAGCAGTTGCGGACATCTGCTTGGTGCACCGAGGTGGTTAAAGCAGTTGTTTTTCTGCTTCAAGAAGAGTAGGAAATGATCCGGATCTTGCTACAGGCATCACTTGAGTTCAGTTGCAGCTTCTTCCCTTTGGTTTCAGGTTGACTTTGATGATTTCATCTGAAAAAAGAAGCAAGTCTGGCTTCTCCAGACTTGGAGGGTTCACCCACGGGAAGAGAGAATGAGGGGGTTGTCTTGCAAGGAGGAGATGGCTTTGGTTATGGTTTCTCAGGGAAGGAGCTGAGTATTTTAGCTCATTGACAAACGTGATCGACTGGGCGACTGGAGCTGTCCTGCCTCCCAGAGCTGAAATGGGGCGATGTGGGCTGCACCAACGTAGCCTTCAAATAGGAAGAGAGCTCCTTGGCAAGATGGTTTTTAACACACTAAGCATATGCTTTTTTAATGAACAGATGATAATATCCCCCACTCCTAACTGCTAATAACTGGTTCATCAGATGTGGTTATAAATTCATACTTTGTCGTCCTGTTTCTTTGTTTTACTCTTCAGAAAGCAAGATCAGGTGTCACAGGATATTGGTTGGAAGCATCTACCGTGTAAGCATCGTTAGCATCTGGCATGGTATTATCTGTCTTAAAACCTATCCTTTTCCTTTTAGATGTTGTTAATCTGATGGTGAAAACCTTCCTAAGTTGTTTGGGATGGTGGAAAGCCGATGGTCCTTTCTGTGTGCTTGCTGATGGTCAATGGGTGGCAGCTGCGAGCAGCGTGGGGCTCGGGCAGCGGGGACCCGGCTTTAGGCAGGAAGCTCCTGCTAGGCTTCTCCTGCCCCTGCCCCAGCAGCGTGCTGCAGGCAGCTCCTTCCTTCGGGTTTGAGTCCTGCCACGCTTTTAACCTTCACATGCAGATACTCGAAGGAAAAACCCAGGCTCTGCTAACCGAATTATCTCCGTGTTTTCATCTGCCATTATGTTAATGCGATGCGAAGCTCAGCAGATGGCACGAAGCAAATTATGCTGGGGAGGGAGTGGGGAGGGAGCCAAATTGACCTTTCCAGGACTTGCTGCTTTTCCACAGCATGGTTTGAAAGCTGAAGTTCTGCGCCCTGCTTAAAGTCACATCAATCAATGCAAAGGCAGACAGAATAGGCACGGAGATGACAACAGATGTTAACCCTCCCTGGCATTGAATGCTCCTGAGCTTAATTTACCTGCACATTTTCTGGAAGAGCCCGGCGTATCCCTCGCAGACGCTCTTCCCCGTCCGCAGCACGTCCGTGGGTTCGCACAGCCGCAGGCTTTTGTTATGGAAACCCACTACGTCGTACTCTGCAGGAAGGAAGGCAACCAGAGTTGATCCCAAGGCCCCATGCAGCAGGGGTGCAGGGCAGCGGGGGCAGTGCTGGCACTGCTTCCATCTCTGTGAGCACAGCCAGGGTGGGACCAGCTGTGGTGGTCACTGCGTGTGGGCAGTGGGGGTGCTGGTGGGGTACGGGTAAGCAATTTGTATTAAAAATACTTGGAAAGTGTCTTGCTAGGAAATACCTGCCGTGGTTTGTTGCAAGTGAATCGTGTAGGCAGGATGCTAATGCCTGGAAGTGCAGGAAACCTTAATTTGTTGAGAGAATAAGAAAAGCAGCTCAGCAGGGCTCCTTCCAACTGAGCCTGAAAAACTTGTGTGGGAAGGTGAGCTCAAGATGGACAGCCTCGGTCGTATCCATAACCTCTTTCCTAAAATACAAGCATGCTATTCACAGAATCATGGAATCATTAAGGTTGGAAAGGACCTCTAAGATCCCCAAGTCCAACCCCAGCCCACCTTGGGGCACCACCACTGCACCTTTGGTCCAAGGCACTGTGTGGGGCTTGCTCAGGTGCCTGGGGGCAGAGGTCTGGGAGAAGGGTTCAGTGGGATGAGGAACAAGGAAGCCTTGGTACAGGGTCTGGGGCAACGTGTGGGAGGTGAGGAAAGGATGGCTGTACTGCTCCCTGTCTTCCCTAAGAGTTTTTTTTATACTCTGTGCAAGTGATCTGCAAATCCAACTGGTTGCCACCAGTTGGCTGGATGGGAGAGGTTTCCCTTCGGCCTCCTTCCTTCTCTTTGCATCTTGGTTACTCCTGAAACTCTGGTGTTGCTTGTTTTGGGGTTTGGGAAGAGGAAGCAGGGGAGACTGCATGATGGCGGTTCCCATGGGGTCAGAAGGGTGTTGGTATTGGCAGAGATGGCACCCAAACAGGTTGTATGAAAGCTGGCCTCTTTGAAGTACTGCTCTGCTGTGTTCATAAGATGAGCACCATTAGGAACCGCTGGAAAATGGGTTCAGGACAGTGGTGAGGATGAAACATCTGGAGGGGCAGAAGGGCTCTGGATGTGATAACTGAGCTCTGGTGCCTGGAAGCTTATCTTCGTGCTCCAGCTGCTTTGCCAGTGGGACAGCTGTGGTTGCACCCTTCAGTAAATTGGGTAGGGGTGATAGAGCCATCAGATGTAAATCAAACGTGCTAGGACAGGGAGTGTGGAAGCAGAGACAGTGGAATAACCTCTGGATGTGTTTCTGGGTACACGACAGAATCATAGACTATCCCGAGGTGGAAGGGATCCATAAGGATTACTGAGTCCAACCCCTGGCTCCACGCAGCACCACAAAAAATCAGACTGTGTGTCTGAGAGTGCTGGCCAGATGCTTCCTAAACTCCAACAGCTCGGGCCCGTGACCGCTTCCTTCCACCCACCACCTGCCCTTGTGCAAAACCACCCACAAAACACAGAGTAAATTACAATGTCTGTGTAACGGGAGCAGCAGTGTTATCTTCTCAGTGGAAGATCCCAGCCTACCTATGTGGTGGCATATCCACATCCATATGGCACGGACTTTCTCCAGGTCAGTCTGGGCTTGTTTAAGCAGGATTTGGACCAGCTCCTCTACGCTGCCCTTGGTGTTCACCTGTTGGAAGAAGGGAACACTGTGAGACTGGTGTGAAAAAACCACTGTGGTGGATCCCCTGCCTTCCCCATCCTGGTCCTGCTGAAGCTGCTGAGAGCCCACCTGCCAGCACACGCTTCGTTAAAAATAGAAATACAAAGCTCTAATTCCACGTTTCGAGCAAGATGTATTTTTGGTCACAGGTTCCCTCCCAGAGCAGGGTGTCTGCTGCTGATGTGTGCAGGGAAGAGGGACGGAGGCACAAGTGAGACTTACTTTTAATGCATAGGCATCCAGCTTCTCAAATTTCTGCAGATCCACTGCCAGGGATTTCAAAGAGGATTTGTCCCATGGATACACTGGGAAGAAACAAGCAGTCATTGTCTGGGGAAGGGAGGGCTGCTCCTGCCCGAGGGGACATCAGCAGTGGGTGCTCAGGGACAGCGGGTGCGAGGGAGCAAGAAGAGCTTTGTTTATCTCAGCTTTCCCTGCCAAGGGTTATTAGGCTGACCAGAGGAGAGAGAAAGCAGATTTACGTGTTTAAATACTGCTACATACTGCTCTGAAAATTACTTTTCGCCTTTTGGGAAGGGAATATTTTTCTTGAAATTGGTTATCAGTTTTCATCTTTGTCAGGTTGTGGCTGCAAAGGATCGGTGCATATGTGGGGTCTGGAATAGCTCAGCAGGTTAGCTGGGCAGCTGGGGTGTGAGCACAGAGCCTGGCTGCAGCATTGCCAGAGCATCTCCAGTGTGTGATGGTCCCAAAGCCACCGTGGATGTATGGAGGATTGGGAAGGTGGACATGCTTGTGGTAGTACAATTCAGATTGCTGCTCCGTGCCCTGCAGGGGCTTTTAAGAGAGACGACTTTCCTGTCTGGCACTGGCACAGGTTGTCCTGAGAGGTGGTGGATGTCCTACACTTGGAGACACCCAGGGTGAGGCTGGATGGGGCTCTGAGCGCCTGATGGAGCTGTGGGTGTCCCTGTTCATTGCAGGGGGGTTGGACTAGATGATCTTTTAGGATCCCTTCCAACTTAAACGATTCTATGATGCTATCTGGGGCCAGCATGGAATGGGGTACAGCAGACAGTTACCGTGCAGATCTTTCGTGCTTGGTGGCCGTGGGACTTCGGTCCTTTCAAAAGCTGGAAAATTACACAAGGAAGTGTGAGGTGAGCAGTTCTTGGCAAGAGAAGAGAACAAAGAGAAACAGATGAATTCTGAGTCCCCAGGCTGTCCCTGGGCTCTGTGCTCCTTGGCTGCTGCATGCCTCCCATTGCAGGCCTGGGGCTGGGGACAACAGGCACCTGGAGGATCTGTGGGGGCATGGTCAGTGCCTGGCCCAGGGGCTGGTGACATCTCCAGCAAGGGAGGAAGGAGCTGGTTCCCTCCAGGGCCACCCCCCCAGCACAGGGCTGTGCAGCAAGTAGCCTCACCTTTGTTGTCCTGGCCTCTCAGGCTGGGCACTCTCCGGGGACCTGCAATGACACCAACACAGTTTGTGAAGCCACTGTGAGGTTGCGGCAGTTGGCAGCTAGCACAAGCGTGCAGTGTCCCTCTGGCTCCTAGGGGTGACACCTGCAGAGAGAGGGATGTCACCTCTGCCATGGGCACAGTGCTTTCCCCAGCCAGGAACGTACCTTTCCCAAAGGAGAGCTTCTTGAAGAACTGAGGAGAGGTGCCCTTGGGGTGGACCTCCACCGTCACCTGGGTTCCTGAAAGAAATGGTGACAAGCACACTGGGAAAGGGAGCTCTAATCAGCAAGTGAATGGGAAGGTGAGTGGCATCATGCCAAAGGGTGTGTGTGCCAAGGCCAGATCCAAGACCAGGTCATGTTTGCCCAAATCTAGAATCATGGGAGCATCTGTGTTGGGAAGGACCTCCAAGGTCATCAGGTCCAACTGAAATGGCTCAGCTTTAGCAAAACGGGCAGCATTTCTGGACCTGTGAAGGGACCAGAGCTCTCTGCTTTCCTGGCAAAACAAATAAACCACACCGTGAGAAAGCCCAGGGTCACCCCGATGTGGCCCTCAAAAAAAAAAATTTAGATTTTCCCAGTTCTCATAAAAAAAAAATGGGAGCCTGTTAAAGTGTAACAGGTGATAAGGCAGAAGTCCTCAGCGAGGATCGTGTGGCAGCACGAAGAAGAGGTTTATTGCCCTATTAAATAGTCCTTGATGGAGATACGGTAAACAGAGAATCAATGTCTTTCATTGATTTTTCTCGGAATGACACATAAAAAGGCTCAAAGCTATGGAAATGACTTGGCTCGGGATATGAGAGCCTCTGGCAAAGGCCACTGCCTGTAAGGGGCAGCAGTGGCTGGGAGTGCTGTGCTCTGCACGCCGGGATGCTCCCAGCAGGAGATTGGGGCTGTTTGCTCAAAGCTCTGCTCTGGTTTTCAGGGAGAAATGGAAGGAAAAGGTTAGGAAATCTTCCAGGATTTCTCTAAGAGGCTGTGCTGCACGGCAGGCATTTAAGGAGGGTTCAGCCCCCTGAGTTCCCACATGGGCAAGCAACATGGGATTGTTGCAGAGAGGAGAGGGGAAGGAGTGAGTGCCTGCTGCAGCACCATCCTACTGCCTTTTGGGGTTTTCCCTACAACCTACAGGAGGACCTCTGCCCGTGTTCTCCCAGCCCTCGCTGCCCTCCACCTGAAATCTCAGCCATTGCTTAGAACCACAGAATCGTTAAGGGTGGAAAAGACTGCTATCCCTTGGGTGGCCACTTACCTTCATTAGTGTAAGAAGTAACAGTTTGCTTCTGCTTGTGGGGCTCCTTGGGGCCTTGCTGGCCTGTTTGTAGGGAGAAGGACAGCTCAGTGCCATGAGGAGAGCGGAGAGCCCAGTGTCAGTAAGGATGTGGGTGAGGGCTTGCATGCGGTGTAGGGCAGGACACAGAATGGGGTGGGATGATGGTGCAGGGTGAGGTGATGGCAACAGGGCATGGGCTGGGGCTGTGGGAGCTTGAGCACAGCCAAAATGTCAGGGTGTCTCAGAACTGTGCATTTGGGGGAACATGGGCAAGTGTGGGGCACTTGGAAAAGCTGGTCCGCCCTGTACTATGTGGGGGAGAGGGGGCCCACTGAGATGGTAATGGGGCTGATTAAGGGGGAATTCATTAATCCCTGGGGTTGCCAAGGGATTTTGCTCCAGCACGTTGCTGCCAGGGAGGCAGAGCTGGGCACCAAACACAGGAGGGTGGGCACTGCGTGTTGGTTTTTGGTAGCGGGGTTTCCCCACGCGCGGAGCGGGATGACAACGTACCACTGAGATCTTTCTTTGGAGGTGGCTGCGGTCGGCTGTTTCCATTTCCATCATCCTGCAAACCTGCACGACACAAACACGAGGTTGGCAGGCAGCGCTGGCGCAGCGGGGTGTCAGCTGGGCGTTATTTCCCAAATAAATGTGCGGACAAGCGCGGCCATCGGGTCCCTCCGTGCTGCTCCCTTTCCTCCTCCTACAAAATCCTGAACCGGAGGGCATCAGTGCGGCGGGCAGCTTTCCCCAGGGTGCTTTGACCAGAAACTCTCCTTTTCTCCCTTTCCTCCTGCAAGGGAGGGTCTCTTCCTTTTGGAAGACCCCTCGGAGGCTGGGAGCCAGGGAGATGGCACCGGAGCTATAAATGGCTCTGGGCAGCCAGCTGTGGGGACAAAGCCTGCACACCCTTCGCACCCTTCACACCCAGACATTCCGTCTCGTGCTCACAGCACAGGGCGAGGTGCACGCCTGGTCCTCGCCGTGCCTGCACATCACCTGTCACCTAGGGCGGCATGCACCCGAAAACGGTTCTCCTGCAAAAAAGTTTGGGGTTATTAATATTATTTTGCAACACGTCCCTTTAAACAGAGGAAGGGGAAAAACCCGAGCCCCGCTCCAAAGCTCATTGCACGGCACCTGCAGCCCTCCCTTCCCAGGGACCGGGCTTTACCTGCACCGTCCTTCAGTCCGTCCCTCTGCCCTTTCCGCTCGGGGCGGACGATGAGCAGCAGGTTGATCGCCACGGCGTTGGCACCGTCCTTCAGGTCCACGGTCCCCATCGCGGCAGGGCCACCGCTGAGCTGCCGCCTCGCCGAGCCGCCCCGCTCGGTCACCATCCGTGCTCTGCCAACGCCGAGCGCGGCCAGGAGGCAGCGAGCGTCCTGCCCGGGGGAAGGAGCCGCGCTTCGGCCGGGGGCTCTGGTTTCAGAGCGTGCCCTGGGCTCCCCCTCCCCTCGCTCTGCCCTTTCGGCGTTGAGCACTTGCCTGCACTCAAATCCCCCCTCGCAGCTCTCTTGGCTTGGGGGGGATTCGCTTTCCCCAGCGGGCAGAAATCCTTAAAAGGCTTTCCCTTCTGATTCCGTCCCCAAGTGGAAACTTAAAGGATGCTTGGGGACAGAAATAATAATAACCCGCGCCGCGGAGAGAGGCGGGGGCTGCAGAGGAGCTGCAGCCCGGTGTGGCCGGGAAGAGCCGCTGGAAGCCGGGCAGCCGCTCCGGGGTGGGGGGATCAGCCTCTCCACCACAGAGCAGAGCGAGCAGGGGAAGCTGCCTGCCGCACAACGGGGCTGTCCCAAAAGAGCAAATCGCCCTCCCCACCACCCCCGCTGCAGAGGCGCTGAGCGGGAGTGGCACGGAGCAAAAAATCCTGCTTTTCCAGCGGCTCCCCCAGCCCCAAAACGGGGCAGCGCTGCAGGGTTAGCGGCTCCTGCAGCCTGCAGAAGGGGCTGGCAGGGAAACGCTGTTCTAATTTTATCTCTGGCCTCTGTCCCACTGTGCGGCTGCTGGCCGGACCGCCCGGGCACCGCTGGGCTCGCCAGCAGCCTTGCCAAGCCACCTGGGGCTTGCCCGTCTCCGCTCCCCGAGATTTATGGCTGCGGTGACTTTCTGGTTGCTGCTTTGCCACCTGCCCGCTGGCCTTTAGTGCTCGCTCTCCTGGCTCTGGCTGCAGCACCCTTTCCTCCCTGCCGTCCCTCTCCCACGGGCAGCAGTCGTTACAGCCCTTCGTTCTCCTGGGCTGGCTGGCTGCTTTGCCCTGCTGTCCATCTTGCACCAAGGTCTCCCCACCAGCATGGCACACTCTGCTGCTGCCTCCCGTCCCTTGCTGCTTTCAAACTGCACGTCCTCTTTGCATGGATCCTCTCCATCGGCAGGAAGGTGGTGGCCTAGCATCAATAGGGACAAATCCAGGTAGAAGCCACTTATAATGGGAGACAGCACTGGTGCAACCTGAGTTACGTCGTGGCCTTGAGCTGAAGTGCTGCAAGCCCCCAGGGGAACACGCCCACGGGAGCTGGGAGCAGAACTGATGCATTCTGTCCACAGTTGTGTTGAAGTTTTACATCTTTTAACAGTGACTTGGACATTCCAACCATCAGCATCGCTCTGCCATCACCGTGACCTGGCTGCAGCATGTGTAGGAAGTTCTGCTTGCAACTCTTCCTGCAGGACTTTTTTCTGCATTTATTTCTTTGCTCCTCATCTATTTTCCCAAATGAATACCCTGAGAGTGGAGCAATGGGTTTTCTGGACGTGGTTTTGCCTGTGGTGAGTGCTGCTCATGGAGTCATCCAGGCTGGAGAAGAGCTTCAGGGTCACCGAGTCCCACCATCCCTTGACCTCTACCATACCCGACGCTTTGCCATGTCCTCATGTCCCCTCTATCAGCCCCATCAGCACCAAGCCCTGGCCTTGGCACTAGTGCACTCAGGAGGTTGTTAAAGCCCTGTGATTTCTCATGCATGGGAAGTCTGTCATTGGCCTGAGATAAGGTCACGGCCAGCAACAGCTGTCTGCGTGCCAGGATATTTTTGAAGCTAAAAATTTACATTTTGAGGAGGCAAAGGAGAAAGGTTTTTACTGTTGTGTTGATTTTAAAATAAAGGCAGCTCTTTGAATTTGCTGCGGGATGCAAAATGCTCACCTAAGTCCCAGGGAGATGAATTAATGGCCAGAGAACAAGAGAAGCTATCAGAGTGGCATGATTACATGTATTTACCACGTAGCTGTCATTTCTCCAGGGGCGATCTGGGGGAAGGAGAGCCCATACAAATGTAGAGCAAGAATTAGGTTATTTGAGTCCCATTGGGTGGAGAAGCAGATTGCAGGCTGCCTGGCCGAGGAGCGCATTAACTCTTCCGTGGGCATTTTGAGCTCAGTGTGGATCCAGGGGCTGTGCAGGAGGGATTTCCCGGCCTCTGGTGGACTTTTCAGCTCTTTTTACAGGAGATCCCCATTGCTGGTCCTTGGACGTGGCCTTGGAGGTGTGGGAGCAGAGCTGGGCCAGCTGCTCCACGTACAGCACTGCTGGGTTTGGACAGGTTCTGTTTTCTTCCCTGCGCCCTTCCTCTCATCTGCCCTAGCACCAGCTCTGCTTTGTCCACCTGCCACTGGGGCTGTGTTATCCCAGCCCTATCCACAATGATGCCCCGGGTCCTTCTCCCAACCCAGAATAGCTCCTCTAGAGCTCATTATTGCATGCATATACATATTTGGTGTTTGTTTTTTTGCCATGCGCGTTGCTTTGTATGCGCAGACATCGAATCTCAGCTGCCATTTTCTCCCAATTGCAGGCTAACTTTGAAGTGCTGGGATGCGTTCGTGCCACACAGAGCATTACAATGGCATTCTGATGAGTTTTAATCTCCTCTTCTGGCTCATCCTTTCCCTCTTCCTCCAGCAGAGCTGCAAGACACCATGCTCATTCTGCTCCTGGCAGCCTCCAACCTGCAGAGTGCTCAAATGCTTCTTTTGCAGCTTCTGCTGTGTCAGAAGCTGTGCTTTATGATTTAAGACGGCACTAGAACTTTCCACTGAGCTATAAACCCCCGTGCTTGGTGTCCCAGTATCCACACAGCCAGGAGATGAGCTGGTGGCTGAGACAGCCCTGCCATGGGGGTTGGGATGGATTTAGGGTGAGGGTGAGGCTGAGGTGAGGCCTCATGTGTTGTCATGCCTGTCAGAACACAGGTCTGCTGACCTTCGGTACAGCTTGGCTTGCTCCTTGTTGCTGGCCTTTCTAGATGGGGGAGTGTGATCCTAGCTGGGCAGAGTGCTGGTTTTAAGGCATGAATCCTCTTCGAAGCTCCAAATAACTCATCCTCCGAAGGCATTTCTGGGCACCGGGGCCCTGTGGTGGGCTCCCTCCCAGACCCCCCGCAGGAGGTTTGGGGATCAATCTCCAAGTCCCAGTAACCTGAATGATGCATGAGCCATGCCCTGGGCAGTGTGCTTTGCTGTTAGCCACCTAGCACTGCCTTGCCCTCAGACAGGTTAATATTCAGTGCAAAGTACACTGGAGACAGGCAGTGTGGATGTAAGTGGGAAGAGTACACACAGCTCATTACCAGCATTTCAGTAAGAGCAGCCTTAAGGAAACCCAAGAAGGTTCTTCCTTCCCTGTGGAAGGAGCTGGTTGCTCCATGGCATGGTGGTGGATGCCTTGGGTTGGAAGGGACCTCAAGGATTATCCAGTTCCAAATCCCCTGCAGTGGGCTGGTTGCCATCCAGACCAGCCTTGAGTATCCAGGGGTGGAGCACCCACACTTCCCTGGAGAGTCAGTGCCAGAATTTCCTCCTCACATCTGACCTAAATCTCCACATTTTTAGTTGAAAAACCATTCTCCCTTGTCCTATTGCTATCAGACCTTGTAGAATGTTCATCTCCATCTTGTTTATAAACTCCCTTTAAGTACTGAAAGGATGATGACAGTACACTGACTACTTTGAGACGCAGTCAAGGAAACTTTCCCGCTGTCCTTGAGATGCTCTACTTCTGGTGGAACTCAGTGCTGTCAGCAGTCTAAATTTGTCTGTGGTCAGAGGGGTTGACCTGGTGCATTGCCTGACCTGCAGCCCTGTAGGGCATTAGGAGGAGGTAGATGCCCTCCTCACTCCCATCATCCTTACGAAAGGAGATGGGCATCTCCAGTTTTTCAGAGTTATCCAAAGCAAGATCAGTAGTGCTGAAATGCATCCTCCTGCCCTATGAGACCAAAAGTTCACATGGGAGGTTTCTATGTTCAGGAGGAAATAAACTCACCTGTGGAGCTGGGCTGTTGGCCTTGACCAGTTGCTGATCTCACCTCCGCCTGTGCTGCTGGAAATAGAAGAAAGCATTATTAGGCTCTTTTCTGGAACAGCTGATCAAAAATCACATCAAGCTTCTCTTTCTGCCTGCCTACTTCTAGGAGCCTGAGCTTCGAATGGCGTGATGCTACGGTCTGCATGCACAGTACCAGGAAAAGCTGGTGGTGCCAGTTGTGCCCAGCTGAGCCCATTGCCTGCCCAGTGACCACAGCCACTCTCCTGTCTCCATGCTCCTGCCCAACACGCATCTTTTGCTTAAAGGAGAGAGTAGGTGTGCTGGGATTCAGCATGGCCAAAGTTGGTGGAAGGAGTATTGGTCACTATGTCGTAAAGATACTGTTTTTAGCTTCTTTTTTTTTTCCTCTGGAAGGTATCTATATCTTTTCAGAGAGGTAAAGAGGAGAGCAAATTCAGCTGCAAACTAGCGTGCAGTGCTTTGTGGTGCCATGGCACTGGTTCCCACAAAGAATTCTTTTTTCATAATTTGCGCTATTTACTGATGTGCTATTTCTGTAATTTTCCCAGTAATTACAGAACTTGGGAGGCAACACTGGTAATTCCTGTACCACCTCCCTCATATGGCTTCTTCTGTAGCTTATCCTCTCCTATTCTGTGAGATCAGTGGAAGTCATTTGATATTTCCCACGCATCCCAGAATGTGGCAGAGCAGAAGAGGGAAGGCCGTGCCCTCCATGCACCAGTGCAGTGCCTGGGGTCACTTGCTTCCATGCCAGCACCACCCCAGTGCTGGTCCCGTAGCAACTTAACTGAGCTCGGTGGGTTTATCTTCACCTCTGTTGCAGCAGCAGCAGCACAGCCTGCAAGGACAACACAGCTGTCAGCTCGTGAGTTGGGAAGGCACCTCTTGCTCTCCTGATCCACAACCCCATCGGATTTAGGGTTGCTTGTTCAAAGGGAGACCCAAACCCCTGGCACTGCACTGCTGTGTAAATGGGGACTGGTCCCTGTCCAAACATCTTCATCACCCCGAAAGTGTTGACTTCGTTAAGAACAGCACAGTGAGGGTGGCTGCACCCGAGGGCTGTGCGTCGGGCACCCTGAGCTGGGAGCCCATCCGCCCCAGCACACCAGGGTGCCATGGGTCCATGTGCTGGCACGCTGAAGGCTCTCACCACGTCCTGAGCTCCCTGGAGAGCTTTGTGCTCCTTTCTGAAGACACAGCTAGCCTGTCCCAAACAGCAGCCAAATGTCAGTGGATTCAAATCGCTCGCAGCACCCCACAGCCAGCTCCGTGCTCTTTCCATCTGCACTGGCTCAGATGTCAGGGCGTGCTAGCAAGTCCCCCCGTCCCCTCCCCCCCCCTCGAGTATTATTATTATCGTTATTTATTTGTGTGGTGGTAGTGCCTAGGAACATCCCCCATGCACCAGCAGCCTTCCACGTGGGACAGGTCGTGCTCGGAGCTCTGCTGTACACCGCAGGCACCCAGCGCTGCTGCAGTGCAAGCAAATGGGGCGGTTCAGTGAAAGCAGCAGGGCTGCAATTTAGCATAACAGGAGGGAATTGTTTCCCCTGGGTTTTGCTCTGCAAAGCCGGCTGTCTCAATCAGCTGGCTCCCGATACGGTGTTTTTCAACTGTACAGAGACGAGCCAAGGACACATGCACGTAACGTGATCTAGGAAGATTCCCCGAGTGCCAGGAAGTTGGGGCAGCTCTCCCGGCCCCTGCACTGCCTGTCTCAGTATGGACGTGTGCTGGCTCTCCTCCTGAGCGGTGAGGAGAGCTTTTTGGGCTTGCTCATGCTTGCGGCTGTTTGCATGAATGCAGCAGGGGCTGCGCTCTTCTTCCCCAGGCTGTTTGCAAGACCCCAGTCTTTGCAAAGCTCCGTCCTGCAGGTGGTTGCCCTTCCTGGTACCTAGCTGCAGGAGGACTGGCCAGCATGGCCATGCTCCCCATGGGCTGCACTCTGCCTGTTTGTCTCTAAATGGAGGAAGAGAGCTGAGGAGCAGGGCACAACACGACCCCCAGCACCACGGTGTGTGGCAGATCCTAGAATGGCTTAGATGGAGGACACCAGGGCCCGGGTGGGCTGGGGGTTTTGTTACAGAAAAAGCCGTGCCTTAACCCCTGAGCTGCCTGGAGTGCTGCCTGCCCTCCAGGCACGTGGGAGGCCCAGGTGGCATGGCCGCATCCCGGGGGCTGACAGCTTCCCCCGGCCAAGTCGCTGCGGCCATCTGCTCTGCGCCATGCCAGGCCGACGGCTGCGGCAAAGAGCGTGCGTGCCACGGGGCACTGGGGATCTGGCAGTAACAGGATCTGCAGGGCTTCAGAGAGGCGCTGACTCTGTCTTTTCAGCTCTGCCTCGTGTATATTTATCTGTGTGTTCGGATAGAGAGGGCTGCAGGGTTTTGCTGGGATGGGATGGCTGAGTGGGGCGGCCTGGATCCCCTCGGCCTTTGGGAGATGCGGAGCTGCAAGGCTCTGGGATCTGTCCCATCCTTCCTGCTCCCTGCCCCAGGGCAGAGCAGGGAAAGCAAGGCAGAAAGTCAGGCAGGAAATGCCTTGCTCAGAAATGTGTCTTTTATCTGAAATGTGCACCTTGGCAATGCAGAAAAACGTCAGGGAAGGGCCTGCATTCAGTGCTATGCAATAGCTGTCAAATACCTGACTCCACAGTTCGATTTCTGCCAGCTGAATTAACGCAGGCTGATGCAAGGTTTTCTCTCGAACCAGCTTTGGTTCTTATTTTATTTTATTTTTTCTCAGGACTATGCGTTATCAGTGACGGAAGCTTGGCAAAAAGATTGAATGAGGGCTGCTGAGGTATGGGGCGCTGAGGACTCTGCAGCATGTGCCCAGGCTTGGGGATGTCTGCATTGGGAAATTTCTAATATCCTGCCTTTGAGCCTCAGTCCTTTCACTTATTTTGACTTGTGAAACATGTAAAGTCATTCCCAGCTCTGCCAAAAGGGCTTTACTTTGTGATCTAGCATGGACTAACCTCAGGGTCCTGCTCAGAGCTGGTTGTGCTCAGCCTGAGCTCCTGGCAGACATTAATTCCAACAGAGACCCAAAGTGTTTCAGGAGCCACCCCAAGGTGGCTGCAACACACCAACACTGAAAAGAACCATTTAGAAATGAGTCGGGTTGCATTTGCAAAGCCCCGTCCCGATGCTGTGTGAGCGGGGGGCAGAAGAGATGGGCTGGAAACGTCATAGCAAGGTCTGGGCTACACAGAAACTGGGAAGCCAGGAGTCCTGGGAGGGAACGAATAAGATGCCAAGCATCTTCTCAGTGCCTGGGTGAGCTTGGGCTGTGGATGCAAGGAGTAAGCAGAGTTGGGAATCCTGAGACGGAGAGGGCTGCTAGTAGTGCAGCTATCCAGCAGGGCTGGGGCATTAGGGACCACGGGGTGCAGTTGCTTTCTTCATCAGTTAATGAGCCACAACCTCAGTTTGGGTGGAAAAATGGGTACTCTTGGAGAGAGATGAGTACAGATATGTGAGCCTTATGGTTTGGACACTGGAAGTCAAAGAAAAAGAAATGTAAACCTCTTTGACTTAAAGGTCATGCGACGTGATGTCATGGTATTTGAGGGTCTCGTGATTTTTAAATGTTAATACTGCGAGCCCCATGCCTGGATATTCACTGCCAGTAGTTATCAGCAGTGACTTGAAGACTCAAGTTGCTTCTAACTCGCTTCAGCAGAGGTTTGTGACAGAAAGTGACCTGTAGGAAAGGTCTTCTACACAAGGTCCGTTACGGAGTATGAAACTGGAGAATTTTCCCAATTCCTTCAGTGTCTGCTATCTGCTGCCTAGCCCCCAGAGTATTTGGTCTCCTGGCATTCTGAAAGCTGAAGTCACATCAGCACTGGGGTCTGACTGTTGTCTATGGGGATCCTTGCATACTTCCAAGGAGCTGCTGCCATGTCCTGAAGAGCAGAGGAGCTCATGCAGGCACCCGGTGCCGTGCTGGGATCAGTGCCACGTTTCTCCCCAACCCATGCCCTCCTGAACTTGCCCCTTCTCCCACACAAGTGCCTGCTCACTGACAGAGCAAAGCCTTGCTGATGTAGCTGTGCTGCCATAACCAGCTGATGAATCCCCCTGCTTTCAAGGGTATGAAGCCACACAGAAATACACTACCAGAACCATTAAGTGGTGCCAGTGCCACCAGTTAACGTTTCAGAGAATACTGTTCCTCTTCAGATGCTGAATGCTTTTCTCTCCCTAACGAATTTGTTGCTGACAGCAAACCAAGACCACCACTCTGCCCAGAAGTTGCTGAATTGGCATTCAGACTGCACACGGAGTGGTGAAGGGGAAAATCTCCTCCTCAAAGCAGGATTTTGAACTGTTTGTCCTGGCCCAGCGCCTGTCCTGCTCGCCCTTACCTCTGTGCCCAGGTGATGCAGAAGCTCCTGATGTTCTCCATGCAGTAGGAGTGTGGAGAAGACCTCCAGGTGAGGCAGGTAGCAGCTCTGTTTGTTGTATGTCAACCAGGACAACAGGTGGCCAGAGGAGGAAGTGAGGTGCAGCGTGCACCAACTCTGATCTTTGCACTGTGAACCTGAGTCACCGTGAAAGTGCCATTTGCTACAGCTCAAAAAGGAAAAAAAAAGGCCAGATCACCTGGCCAGGCTTGGTACCAATGCATGCACGGGTTCAGATGAGTTTTCTGCTCCCGCAGGCACTGCTGACGTGTGTGATGGGAAATACTAAGGTGTGCTTGATGGGAGGGACAGCAGTGCTGCAGGGTGGTGACAACTACCACGTGCAGGGATGGGACAGCCATATACCTGGGCTGTGGCTGGCTTTAAATACACCTGTTTTATCTGAGAGGCTTGGCTCGAAACCAACCAGGATATTGTTGGTTGTGTTGTGTTGTTTTTTTTTTTTTATTATTTATTTTAATACCACAAGCTCTTGCCCGCAGAAGACCTTGTGCCAGCTCAGAGCCCTTGGGGTGAGCCTGGAGATTCACCTGGCTGCCAGGTGAACTCGTAGAATGGTTTAGGTTGGAAGGGACCTCATAGCACACCCACCCCTACCCCTGCCGTGGGCTGGCTGCCCCCCCCACCAGCTCAAGCTGCCCAGGGCCCCATCCAGCCAAGCCCTGGGCACCCAGAGGGATGGGGCACCCACACTCCTCTGGGCAGCAGTGCCAGGGCCTCACTGCTCTCTGAGAATTCCATAAGGGTCTCACTGGTAAGGGTAGAGAAATGAGGGGAAGCAGGTCTTCCCCTTCCCAAGGAGAGGCCGAGAAGCTGCGTCTTCCCCGTGTTTTCCCCATGTCTTCTTGCTTGTTCTCCTACGTTTCTCCCATGTCTTATCCATGTTTTACATCTTCTTCCATATTTTCCTCATGCATTCAGTGGATCCTTCCATCTCAGGGATGTTTCACATGGATGTGGCCAAGCTGAGATACCTTCAGGAGCCCAAAGCTCTTCTATGGGCAAGTGGAATTTGAGCTTGAGGCTTCAAAAAAAAAAAAAAGAGCAAACTGGGCAAAAAATACACCATCCAAACGTTAAGCTGGAGCTGGCTTGTGTAAGGAGGACTTATCTGTGAGGGCCATAAATCAATCTGGGTTGGTTTAATTGCTCATTCTCAGTAAATAAAGCTGTAAGCAAATATTTATCCTGCCATACAGAGGAGATCTGTATGGGCTGCAGAGGGGGAGAGCAAGCAGAGTAATCCATCTGAGAGCTCTCCCCTTCACCCCAACACCATTGCAGAGCACAGGATCCTAAATCAGAGCCAGAGCAGGCTGTGAGATACAGCAGATATCTGCCTGACCTGGGCTCAGAAGCAGTAATGCTGACAATTTTGGGGGCAAAAGTGCGGATGAGCACAACGGTAGATTTTGCAGCACAGATCAGAAACGCATTCAAGGCGCTCGGCCGGGGTTTGGCCGTTCAGCTGTGCCAGCAAAAATATTTTTGTTTTTCTTTGCTGAAAGGATGCGCTGCGTGTTCCAGCAAGAAGCAGCAGCATGATCCTCTGGAAGCTGAGACGGGGAGCAGCACGGCCGGCCAGCTGACCAGGTGTTGATAGGGACTGGATGGAAATGGGGACGGTGGGGCAGCAGAGCCCCCTCCCCCCCTCCCCCCGGCATCATCCCCGTGGGGATCACGAGCTGGGCTGCTCATGACCCTGCCACCTTTTCTTCCTAGAAAGTGCAGGAGCAGAAGCCCCAGGAGACATCCTCCGGCCAGCCTGGCTAAAATTAACCCGCAGCTTCTAAAATTACTAGGTGGGAATGGCTGGGGCGGGGTCTCCCGTCGCCGCTCTCCTCTCGCTGCCGTGTTTAAGGGTTTGTTGGCATTTGTCATCTCCCAGCGCAGGACTCGGAGCTGACTGTGTGTGCTGGAGGGCTGGTATCCCACCGTGAGCGTGTTGGCACTTACCATGTGGTTACAGGGTGTGGTTACAGCGCAGGGAAAGCGCTGGGGCAGAAGTGAAGGGACCACAGCAGGTGTAGCCAGGTGCTGCCCACACGAGTGGGCTGCTCCAGGAGGAAGTCCCAGGAGGGGAGCAGAGCTGCCCTCGTGCTTCAGCCCGAACTCTGCCATGGCTCTTCCACACTTCTCCCTTCTCCTGCCAGTGTTTCCCTCCCTGGGACGTTCCCACTCCCTGCCCTGACAGCAGCTCTTCCTGGGGGCTTCTGCAGGGTCCGGATGCAGCTGAATCCCACGCAGGCAGCCCCCTGCTTCCCTGCCTGCGTGCTTGCTGCTGCCTTGCTCTTCCTGGAAAGCTCTGTATTTACCAGGAACCCTGAGATTTATGCAGGACGACGTCAGATACTACCTAATAAATTCGCCAAGATATATATTTAAATTTTACATTACCAGCTATTTCTAGCCTCCATAAACGCAGCCACGATTCAGCTGCAGAGGGTTCGCTGCGTCCTTCAGACGCGAGATGACAAATGCCACCGAAGGCGGAGTGCACCTTGATACAGAAGCGGGACCGTCCCGCTCGGGTCCCAGCGCTGCTGATTGCTGACCTCCAGAGGCTGGCGGGGGAAAACCTCGGCGTGGGCCGCCAGGAACTGGGGAAGCAAGCTGCTGGGTGCTTTGTCACCCCCCTGTCCCCTTTCTCGGCCAGAGAAGCAGGGCAGCGGGTGTCGATTGTGCACCCACAGTGAAACAACCCCAGAGGGATGGTCGTGCCTGTGCTAGGCAGCAGGCGTTCACTGCCAGAACTACCCCTGAAAGTCGGAGTTTTGGCTGAAGGATCAGAGCGGGCTCAGCTTTCTTCTTATCTGCAGCCAGATTTCCTATTGTTCGCTTTCTGTAACCAAACCCCAGCAGCTGTAAACGGAAGCAATTTGGTTTCCTCCTCGTCTTTTCAAAAATAAAATAAAATAAAATGAGAGAGTGGAGGTAACTGTTTAAAGCTGTCTTTTGCAAACTCTGGTTTTGATCAAAGAGCTGTGATTTCGGACAAAGAGCTGCTGCGAGCATTTCCCGTCTTTCCACGCTTCCCTTCCTCCACTTAGGGAGAAAAAAAGAAATAAAAGACGTCCAGAGGCTCCACCGGCACCAAAGGGCCCCTCAGTGGGCGGGGGTAACGCACCCAGCCTGTTGGGGTCCGCTGACAAAGATGACGGGATAGCAGAGCACGAAACCCACCGTGAGAGGGACGAAAGGGAAAGCGGCCGCTGCCAACTGTGCGGCGGCTTCGGAGGACAGCTTCGGGCTGACGGAGCCCCAAAACCTCCATCTGCGGCACGGTTCCCTCCCCATAACACTCGGAGAAACAGCGTTTTGTTTCAGGACGAGGAAATGTCCCTCCGCGTGCGGCCCAAGCCCCCTCCTCCCGAAGCGTCGGCTCCCGCAGCCCCGGCTCCGCCGACCTACCCCCGCCCGCCCCNCGGCCGCCGTGGAAGGTGAGCGCGGGGGAGCGGGAGGCGGCTCCGGGATGGACTGGGATGTGGGGGGGAGGGGGAGTCTTAACGCGCCCGGTGCGGTGTGCGGGGAGCCCCGGCCCCACCTGTTGGGCACCGCGGGTGAGCCCCGCGCATCCCGCACCCTTTGTTACTCGGTCGTTCTCGGAGCGTTGCACGGAGCCCGTCGCGATGTGCGCCGTCTCTTCTCCCCGGGGCGATGCTCTCGGCGACGGCAGAGCTGCGCGCATCTCGGCTACGGGGAGCGCCGAGGTGTCCGCGGGTCAGGGAGAGCCCCCGCGTGCTGCTTCACCCGCCCTTCGCATCCCCGGCAGAGCGAGCCGGCGGCTGGAGTAGCTTTGCTTGCACCGTGGCGATGCCCCGGAGCCGCTCCCTCACCCCCTGTACACCCCCATACACCCCTTTTCTTTGGCTCCGGTCGCTCGTTTGCTTCTCGCGTCCTTCGGTTTCCACCGATGCTGCGGTGCTCCCCCGTCGCCCCCGCGGGGCCGTGCCCGGTGCTCAACCTGGGCTGCATCTCCGGAGATGTTGCGAGTCTTGGGGTTTCTGCGCTACCCGGAGCCGTCCCTTTTCTTTTTCACTTCTTCTATTTTGCTTTTTTTTTTTTTNTCTTTTTTGCTTTTTTTTTTTTTTTTTTTTTTATCAAATTGGCGCAATCTGGAAAAGAAAACGCAAGGGGAAGGAAGAACCCGGGCTCTGGCACGAGGAGCGCGCCCGGATCCACCAGCCTGGAGGGAGAGCGTTTTGTTAAGTCATGGGAACGGGCCCTCGCCCGCAGATGCCTGCGCTGCTTTTTTTTGACTAATTGCTGGTATCACTGACTCATTATTCCTTGTCTCGGTCGCCTTCCTGTTTCCCGCGTGCTTCGAGGCGAGGGGACGTAGGCGAGGGGAGGATGAAGTTTCGGCATCCCTGGGCGGTCCTCTGCTGCTTCCCGCAGCAAACCCAACGCGCTGGCACGGCACCCGCGGCTGAGTTCAATCTTATTTCTCCTCCTTCAGGCGAAGGTCTTCATTTATTATTATTATTTTTCTCTTCCCCCTGCCTTAATCGAGGCTTTGAATTTCAATTTTCCCCGAATGCAGCGCAGCCTGCTGAAAGTTGAATAGCCAAGGGAAGAAACCAAGCGCCTGTAGTGATGGAGAGATCAGAAAAGCACTGCTGGAGAGGGGAAAGCCCGTGAGCCGGCTGCTGTCACCGATATTTCTGTGCTGCTGGAGGTGCTCTGGGAGCAGCTAATGCAGCGAGGAGCCCTGGAGGAGCTGCTGGAAGGCCGGCACGAGGCGCGGGCTGTGCTTTCCCCTTATTATTGTTGGCCAGCTGAAGGCAGGAGCCCGGGTTTGTGAGATGCCTCTGGAGGATGCCGCAGCGCTCTGCTCACTCTAAACACGGTCGCAGGGCTGGGTAAATAGCTGGGAGGGGGCGGGGGGAATGCTTTCCCCCCGAATATTCATTAGGATCTGAAAGCGCGTTTCCATTTGACCTTGCTCGCTTTCTGCAAACACTCGAGCCGTCGAGCTTGGCACGCATGAATGCTCGTGCAGGGGGAATGCTGGAGCCGGGCTGTTCACCGGCGGCGGTGTGGAGTGGCACGTCCTGGGCTGCAGGAAACCTGGAGCTGGTGCAGCAGGGCTGCTGCAGGTTGCTCATGCCATGGGAGCTGGTGGCTTGCAGCCACGGCTCGCTGCTGGGGTGTCTTTTGTCACCAGGCATCTTCCAGCAGGTCCCCGTGATGAGAGATGGTGAGAAAAATGGGATGTGTGTTTGTAAGAACCAGAGACCCCGTGCTTTGTTTATTTCTCATCCCTTTTCAGTTATTAAAGCGCGTTCGGCGGAGATTAACTCGTTCTGCTGTTTCATTTGGTCAGATGCTGGGACTTGCAGAGCTTTGATGATCTGAAAGGTTCTGCAGTTTTGCTGTAGAGCACTGAAGTGTCGCCGTACTCTTTGCTGGAAAAGCTAACTTGTAATTTCCTATATAATGTCCCTTGTGGTGTGCTGCTGGGAGAGCAACACAATGCTGAATCTGGCCCCCTGTCCCTCTTGTGACTGTCAGCGTGGCACCGTGTGGGTTCCTGCTCTCCTGCTGGGTGTTCAGCTCCTCAGTGCTGGGTCCTGCAGCACAGCCAGCAGCCACTGAGCTGTACACCCTGGGCCAGGTCCGGAGGGAGAGTGCCAGCCTGCTTATAGCAAGCATCGTCCTTCCTATGAATAATTGAAGAGCCTCCCTGTTGAATATTTAATTACAATAATATTTGGTTAGCGGGGATTGTTGGTCTCCTTTCGTGCAACTGAGACTTGCTGCGAGAAAACAGACCAATAAAAAAAAAAAAAGG
>VXAB01001220.1:596973-640358 GCA_013399175.1 Odontophorus gujanensis
TTTTTATTTTTTACTTTTTAACTAATCAATTAGTCAAAATCAGTTAATTAGCTTGGCTCTATTAAGACTCTTTGGTAGTTAATCTTGATGCTTCAAAATAATTGTAGTTTTGCCCACTAAGCCCACAGCTTGGTGTGACCTAATTGCTATGACTGTGGTCTTGTCTGTAACGAGCTCCTCTGGGTCAGAGGAGGTGGTGGTTCAAACTGGGACCAGGAGAGGCTTGGATTGGATACTGGGAGAACTTCTCCATGGTGTGTGTAGCCAAGCATTGGGATGGACTGCCCAGAGAAGAGGTGGAGTCCCTATCCCTGGAGGGATTTGTGGTGTGTGAATGTGGTGCTGAGAGGCGTGGCGGAGAGATGGGACTCAGGAGGTCTGGTTCATGTTGGGCTTGGAGATCTTGAAGGTCTTTTCTCACCTTGGTGGTTCTGTGGCCATGGGGATCTGAGGCTGCTGATCTAGACCACAGCCTGAAGGGGAAGAACTGGATTTAAGGATGCTGCTTGGGGGGACGCTGCCTCTGACATCCCACCATCCCTTTGGTGCAGGTGGGAGGCAACAGCAAGCTCTGTCCATCCAGGAGAGTGGTTCTGGATAACAACTGTAATTTGCTTCTATTCCTTAATAAGCAGGTGGATCCATTTCAAGGCCTTTGCAAAATGGGGAGGGGGTGGCGGGGGGGAAGCGCTGAAGTATTAAGGTTTTTAATGTATTTACTTATGTATTTTGATTTGGAAATAACTATGCTGAGTAATTAAGGGCTCGGAAGGCCTCAGGTACGTGCTTGTTAGCGCAGCGAGAGGAGCGTTTAATATCTGGGGAGGCATCCAGGCAGCATCGCCGGCGTTCGGAGCTGATTAAGCTGTAATTTATGTTGCAACGAGGTACAGTGGTTGCTGGGAACAGGCAAGGGGCTGTGGAAATCCTCGTTTTTAGGCTGTTTCCTCTCATGTGAGCGGGGACTTTGTTACCAATTGTGCTGGCTTTTTTTCCAGAACATGGAGTCCTGCTCTTCTCTCGGCCATGCCGCCGACGTCGCAGACACCCAGGTTTTGGTTGCTCAGACCCCAGTGGCTCTTCCTTGCTTTGCTTTGAGGTTTTTGGTGTCCCTGCCCAGCTCTGTTTTGATTAATTTCCCCCTGCCTATGAGTAGCATCCAGTCGGAGCTCCTCAGTGCTTTGGCCGTTACCCATGGGCTGTGCCCTTTTGCCAGGAACATGTTTTGGGTCGGCCCCTTCCTGCTGGTGCTGAACCATCTGCTTCCCTCAGGGACTGATGTTTTACAGAGGCCTTCTTTTGTTGTTTTTTTTTTCTCCATTTTTCTTTTTGGCTGCAGTCAGCTGCAAGGCTTTGACTGGATGCCCCCACAAGGCCTGGCCACGGGGGCTGCACTGACTCATTGCCATCCTCCTGAGGGTCCTGTTAATTTGGGGGTAATTGCTTTTGGCTTGGAAGACCAGTCACCATGGAGGAGCTGGATGGATGTGAATTGCATTTGTCTTCCCTTGGAAAATGATGAAGAAAGATTGAAAAGAGAGTGCTGCGTTTGGAGTACGCAGGGAGAGGGAGTGAATGCAAGGTGGGAGGCTGCTGGGTGTTTTGTATTTATTAAACTTTCTGTCTGGAACTGATTTCTTGGGCCAGGTGAGAGGCTGAGCCTTCTAGAGATGCTGAATACTTGGGAAGTCAGTCCTCCCTGTGTCTCAGAAGGGACTACTTGTGGCCTAGAGGCATCCATGGGGTACGTGGGCTTCTGATCCCACTGGCTTCACAAGGTTTGGGCTCTCCAATCTAGGAGGTTCCCTGAATCCCCCTGGAGTTGTTATCAAACACAGGAGTATCTTTAGGAGCCAGAGATCGGGCAAACTTGAAGCAATGGCTTCAGTTTTGTAAATCTTCTGAAACGGGAGGATGTGATGGAAATCAGGCAGAGGAGCAATGGGATATTTCCAGAGAGCTCCTTGAGGCTTCAGCTGTGCTTTTAATTCAAAACAAATGTGTTGGAAATGAACAAAACTTCACTTTTCAAGATTGCCAGAACAGCTGGCTGTGTTGCCAGAAGTGCAGTGTTTTCAAGCAGCGGAAGACCCCTGTGTGCAGCAGCTCAGAGGAGCCCTGACCATGGCTGTGTGGCTGCCCTGCCCCTCCATTAATTATTTTTGAGGCGGTGAGAGTCTTTGCATCCTCCTTCCAGTGCTGGAAATCATGGGCCACAGAGCTTCACCATCCCCTGAGCAATACCCTGCGTACCTGTGGTGAAGCTGCCCGTAAGCTTTGTGCAGATAGGTAAGCTCGTTGAGAAGGTTTAGGTTGGATATTAGGGTGAACATCTTCATGGAGGGGGTGGTTAGGCGTTGGGGTGGGCTGCCCAGGGAGGTGATGGAGTCCCCATGCCTGGAGCTATCTAAGAAATGCGTGCACGTGGTTTAGAGATGGGATTCAGTAGGCCTGGTTGGTGGAGGGCTTGGTGATCCTGAAAGTCTTTCCTGGCCTAGGTGGTTCTTAGTGATGTGTGGCTTTTGCTGTCTGAGCCTTTCTCCTTGAGATGAAGTTGCTGGTGCAGATCTAACCCTCCTGAACTCCTCAGGCTTTTGGTGGAGGAGCTGCCGTGCCATGTGGTTGGCACAGCCTGTGTCCAGGAGTGGATTGTCTGCTCTTGCTAGCCTGGAGATGCAGGCTCTGGCCGTGGTAGGCGCTGGCTGGTGGGATCTGCAAGGTCACCAGCAGTTGTATTCTATCACTGTCTAAAAGTTGGCTTTTATTATTCTTCCCTACGCCACGTTTGGGTTATTACCGAGGCGGGAGGCTGCTGCAGTGAAAGGCCGCGGCTCTCTAGCCTGCTGGAGGCTACAAAAAGATGCTCATTAACTTCAATAGCCTTCAATGGAGGCTGGAGGAAAAGGGCTGCTTTGAGGAGGCCGCCGCTGCGAGCACCCTCCTGCTCTGCCTTTGTAAGCCCTGCCCAGTGCGGAATCGCAGCGTGCCGGGGCTGGGATCTGTGCACAGGGCTGGCCAACCCCTGTACCTCCTAACGGGGGAGGGAAACCTGTGCTTTTACGTCTGGCTGCTTGTCAAGGCAGCTGCCTCCAAGCGTCTCACATCCCCATGGGATGCATCCTTGATCCCGCATCAAAGCAGCAGATGGGTTGCGGGGCTTTGGTGCCTCCTGGCAGGGAGCAGCTTCTGTGCCACAGTGAGTCTGTCCGTTTTCAGGCACGGAGGTACTGTGATGGAGTGCAGAGATCCCCACCGAGGATTGGGGTGTTCATGTGCCCCCTTGCAGTGCACCAGAACTGGGGTGCTGCTGATGGTGAGCAGTTCACAAAGCATGACCAAAGCTCTTCATCCTGAAACACGAAGGGATGATGCAAGTAGCGATACCACTGTGCAGCATGAAAAGAGTGAGAGTACTTTAATGTGTTGTTCTTTTTTTCTTTAAAGTTCTTCTTTTAATTAGAAATCTGGTCATGGCAGGGACAAGCCCCTTCCCATGCCAGCATCTCTGGTGTCCACACACCAGACGTAACGGGCTCCTGGCTCCACCAGGCCAGCTCAGTTGCTTCCAAATGCAGCTTGAATCTACAACCTGGTGGATTTCAGAGGTAGTTTGCTGCAAAGGCGTCATTTATTTATTTATTTAAAGCCTTGCAATGTTCAGGGGAGACTGTGATTCCTCTGAAATGCTTTAAGTATTCCTAATAGGTTACCTTGAAAGCTTCCACAAGTCTTGAATGAATCAAAGTGCAAATGTTTATAATGCAACACCCACACAGACGAGGAGCGACGTTTTATGAAGGCGAAAGAGTTGGAAAACAACAATAATAAAACATCTTTTACGAAGTTGGTGAGGATCTTATAAACCAGGCGAAGTTTTACAGCATGTGAAGTTGATAGAAGTTGTAAACTTGAATTCCCAGGCTGGTTCTTGCGTCTTGCTCTTTATTACCTGAGGTACCATCCTTTGTTTTTAAAAGAGGTTGCTTTGGGGGTGAGTGTGGTTTTCTCTCTCTAAATGAGTCTTACGGTTGGGCTTTCACTTGTCCCAAAGTCTTCAGCCCTCCATCAAGGAGGTTTCCTTGAGATGCAGCCCACGAAACTCCGCTGGTGCCTGTTTGGTGTCCCCATCCCTGGTGGACATCATCCTGCTGGGGAGCAAGTGCCTGGGCTCCTCCATGGGAAGGGATGGGGATCTGGCTGCTGTTATTCCTTGTTAGGAAATATGTGATTGCTGATGTCAAACATTCTAGCTGATCACCAGATTATTCCCTTTAAGATGGGAAAGTAATTAGGGATGCTTTTTAAAATAAGCTTCCCAGCCGTGGATCTGCTGGGATTAATGTATGTGGGTGTGTAAATATTTAGTTTCCAACGACTTTTCTTATTTTCTCCCTCCTTTAAGCGGTGATGATAAGCAATTCAAATGAGACAGCACTAATGCTTCGACTCTCTCCACCACCTCCCAAATATAATTGAAGTTAAAGATGACCCACAGAGGGAGAAGAAATTGGGCCGCTTCTGGAGCGATGCACAAAGCAAAGTGGTGGTTGGTGTACCTCCTTCCTGATGAAGCACCTGAAATCAGAGGGGAAGGCTGTTGTGAGCACTGGGGGCTGGAGGGGGTGGTCTTCCCCTGGGTGCTGTGCTCCTGGAGTGGTGCTTGGTTGGAACTTCTGCCTGGTGTGAGTGCTGACTCGTGGGGCTCTCCTGCCATGCACGTGACTCAGGCTGTTTGCAAGGAGGTGTTCTCACGTCTGAGTGCCAAATGCTGTTTTGTTTTGCAACTTGTTTCCGTGTTTGCTTGTGCTGTTGTGAAGTTGGGAAGATGAAATCAGAAGCAAAATGCGGAGTTGGGAGCAAAAAATGGTTTTAATCGAGTGCCCTGCGGAGCTGTGGGTTAAAGGGATGGCTGAAGCTCATCGTGCACCCAACTCTCTTAGCAGCTGAGATCTGTGGAGTTGCCCAGCGCCCTTTCTGCAGCCAGTAGGGGGATCAGAATTCGTCTTTCTCATCGGTTTGGGTGAAAACTGAGTGAAATGCCAAGCCCTACTGCTGCCTGCAATGTGCACAGTGGGTGTGCCTGCACTGCCTGTTGCTCAGGCCGATTCCCCAGCATCCATGGGGTCTTGCACCATGTCATGCTCACAGGGTTTCCAGGATGGCATCCGTGCTTTGGTGCTCCCCCTGACAAGGGCTCTTTATTGTACCAGCAACCTGGGGAGCTGTCGCTTGGCTGCCTCGACCTTTCTGGCTGTAATTAGTAACTTTGGTCTTTTTGTTTCCTTGCCTGTGCTCTGGAAAGCCTTCAGGGGTTGTTTAAGAGGAAAGGGGCTGGGGAGCGTGTAGCTTTTTGTGTTATTATTATTATATATTATTATAATTAAAACATATTTTTAGCAGTTGAAACCTAAGCCCGTCTGGGTATTTATACAGCAAGATGTTTTGGATGAGGAATAGGCCAAGACAGTCACGTGGCCGGGGCCAACGTGAAACAAAAGAATCCATTTATTATCCAGGCAGGAAATTTGTTCTTCTGGATGCTGTAGCTGCAGACATAATGATTTCATTTCCTTTGGTTCGCCCAGATTAATGGCTTGCGCTCTTTTGTTTGCGTGCCTGTGTTATTTCTGCAACGCGGTTCCCCCAACCACTGCCTGCACGTGTGAGTGCTGTGTCCCCTGTCCTCTGTCTGTCTGTGGGATTGCAGGGCTCCTCGGGGGACAGAGTGTGGGGCAGGAGCTCGCTTGGGGCTCCTGGTGCCATAGGACCCATCTTTGTGGTGACCCCGTGGCAGGTCTGCCTCGAGGGCTGAGCTGTTGGGTTGGAAGTGTTGGTTCTTCCAAACTGGTGACAAATGGAGATTTTCTTACAGGGAGCGTGGATGGTGGGGTGAGCTTGTATGGCCGCCCTATGGAGCACATCCTCTCCTTGACCTGTGCTTGTGGGTGTGCTCTTGGAAACCTCCATCTCGGCACACCCGAAGCATCGGAAAGAGCTGCGTTTCCGCTCCTCAGGGGCCAGGATGAGGTGTGGGGCTGCAGTCGTGGTTCTCTCTGGTGGGGGTCTGTGCCATGGCTGGGCCCTGCCGTGCATCTCCTGCCCGTGGGTCCCAGCAGGGAGCTGCTGGTGCTGCTGCAGACTCCATCAGAGCTGCTTTCCGACGCGGACACCACGAGATTAGCGGCAGCTTTAATTGCTCCCTCTCGCTTTTTGAGTGTTTGCCTTTTGAAAGCAACGTGACAGGCAAACAATGCCTCCGCATTGTTATCGCTCGAGCTGTCTTCGTGGGGGTTTGGCACAGAGCTTCGCATTTCGTGTCGGAAGTGTGGTTGCAGCACTGCTCTGGATTTATCCAGGGTGATCCAGCGGGGTTTGTGCTCTAGCGTGCATGGGTGTGTAGTTGGCAAAGGCTTGGGAGGCATCCCGCTGCCTTTGTGCCCAGCTCTTCCTTCATCCTCCCTTCAGTGTTTGCAGCATCTGCCCTAACTAGGGGTGGAGAGAGGTTCTGCCCTTCTAGAGGAGGTTTCCCCCATTGATAGGTTGCACGGGGCTGCCATGGGAATGTGTCCCCACCCTCTGTCCCACCTGGGTCTCAGCGGGGTTGCCCAGGTGACAGCATCTCTGAGGCTGTGACAGCTTTGTCATACAGACAGTGATGAACAGTAATGAGGCCCAGAGCACAATGTGCACTTAGGGTGATTTATTTCAGCATGGAAACCACAATCAGGGAGGATGGGTCAGCGTCATCAGCAGGAGAGGTGGTATGGAGATGAGCTTATGGGGAAATTTATCATCAGCTGATGCTGCTTTAAAAATGAGCGGAGGCAGCATTGCGTAAAACAGAACAGTGCTGTGCAGATCTCCTTGCCAGGTCCTGGTGGGATTTCAGCCCAAGTGGTGGTAGTGTCCTCGTGAGTGGAGTGGGGGCTGCTTCCTCCTCCCCCAGCGTGGGGAAGCCCTGCAACTGCACCTTTCCTCAGGGCTGTCCCCACTGCAGCATCCTCTCTGCTCCCTGCAGTCGGTGTGGGACAGGCTGTGGGGTCCCCCAGGGGACAGCGGTTTGGGAGGATTTGGGTTTGGGTTTCCCTGCCCCTCTGGTGCTGGCTGGGAAATGCCGTGCGTGGAAGCTCTGCTTTGCAGTCACGCTGTTTCCTGCAGAAACGTTTGGGCCGGGAGTTGGCTGCTGGTGATGGCCGTGCAAGGGGAAAGGGGAGCGTCCTAGCAAGGGAAATGGGGAGGGGAAATACCCATCCCCAGCCTTGGCCTGGCTCCCGGTGTGCAGATGGCTCTCCTCCTGCCTGCTCTGCTCCAGCCTTTTCCCAGCTTGTGCTGGTGCAGGCGGCTGGGCTTGGGGGCAGGAGTGTGCACGGCCGGCTGGGAGCCAAGTGCACCTCCTCCCCTTCCTCCTCCTTCTCATCCTCCTCCTCGTCTCCCCAGGCCAGCAGTGCAATGCATGGTGCTGGCAGCATTGCATGAGCCTCGCGTTTGAAACCTGTCTCCCTCCTCTTGGAATACACGTGGCTTTGATTTCAATGCACTGATGCCTCATTCGGGTTTGTTTTCTTTTTCCCATTGAAGCGTGTGTCCCTCGAGATGAATGCACCCTCTGCTCTGTCCCGTGCTCCTCTTCCACCCTGCTCTTACCATCAAAGGATGGTTGAGCGCTGGCCATGCCCCTTGTTGATTGTGGAGCTGGCACTTAGCTTGCTTTTCTGCAAGGCCTTCAGACTGCAGAGATGCTGGGTGAGCATCTTGCCCTCTGCCCAGGCCCTGTGCCCCTCTGAGGGCTGTTATTGCACCTCACAGCACAGCACAAGGCAGTGCAGCACTAACAGTCATCTGCAAACGTTGGCCAGTGTGTTGGGTTATTGACCCCATAGAGCAGCTGTTGCACACACGTCCCTAGAGACTGCTCAGAGTGATAGTAACATGTTTGGGAGAGGATGTGGGATGGAGATGGAGTGTAGGCACGGGTTTGAACAGATTTGAAAGGAGGGGAAGGAAAAGCTGCAGAAATGTGGCCTTTAAATAGGTTCTGTGCCCGCCCTGGGGTGTGGTGGACAGGGGGAAGGAGATGCAAACACTTGGTGCAGGATTTCCCCCTTCTTCTGACCTCAAACTGGCGTTAGCTTGGTGTTGCTGCCGTGAAAGGTGAGGTCCTGGCTGCGTCCTTGTTTTTGGAGGAGGTGGGAGGGGTGAAGGAAGGTTGCTCGAAAGCTTACAGTCAACAACTCGTGCTTGAGAGCTTCCCTCTTAGACAGAGTGAATTGTGGAATATGGCGAAATATAAGGGGGAGGGGGGGGTGAAGAGAAACAGGGATGGGTACGGTGTGTTGGTTCAGTGAAGCTGATTGCATCTGTCCCTCTGTGCTCGTGGCTGCTGGGGCTGTATTTGGAGGCAGGAGCAGCGCTGTCCTAGGATGCTGTGCTGGGGGAATCAGCCCCATGGGTGAGGTGTGAGGACAGCATGTCTTTTTAATTTGTTTCACCTCCACCACCTGTGCTCAGAAAAATCCATCCTGCAGGCCAGCCCCTCCGCATCGCTGAGGCTGCTGCTTCTCCAGGGCAATCCCACAGCCTTTGGGAGCCCCTGCCCATCGGAGGACAGCTGAGTTCCTTCTTCCATGCCTTCTGGAGAAGGAAACAAGTGTCTGCCAAGCTTTGACATATGGTGATTTTTGGGGCAGGCTGGTGGAGTTCAGTGATGCTTGTTGGCAACTCAGCCTCGAGAAAGCAAAGATGACAATTTAAATGCGTAGTGACATTGTTCTGGAAGATGTCTTCCTGAAAGATGGCCTTGTCATTTTGCAGTGCTGAATCGCTCCTCCGGTGCTGGAGTGGAGGAAAAGCCAAGCTCATGGGATGCCTGGATCTGCCTCTGCAGTCTGGGTGTGACTATGAGCTATGGTACTGGAAACCTGCTTCATCATCGTGGGGACATCTGAGCTCTGTGTGTCTGGAGCACATTGAGTTGGTGTTTTGAGGCCTCCTGTGGCCTCTGATGCCTTGTGCAAGCTCAGTGGATTAAACCTTGTTCCCAAATTTCATAAAATGGGTTTATAATTTGGAAAACAAGGTATCGAAAGCACTATCTTCTTTCTCTTATCTTTGTATTTGATTTGGTCCCCTTTGTCTTTTTGTCACCGTGATGTGTGCCTTTTTTTCGGTAATTTTCTGCTGTTTCCTTCCCTTTCTCTTATCTCTCCCCCTGCAGTTCTCTCCCTGTTTCTCTCTGTTCCTCACCCCCTCTCCCTCCCCTGTGCAATCTATTTGCAGGCAGGTTGTCTCTTTGATTTACTGTATCTCTCCTCAGTGGGATTGTGATGAATGGTTTGTATGGCCACGGCTGGGCTGGCCTGGCACTGCACATTTGCACGGGGTCAAGCACCTTTAGAGCAGGAAAATCACATGAAGGTGCATTGGGGACCTCGGTGCTGCCAGCCCTGCTGCTTCTGCCCCACTAATCCTTGGGCAGAAGGGAGCAGTGGGGATGGGTGGTTGGGTGGTGGAGTTGAAGGTGCAGTGTGAGTGACCCACTGGATCCTGGTGAAGAGGGACTGCCCCCTTCTGCATTGAGGTGCCGTGGGGCATCTTAGAGGAGGTAGAGAAAAAGATCTTTTCACAAGGGAAACCTCACTACTGAGTGGGAAATGATGCTGAGAGCATTTGTGTTGACTTGTGTCACCAAGTCAATGCCTGCTTGTGTATGCAGCTGCTGGGATGTCCAAGTGCACGTTGGTAAATGGGACTTGTTCACCGTGGGAATCTTTACACTGACTCTTGAATTTCTGGCTTTTCCAGTTTGTGTTAGGCACTGACAGAGGGTTTCTGTGCTCTGGTACTGTGTGTTGGCTGTGTGCGTGGGCACCCCATACCTTCCCAAAAATGTAGGCAGGTAATTTTTTGGGGCACTTCCAGTTGCATCAACCACTGTATTCCAGTGTAGCACATCCTGATACGGATAGCATTTGCTCCTTGTAATTAGAGTGCTTCATCCCAGAGGAAGGCTCAGTGCAGCCCATCATGATGTTACACAGCACCTATGTATGTATAAATCCACTTTCCATCCCCAAATGTTGCTTTTTGACCACCACAGGTCTTCAGGTGGTGTTGGCACAGCTGAGGCTCTTGGTGAAGCTGCTCCTCTTGGAAAGGTTTGTGGCAAAGCTCCGAGGTGTCCATGTTCCCATTCACAGCGTTGGGCAGGGAAGCATCCTGCTGACTTGTTTTTGTTGTTTAGTGCATCCTCTGCGATCTGAACTTGGTTTGTTATTCTGGGGTATGTAATCCTTCATAATGAATCTGCGGGAGATTGATGGGGATAGCTCGTTATGCACTTCCAGAGCAGTTTCACTGTAATTCTGTAGCAGCAAAATGCACCATTAAAGGCAGAGAGCCATGGGAATGATGGGACGTAATTAGTTGTTGCTGTAATATTTTTGATTGAAAGTGTATAGATACTGCAAGCGGCTCTTTCAGAAGCTGGGGATCTTAAGGAATGTGAAGAGAAGCAGCACTTCTCCAGTGGGAGAGGGTGATCCTGCTCTCATCCTGCCTCCCTCTCTGGCGCAGACATAGGGACGGGAGAGTCCTGTGTTGGGATCCAGATGTGTGTGGAGTAGCTTGCCTATCTGGCTTACTCCTGCTTTGCTCTTGCTTGGTGGGAAGTGCACCCTTGGAGCATTGAGACCAGGAGCAGGGGCTGCCGTGGGCACGGGGAGTGACCCAAAATGATCTGAGCAACCTTCTGGTGCAGGTTTGAGCTCCAGGTCTCTGTGTGTGGGGGACAGAGGGAACTGAATTCAAGCAGTTCCGGTGGCACTTGCAGAACTCCTTTCCTGCTGACATTCAGAAGCTTAATCTGAACTGTGAGAAGATCAGGAGCAGCAATGGCAGCCGTGATGTGGCTGCAGGAAGGCAGAGCTGTGGCATTGTCTCCATCAGTGTTAGTTGGTGCTGGCCTTTGCAGTAAAGTTTTTAGGTTTATTTTCCTGTTGCTGGAGACCATCCCCAGTGCCAGCCTTGGGCTGTCTGTGCTGATGCTGCCTGCTCTGTCTGGAAGTGGGACTGCATCCCCGAGCACCCCTGAAACTTGCTGCAGGAAGGGGCAGCCCCCATGCACCATCGTGCTCCACAGCCTCCCTGCTCTCATCCCAAATTTCTTATTCCCCCTCACTGTCTGGGTGGTGCTCCTCCGAGCCCACTGTGGACACCACTTTGGTCCCTGCCCACTGGGGACACACTGGTGCTGCTGCAGATGGACCCACACCACGCAGCAAGGATGTTCCTGCATGCTAATTGCTGGCGTCTTTACTTGTTACGAGTGTAATTGTGAGTAGATGTTTGTTTTTGTATTGATAATTAGGGACTGGAACAGATGGTGGAGGCTTAGTTTAAAGTAATGTGTCCATTAAAGAAAAATCTACTGTATACAGCTCAAGATTCTTCACTCGGGAGAGCTCTGCTTTCCACAACAAAGCTCAGCTTCTCCCTAAGGAGGGCTTTGGCTGAAAGCTCACGTCCCTGCCCACTGGCACCTCTCTGAGCCCATGCATTTAGTTTCCACCCAGGGTGCTGCTTGGGACCAGGCAGTCCTGGAGCATCCTTCTTGGGTTGGAAGCAGGCTCGGTGCATCAGGTGGACTGCTGCAGCTGAACGGGGCCCCTTCTGGGCCCCATCCCTGGAGGTGCTCAGGCCCAGGCTGGATTTGAGCCCTGGGCAGCCTGAGCTGATGGGGAGCAGCCAGTGCATGACATGGGGTGGGACTGGGTGGGCTGTAAGGCTGCTTCCAACCCAAGCAATCTGTGATTCTATGATATGGTTCTGGGCTGTCTGCTCTGGTGGCTATGACTGGGATGGGGTGGCACCAGCTGGACCCAGAGGTGTCTTCAGCCTCAGCCACGGGGTCTTTGTGAGGTCTGCCTGGGGGTTTTGGTGGGGCCGTGCTTTCCCTGAGCCTCGGTGGAGGGTTTGGGGTTGTTCTCATCCTCCTCCTTGCCCTAGAGAATGGCATTATAGAGAACCTCAGTGGGAAGATGTGCCATCTGGAAACCTGCCTAGGTTGCTGAGAAAAGACGGGCAAGAGCTTTTTGGTAGGGAGGCAGCTATTTTTTTGATGCTGACAGGATGCGCCTCTTCTCAGAGTGTGTATTTCTTTCAAGTCTCCTGCCTCAGGAGCTGCTGCGTGCCACGTTGTGCTGTTCCTCTCAGCTTTCTTCCCAAAATTCAGAGCCTGTTTGTGGGTTGCAGTGGGAGGAACTGACAGAAAGGCTGGCTTTCTGGGAAGGGACCCAGCTGTGCACCACCCTGGTGTGAAGCAAGCACCCTGTGTGCTTGAAGGGCTGATTAACGAGCACTTAACGACATGCGTGGCCGTACTTACAGCAGGGGGAGAAGTAATACGTGCATGGTGTGTTGTGAGGACACAAGTGGGTGCAAATTGTTGGAAAGGGAGCTGGGAGAAGCAATGGCTGAGACGTGTTGTTTGCACCAGCACAAAGCTAGGGGACTTGTTTGCTGTGGTGTTAGGCTGTGGAGGGAAGGATGGGGCTGATTCTGGGCACGTTTCCTTCCCGTCTTTGCTTGAGACACAGGAGTTGAGCAAATTAATCTGCATGTCTGCTTGCTGAAAACAAATAAATAAAACCTGGAGGATTTTTCCCATCTGTTTCTATATGTTGTTGCTCTCGCTATTATTGTCGTTACTCTTTTTTGTTGTTGTTGTTGTTTTGTTTTGCTTTTACAAGAGCAAGAAAAAACACAGGGAAATGCCAGCTGTAATACTGTAGTACAGCTTTTCAGTATCTCCCACCAAACCCACTGCTGGAAGCCTCCCGGCACAGGATCAACCACTCCAGCAGCTCTGCTGTCATTCCAGTGGCTGAAATCATCCTGCCAAGTCACAGCTGCTAAGCTCCGTGTGGAAGCCATCATCCCAGTGCGGGTTCATGTAGGTGGTGATGCCACAAAGCACAGCATCCTCCTTTGAGTTTTTCCTTCTTGTGTTTCCCCAGAAACCCTGATGGACACGCGGACGGCGACGGCCGAGCTGGGCTGGACTGCCAACCCTCCGTCAGGGGTAAGTTATCCCACATCCCATCATTGCTCCCTGCCCTGCTGCCCATCCAGCACTTGCTCCTCCCCATCTTCCTGCTCACGCCTCCCCTCTCCTGTACCACAAGGCTTGTAATTAGGAAACATTAGCGGGCTCAAAACAGCTTTCATACCTGGAACATCATCCGTAATTGCACTCAGCAGTGCTCTTCCTGGCTATTAATGTCACTTTTATGAAGTAATGAGGTACAAAACACCCCGAGGCACTTAAAACATCTTTTTTATATAATACGAGTCTTTGAGGGATGGAAGCATAAAATAACCTGACTCACATTCCCCTGACAGAAAAAGTGATAGACAAAGACGGGTGCAGACAGGGAGGGAGCAGTGGGTGGTGGGAGTGATGGAGAGGCACCATGGAGCCACAGGCACGGTGCTGGTTGGCTTGGCAGACTGGTTCCTGTGTTCCCTGAAAACCACAGGTGGCTGGCTGTGCTGCCAGTGGTCCCAGGGTGCAGTGGTTTTGCAGCTTTGCAAGCATGCAGTGTGAAGTCTGGACCAACCTGAGTGATGGAATAGCTCTGCACGCTGTGAAATACCTGTGTGCATACAGCAATAGGTGTGTGATTAAATAAGTCTGCTTATTGCCTTACTCTCCATCCTTCTGTTGGTTGAATGCAACGAGCATCCCTAGGCTCTCCCTTAAGGAGGGAGTGGGGAACCTCCCTCTCTCGTCTCCTGCCCATCCTGACCCCACAGATGCTACTGCTTTGGTTGGGATGTCAAGTGTCCCTTGGATGGCAGCAGTAAAGTGTGTGCTCCTGCTGCTCTGCCTGTCAGGGCTGGGTCTGCCCATCCCGCTGCCACCAGAGTGATGCCTGCCCTGCTGGGAGAGGTAAAGGAGGAAAGGACAAAGCCTGTAACGTTGTAGGGTTGGCTTGGTTGACCCACGAGTGCTGCCACTGCATCACCCCCAGAAATTATGCCCGGTATCAGCACACTGCTTAAAGATTGCCACGTGAATAATGCTGTTATGAGGAGACGGTAAACATGGATTAGTGCAAATGAATGGATTATGAGGTTGTAAATCTGTCTGTAGGACACTAATGCCATCATACACTATTCACAGTTTGCTGCTGTCCCTTAATTGAAATTGTAGCCTAGATTATATTAATACCCCTCTTTAAATCAAACCACGAAGCTGTATTCTCTCTTTGCTGTGATGTGCTTTGGGAATGTTTTTTTTTTTTTTTTTTAATTCCAGGGGAAGCAGTCCCATTGTGCTGGGAGCCTCAGGTCAGGTGTGCTCATCAGCCCCCGTGCTGACTTGGTGCCTGATAAAGACGCATCCTCTTGTATTGCTCTCCTTCATTTCTCCAACTGCCTAGTCTGTCTTTCTTTCCCTTGATTGCATCTTCTCATGAGTTGCTACCAGGTGACCTCCAGAGGCCCCTTCCAGTCTTAACCATTCCTTGGTTTTGTACCTTCCTTTCAGGACACCCTGCTGCTTGCAGGGTGACCGCCACCTCCAGTGCCCCCGTCTCCTTCTCACAGCCTCTCCTTTTTCTCCTTTGCGCAGTGGGAAGAAGTGAGTGGCTACGACGAGAACCTGAACACCATCCGTACGTACCAGGTGTGCAACGTCTTCGAGCCAAACCAGAACAACTGGCTCCTCACCACCTTCATCAACCGGCGCGGGGCCCACCGCATCTACACCGAGATGCGCTTCACGGTGCGGGACTGCAGCAGCCTCCCCAACGTCCCCGGCTCCTGCAAGGAGACCTTCAACCTCTACTACTACGAGACAGACTCTGTCATTGCCACCAAGAAGTCTGCCTTCTGGACGGAGGCACCCTACCTCAAAGTGGACACCATTGCTGCTGACGAGAGCTTCTCCCAGGTGGACTTTGGTGGCAGGTTGATGAAGGTGAACACAGAAGTGAGAAGTTTCGGGCCCCTGACCCGCAATGGCTTTTACCTGGCTTTCCAGGACTACGGGGCTTGCATGTCTCTGCTCTCCGTCAGGGTCTTCTTCAAGAAGTGCCCAAGCGTGGTGCAGAACTTCGCTATCTTCCCTGAGACGATGACGGGGGCAGAGAGCACCTCTCTGGTGACAGCACGGGGCACCTGCATCCCCAACGCCGAGGAGGTGGATGTGCCCATCAAGCTGTACTGCAACGGGGATGGGGAGTGGATGGTACCCATAGGTCGCTGCACCTGCAAGGCTGGTTATGAGCCAGAAAACAACATGGCTTGCAAAGGTAAGGTTGGCCTTGGTTTGCAGGGAGCTTTGTGCTTCTTGAGCTTTTCTGATGTGTCGTTTGTACCCGAATGAACTGCTGTGGGTGATGTCAACAGCGCGGGGCTCCAGGAAGTCTTGCCACGGAGCAGTTGAGTTTTGAGGGCTGGGGTAGCGTGCAAGGTGTCACACTGAAGCGTGTCAGGCTGCTTTCCAGGTGGTGTGGGTTTTATTCTGGTTCCCCTGATCCGCAGTCACTGGTGTCCTTTTAGGAAAAAGTGTGAATTTTCTTCTTCCCGAGTCTGCACCTGTCCTGATTGCCTTCAGCTCACGGCTGTGATCCTTCTGCTGGGAGCTGAGAGTGCTCCTTTGGAGCAGAGGCTGCTGTGTATCCCACACAATGCTGTGACCCAACGCACAAAAACGTTCGGGGTAGAGCAGAAACCCGCAGCCTCGGGATGCTTGGAGCATGCTGAGTTCCACCTGCAGCCTCTCCCTGCTCTCCAGCCAGCAGCAGTGCTTGCAAAACTCCGTGCAAGACTCTGCTGTGGCATGATGACACAGGCGCCCGCTCACTGCCGCAATGATTTGCTGCCTTCAAAGGGCGGTGCTCGCTGGCGGAGCCGCTTTCATCTCCTCGTTATTTCCCCAGCAAAGCTTGCAGGAGCCAGGCAGCCGTCACCAGCCCGAGTGCCACGCTGCTTCTGGGGAGTAATTGGCATTTTTTTGCTGTTTCTCCGGGTTCCCCCAGCCACGCTGCTGGTGTGTGGCTGCCAGGTTATAAATACGGAAGCGGCGCTCGCTGCTTGTCATCTCCTTTTCCAAATAATGTTGGAGGATTTTTTTTTTTCTCCTATTAGCGCTGCCCTTTCCATCTCCTCTCCTAAATGTGGTTCTGTGCCTCGCTTGGAAGCAGGGAGAGGGGATTTCTGTGGAAGAGGCCAACTCCGTTTCAGTAGTGCTTTCTGAATGGCTTCTGGAAGAGTTAAGAGCAGGAGGGGTTGGGAAGCGGGAGTTTGAAGGCAGCTTTAAAAAGGGTTTAAAAACCAGAGGGTCACAGAGGCTGGTTTGGTGAGGGAAGGTTGGACCCTGACCCCAGAGTGCTGGTGGCAACATGTGCAGCAGGCCTGGCTGGGCTGCTTCTTGGAATGGCCAGCACAGCGTTTTTGTGCAGGTGTGCCTGTGGATGAATGAAGATGCCAGAGCTGAGAATCAAGCTATGCAGAAGCTTGCTCTTTCATTTGCCTCAGTAAATACTTGCTGGGGGATGTGGGAGAATGCAACCAGCCTGGCAGCTCCCGTTGTTTTTCAGTGTGGAAAAAGTGCTTTCTTGTCATGAGAGGGATTCTGGAAACTGGGAAACAACTGTGAGTCTGCACTCCTGTGCAATGCTTTTACATCCCTGGCTCCTACAGGAGAGTCAGGGCCTTGCAACAGGGGATGAGGGATGTCCACATCCCAGAGCATCTGAGCAGCACCCCTGCATCTGAGCTGGATATACAGTACCCACTGTGAGGCTTCTGGAGAACAAGGACTGAAGGAGAAACCTCTGCAGACCTCTGAGTGTTGATGACCTTGGTGTGGGGGAACACTTGAAACTAAGGTGGACATTTAGGATACTAGCAGGTCTAGGGGTGTAGAAATGTCTGATGTGTGTTGGCCAGCAGCATCCTGAAACGCACCGTTGCATTGTGTGGGTGCAGCTTGGGCAGGTGGCTTAGCAATCCCGCTGTGTGTGACCATGGCTGTCCTATTGATGGTGGTGTGAGTGCTGCCAGGCACTGGTGTGACATTCCTGCCCCCAGTCACTGCTGCAGGAGGACTGGCTGAGGCCGGGACCTGTAGGTCTGAAGGTGCTGTGGTATCCTGGTGAGGAACAGCAAACCCATAAATCAGCCAACCCAGTATATGACCAATCCTAAGAGCTGCTAGTTGGCCACGTTCAGGTAATAATCCTTTGACCCTGGGGGGCAACCCTGTCTGTATCATGGGATTGGAACTGGATGATCTTTAAGATCCCTTCAAACCCAAAGCATTCTACAATTCTATGATTCCCAGTGGCTTGTGTGCATCCCTTGGCCACCAAGCCTTGTCTCCACGTCCTTGGAGACCACAAGGGAAGATCTGAGCCCACTGCTGCCCTTCTCAAGTGTCGGTGGGCAGGACCTGGCACATAACAAGATCTGGGAGAGATCATTTGATGGGTTTCTTGTTAGGTTTGGGTGGTGGGGTGACGCTGGTTAGGGATGGGAGCCCACTCCTTGCTCTGGAGATCTGTGACCTTCAACATGGCTGCTCTTTGCGGGGCCAGGTTTGGGATCATGCCTCGTGTTGGGTGAGCATCTCCTGTGTGCAGCTCCCAGGAGGCTGCTGACATCTGTTTGAAGCCTTCGTCAACCCGAGCAGCCAAGATGAGTTGCTTAATGAGCCCAGGGGAATTGTCGCAGAAAAATCTACGGTATTTTAAGGCTGAGAAAATGGGCTTAATTCCTCAGAGAGGAAAGGAAGGGGGGGGGGAGGGGAAGGGTTGAATTGTTGAGCTCTCTCACCCCAATCTCATCTCTCCTGCCATGGGAGTGGAGGTGGTGCTGTGTGGGGCTTCAGAGTGGAGCAGCTTGGTGCCACCGGGAATTCATTAATGCTGGCTGCTTGCTGCCAACCCCAAGCATAGACAGCACAATCTTCCTTGGGGCATTGTGTTTTGGGGTCAGGGTGACTTTTAAGGCCTAGCTGACCCATTGAGGTGGGTTTCTTCGCTGGATGGTGTGGCTCTGTCCCCAGAGCCCAAGCAGTGGCTTTCCCTGTGCACCTTGCTCCTGGCTTCTCCAAGCTTTTGGTTGACATAGAGCCGTGGATGCTGCTGCTGCATCCCAAATGAATAATGCATCGGGCACGTCAGCCCCGGCACCTTTTGGTGGATATTGAACCATCCATCTTGCTCAACCATGCTGCATGACTTGGGACACAATGCATCGCTGCACCATGAGGGTGTGGGGGAGGATGTGGGACCCGGGGAGTGCCTGAGAGCTTGGGTGTGAGTGTAAGAGGTGCTGTTCGTCCCTCTTCACAGAAGAGAATCAAAATCTTTCTGTGCTGGTGTTTTACCCTGGAAGCTAAGGATGGAGAATGGCTGGGAAGCATTGTCGGTTGGGAACAGGGCGGTGCTGCCTTTGTTTGGGGGAGTAAAGGAAACGGGCTGAAGCGGAAGCAGCTTTGTGCCAAATTTTGCATTTCTAAAAGCAGAGTGAAGAGCTGAGAGCGTGGATCTGTTGCTTCTCAGGCTTTTTTCTTTAATTTTACCCCTCCTCTCGTCGTCTCTGCTGCTCCCACCCCCAGCCGTGCTGATGCCCCAGCAGATAGGATTGAGGCAGTGGCAGAGGAGACGTGGTTTTGTGCCATGGGGCAGGGATCTGCCCCAAAGCCCTTTGCTCCCTTTGGATCCCTGCCCACCGCTGGGTGGGACGGGCACAGGCACTGCCAGCTGGGAAGGGATGTGCTGCGGGCACTGGTGAAGGAGAGGGAGAAATAGTAATAATTAAAAAAGGTAATTTTTCCAAAGCTATGCCATAATGAAGACATCCCTTCACAGCTGTGCTAATTTCGTAATCCAGGAAAACCGTGTTAATTTCCTCCCCCCCACCACCTAATGAGCGTAATGGAGGTGTTAATTAGGTATTATTAGCCCAAAGGTTCTCCAAGTGTTCCCTGCCCTGCGTGGATGGCCCTTAGAGCTGGCAGGGCTGGGCCACTGGTGCTCAGAGCTGCCCCGTGTGCACGTGGGCTTTTCCTCCGACACCGCCGTGTGTACACTCCCCCCATTTTCACAATGAGGACTTCTGAGCGTTATATTGATTTTCAACTTGAAAAGAGGCAGAAAAAGCTCGCATCGATTTTCTTTTTTTTTTTTTTTTTCCTTATTTTTTTTTTTTCCCTAAGGATCTTTTCAAGAGCCTATTTACAAACGGGAGGGGATAGCCCTGCCTCCCAAGCTGGCTTTGTCGCGCCGTGCTCACACGTAGGCTCTGGGTTGAGCTGCAGCGTGGCCCTGCGGGAGCTGGGATTGTTCTTGGGACAATGGCCGGGCAGTGAGGAAGAGCGGGGTCCAGCCCGTGTCCGGCCCCGCATTGTTCCCTGCTGACGTTTGCCAGCAGCCAGCACCTGGCCAAACTGGTGACTCATTCCCGGGAGCTTGGAAACCTTTGTGTGACTTTTTAACCTTCTTATAAAACAGCTTTCTTTTGGCATCTCGGAGGGGATGCGCGATGGGGCGACGCTGCCGGTCTCCCTGGCGCCGGGAGGAGGATAACGACGTGCTCTCAGCAGCTCAGCCCAGCGGTGCTCACAAGTGGTTTTCCAGCCTGTTTGGTGCTTTTGCTTTTTTCCCCGTGCCTTCATTTCCCATTTCTATCTGGCAGTGGAGCCAAAGTGCCATAGGAAAGCACTATTCAGGGTTGCTTTGGCAGGCTTGCTGTTCGGGAGCTGCCTGCGGTGGGGTTGGGACCTCTGTGCCCATTGGGGTGGAGGGAGCTGGATCCATCCCAACTGAAAGCAGTGGTGGGTCTGCGTGTCCTGGCCATGCGAGTGTGGCCACGTGGCTTGAGCCTTCTGCTGTCCCCATCCCCTTGTGCCTCATCCATCACAGCATCAGCGCTAACGAGGAACCACTCCAGGCGTAATTAATAAGCACTTGATGTTGTCTGGATTGAGGGGCTACTGCGTGGTGCGAGCTGGATGGAGGAGGCAGGAGGATCTTAATGAGTTCCCAACAGGAGGGAAAACTCTTCTTACCTGCATGGGGCTGCTTGGGGCTCCAGTGGCACTGGGGTGATGCCACTACCGTGGGGTACTTCTGGCTCCTGCTCCTCCTCCTGTAGGGTTTGCTGGGGGTGCTGGCTCAGCCAGAATGGGGAATTAAGGTGAGAGGTTTGTCAGGGCCTGTTGCAATGTTAAATGTTGGCATTTCTTTTGTGTCAGGAACATCTTGATCTGCTTCTTGTTTCTGTAACACCTTTTTTTTTTTTTTTTTTTTTTCCATCGGTGTTCTTTCCTCTGGGAGTGGCTTTGGTAACTCTGCATCGATGCAACAAAGCCAGCACTGCTCATAATTATGTGGAGTGAGTGCTCAGCTCCCAGCCCACAGCATGTGCTTGGGAAACAGTGTCAACTGGGGATGGTTTAAGGCAAATCGAGAGGGCTTTGTCCTTCCATGGGTTCCTCCCGTGGCTGAGGACCAGGATGATGACAAGGATGCTTTGGTAGCATATTCCCCCTCCCTTCTTTCAGGGTTTTCAGGAAGGGGGAAAATCACCCCAACTCCTCTTCCTGCAGCCTGCATGCAATTGTGAAGAGGGGAAGCTGTGCCCCAGGGAGGGCCCCAAAGCCCTGGAAAGGCTGAAACGTGGACTGGGCATCTGCACAAGGAGCAGGGCCAGCCCCAGAAGAGGCATGCTCAACCTCAGAAGGCCAGGGCAGGCAGCAGGCTCAGCTGGGGGGGTTTAGGCAAGCCTGCTGTAATTACAGGAGAACAGTGCTAATTGGTAATAGTGATAATTAAGGGGCACGTGCTTGCAGATTACAGGAATTTGCAGAGAAGTGCAGTGATAAAAGAAACCTGAGGATGCCTGCTCGCAGAGCGGACTTTGTTCCCGTGTTGTGACAAGTGATGCTTGGCTTCCTTGTAATTAAAAACAAAACCCTTACACCAACCCACCAGCATGCTTACAACAGGGGCGTGCTAGCATGAAAGCCTTCTTCCCATCCACCTCCCTCACTCTGAGTTCTGGGGGACAGTCTCTGGTCTTTCCCAGCGTGCTTCTGTTGTTCCAAGGGGAAGGATGCAAGGCTGGGTACCACTGTGTACAGCATGGGGAGAGTGATGCTCCAGCCCTAGGCTGTGGTGGCCTCTGTGTTGGTGTTTTGGGGGTCACCTTCAGCATTCTGAGGGTCACCTCTGTGCCCTGTTTCCCTTGGTGGCCCCATGTGTCTGGCTGTGTGAGGTTGTGGCCCCCATGTGCTTCCATAGGAAGCTGTGTATTGGATGCTGGGGACAGGGTGGCCTCCTTTGATGGGGAGGAGGATGGGTGGTGTGGGACAGCAACGTGTTCCTCTGGGGTGCTGTGTCCCCTCATCAAGTGCTGGTGTGCCTTGAGGGGGCGGGTGAGGAAGGTCCCCGGAATAATCAAATTGTAAAATATTGTTTTCATTTATTCTCTTTTTATCATCCTTTAATATCTGGTGAGACCGCGTGAGCAAGAGGCCTTCATGAGTTTTGAATGACAGGTTAAAGGGCTCCAATAAAGATTAGATGGTCCACTATCTCCCAAGGAAATTGCATCAAAGTGGTTACTCCTGCTTGCTCCTATTAATTTCCTCTTTGTGGCTGCTAGGAGATGCCTCATATCCTGATGCAGCAGGCAGGGGCTAAGAGGCACTTTCCATTATCTCAATCATCGCCGTGTTTATGAGACACTTAGTGTGGCTCTGTTGTGCCTTGTGAGTGACAGCAGCCTGGTGTCACCAACACGTGGGCCGGGTGGGGGCTGCCCCCAGGGCGGATGCTGAGCTGCAACCTTGGAGAACCAAAACACAGTTGCACCCTGCCACAGCACTGGGTTTCCAAATTGTCCCAGGAGGGGGTCAGGTTGGATATTAGGAAAAATCCCTTCTCAGAAAGAGCAGTGAGGCACTGGCACAGGCTGCCCAGCGGGGTGTTTCAGAACCGTGGTGGGACACGGGACCCCATTTTGCCCCCCTGTCTTCAAAGCAATGAGCTGGCAGGCTAACGAAGCCTCCTCCCAGCAGCGATTAAAGGCGATGAGGGGAAGCCGGCCGTACCCCAGAACATCCAGCACAACCAACTTCTCTCTCTTCTCTCCACAGCATGCCCAGCTGGGACGTTCAAGGCCAATCAGGGCACGGGGCTGTGTGCCCCATGTCCCCCCAACAGCCGCTCCAGCGCTGAGGCCTCACCGCTCTGCGCCTGCCGCAATGGCTTCTTTCGGGCTGACCTGGACCCGCCGGCGGCCGCCTGCACCAGTGAGTACCAAGGAGCTCAGACCTGCTCCTGCTGTGCAGTTTGGGAGAGGGAGAGGGGTTCTGTGTGGCCCTGGTGCCGTCTGTGGGCTGTGTGGGGTGGCAGCATGGGCCTCAAGCCTGAGTTTCGGCGAGCGAAGGAAGGAAGGAAGGATCGCTGCTCTTCACAGTGTGGTGGGAGTGTGAGTGCTGGCCTCAGTGCCTCCAAACTGCCCCCAAAAAATCACCGTGGAATGAATCAGTGCATTGAGTCAGGAGCTTTAACATGAGGCCTTTTTGGAACAGACTCAGAGATGCCTCTCTGCATGGTTTGCAGAGCCATGAGCTGCTGGAGGTGCCAACCGTCTCCTCCTCTGCTGTGGGCATGCATCCCTTGTGCCCCAGGAAACCCAAAGCACAGAGCTTGGTGGTGACAGCACTGTCCCCTCACCTCGTGGCTGCCTGGCCAGCTGGGTGCTTGTGGAGGTGGTTCGGTGGGTGAGGAGTTCTCACCTGCATCCCACTGGTTTATTCTTCGTGGTTGGAACTTCCTGTGCCGTATCCTATAGAAAATCTGCTGGAAATGGGCTTTGCTCAGTTTACCATGTAAAAGCTCCATTTCTGTGGGTGTTGGGATGCTTCCCACGCTGGCTGCACCACGTCATCCTCCAGGTGCACCCAGAGGTGCTTGGCTCAGTGCTGTGCTCCAGATTTGGCGTGTGTTGGTGTCCCTGTGCTGAGCTGGAGCTGTGTTTGTGTGCTATGGCTCAGGCTGGCAGAGCAGCAGTCAGAAAAACTGCATCTGAACCTGTGTGTGCACCGTACCTCATTACGTTGCTGATTTACAGGGTTGCTACGCAAAAGGATTACAGTATGTAAAAAAAAAAAAATCCATGTGCTCTGTTTTATTCCTTCTCGTTGAAGCTTAATTTTCAAACGGGCTAATTTGACGTGCCAGCTGTTCTCTGTTGGCTATTCTGTGTCATGGGAGCAAATGCTTCTCTGTCTTCATTTAGTCTATTAGCTGAGCATTAAAGGGAAATCCTCGTGGTAAAGCAGTGCCGTGACCTCGATCTGGGCAGCTCCAGACAGAAACTCCTCCGCTGTTTCTTTTCCTTTTCCAAGATCCTTTAGAGCTCAAAACTTCAGAGCTGGAGCCTGCTGCCTGCATTGGCACTGCAGAGCTGGGAGAGTATGCTTGGCTGGGGTAAAAGGGAGAGAAAGCCTTTTTTCGTTTATCAACTGTTAAGGGTCTGAGTTATGGGGACATTGCCTGTCCCTTCCCATAATCAGGGGAAAGCTGTGCTTCAGGACATGCAGATCCCACTTCTTTTCCTGCTGCTTTTCCCTCTAATCCTATTATCAGAGCTGGCTTCAAATGCATCTCCCACTGCATTTCCTGCAGCCATCCTCGTGGTAATGGGGGAGCACGGTCCCACTGTGGGTGGTGGTGGTGGTGGTGATGGTGATGCTGTGCAGCAGCACCTCGACTCCAGCATTCCCCTGTGGGTGAGGATGCTGTATTAGCTGATCCTCCACGAAGAGCACATTTCCTCTGCTGGAGGGGACTAGAACTAAATGGATAGGGATCTTCTGTTGGATTCGATTTTACTTACAAGGCTATGGTTTTTTTTTTTTCCTTGCTGTTTTAACAGAATGCTTTTGTCTGCTGTATCTGTGGCAACAGATCGAGGCTCCTGAAATGCCTGCCTGAGTGCCAGTGTGGGAACAGGGGGCAAGGGCTCTGGGATCCCTGGGGCTGCTGGCTGGAGCAGGGCAAATCTCCACTGTCCTGAATGCTCCCAGCCCATCGCCTCCATCCCAGGGAGTGATTCTTTTGCATCACCTCGTTCTCTGATGCAGGATGCTCCCTGGCACATCAGTCCTTCCTTGGTCTCTCTTGCAAGATCATCTCCTTCATCGTTTTTATTCCTCATCTCTGAATTTTTCCTAATGTTGACAAGTCTTTTCTTCTTCCTTGGAAGCGCAGTGCTCACATGCCAGCCCCACTGGCATGAGGAATTAATTGCAGACAGTGCTTGCATTTTTGGAGGGGGATGACCCATCCTGGTGACACAGCTGTGCATGTGATTTCTCTCCCTGGCACAGCTCCTGCATCTCCCTCCCTGTTGATCACAGCCCTGTTTCCCTCTTTTGTTTAGCGTATGGAATTGGTGCTGTATTTAATTCCCATCTTCTGGGCTCTTCCCTGCACAGTGGCCCCCAGCATGTCCCCACCTCTCAGCAGTGGCCAAACTTGGTGTGCTGTTAATGCTGGGCTTGAGGAGGGCAGTGCTGACTCAAGTCCAATAACTGTATGCATGTGGATACATTCCTGCTTAAGTCCTGAGTTTAGCTAAAGAATATGCAGCCGTGCTTTCTTTCCAAATCCCTTTATCAAAACAGAGAATCACAGAATCCTCAGAGTTGGAAGGAACCTTTGAAGGTCATCTTGTCCAACTCCCCTGCAATGAACAGGGACATCCACAGCTCGACTGGGTTGCTCGGAGCCTGGTTCAGCCTGCCCTTGAAAGTCTCCATAGGTGGGGCTTCCACTGCATATCTGTACAACCTGTTTCTGTGCCTCACCACCCTCCCTGTAAAGACTTTTTCTTTATATCCAACCTAATTCTACCCTTTTTTAAGTTAGAAACCACTTCCCCTCAGCCTGTTGCAGTCGACCCTGCTGAAGAGTCTGTCCCCTTCCTGGCTTATGTCCAGCTGTCATCTGCCAGTACCCTGAAGTCCTTCTCAGCAGGGCTGTACTCTGTCCTTGTGTCAGCTTGTATTGTTAGTGGGGGTCGTCTCAACCCACGTGCAGGTCTTGCACTTGGATTTGTTGAACCTCTTGAGGTTCTCCTGGGGCCACTGCTCAGCCTGCCTAGGTCCCTGTGCATGGCACCCCATCCTTTGGGTGTGCTGACTGCACCCCACAGCTCGGGGCTCCAGGGTTGCCAAAAACAGATCATCAATTTATGTTTTCGGTTGATATAAATATATTCCATTTGAAAATGTGCAGGTTACATATAGAGTTGCAATCTCAGATGTCTGATTGTGTCTCTTTAGTGGACTTCCACAGCCCCTGTCTTAGCAGAGGACAATATCCTTCGCTTCACAATCACGCCTTATTCATGTTATCACTTTTTGGCAGTACGCACATTTCTGAACAATTATTGCCAAGGGTGAAGTACATGAAGAGTAAAATTTCATCCAGAATCTCTGATGAACACCTTGAGAGCTCGCTGAGAACTGCAGCCACTGCCCTTGAACCAGACTGGTGTGTTCATTTCACAAAGACAAGGTCACATATCCCACTAGTGTCATGGTTTCATGTTTGACAGAGTGGGAAGAAGGAGGGGGAGGTCTCCCTTGCACCTTTCACCCTCCCGTCCCCTTTTCAGGAAACCAACTCTGTGTTCCATTACTAAAACAGCCACATTTAAAATCAAAGTGTTTTCTTACTTTTACACTTTTAACAGTAGTGTATATTTTGTGAGGGCTGCTCTGAAAGTAATGCCTCCTGTTATATTATGTTGGACTGTAACATCCGAGGTGGATGTTGGTGGGATGGCAGTAGAGGTTGAACCTTCCCACCAATATTCTGTTACATCTTGTTGCTGTGTGACAGATGGCAGCAGAAGGGGCAGTCTGACCAAACGGTGTCTGACATGGAAGTGCATGTGAAGCAAGGGTCATTGAAGTCCTTCATGTGGGGAAAAAAAAATGGCACCCGTTGGCATTCTCCAGTGCTTTCTTAGTTGTTATTGGGGCCAAACAGTGTGTATGAGCACAGTGAGGCAGTGGGTGGTGTGTTTCAGCAGTAGTGACAGTGGGCCAGATTGTTACAAGCATAGCATGCAGGCTATTCATCGCTGGCAGAAATGCGTAACTAATGGTGGTGACTGTGTTGAAAAATAGCACTCTGCAGCTGAGAGTTTGCTCTATCAAGTAGTGTCATTGTGCTTTTTGTAGCTGTTGTCACTTCTGTGGAAATAAATAGGAGGCATTACTTTTAGAGTGACCTATGTATGTGTGGCTCAAGATGATTACCGTTCATTAAATGTGACCCAGGCTAGCCAAAAGGTTGGAAACTCATGCTCTGGAGCATCCGTACCAGCTCCTGGCTTGGAGTTACCTGTGGCTTTGATCAATGAACTCTTGTCTGACATCCCACACAATGCTGTGGCTGAATACCTGCACTCCCACTCTGATATACTGAACCTTCCATGACTTTTCCATTTAGGACTTACTTTTGTCCATCATTCCTTTGGTTTTGTTCTGTTTTTGCTAGGCAGTGTTTCTCACGACAATCTGCTTGAGGTGGGCTTCTGGGAGCACCCTGTAAACCCTTGAGCCATCATTAAAATGGATCTGAATTCACAGCGTACTGCAGGTTCTTTTAGGCAAGAAGCAAGCACACGGAGAATGAAAAGTTTGGGGAGTCCCCAGTCTGAGCCCCAAACCCCTTCCTTCTGCTGAAGATGTGGTTGGGTGGAGATAGAGTGAGGATGGGGCTGAGGTTGGAGATGGGGAGAGGTGGAGATGAGGATGAGAAAGTGCACTGTGTCCAAAGAGGTGGAGCTGACATCCCTCCTGAGCCAGGAGGTGGGTGACTGATGGAGCTTGGGGTGCCTCCTTCAGGGCTGGAGTGCCCTGAGCTCCAGCATGCAGCATTTGGCACGAGGACCTGATTCAACCCACCCTCTTTCCTGTAGGCGTTCCCTCTGGTCCACGCAATGTCATCTCCATTGTCAACGAGACCTCCATCATCCTGGAGTGGAACCCACCGCGGGAGACGGGAGGCCGGGACGACGTCACTTACAACATTGTCTGCAAGAAGTGCCGCGCAGACCGGCGTGCCTGCTCCCGCTGTGATGACAACGTGGAGTTTGTGCCCCGCCAGCTGGGGCTGACGGAGACCCGTGTCTTCATCAGCAGCCTCTGGGCACACACGCCCTACACCTTTGAGATCCAGGCGGTCAACGGGGTTTCCAACAAGAGCCCCTTCCCACCCCAGCATGTCTCCGTGAACATCACCACCAACCAAGCTGGTGAGTCCCGGGGGGGGGGCTCAGGTGGGACCCTGTGACTGATACCTGGTTTTCACCCCAGCCACATTTATGGGGAGTTGCCTTGCCTCTCCCCGTGGCAGAGGACCCAGCTGTGTGAGGAGTGTGGCAGGCTGAGAGGATGGGAATCTGTTTGTGTGGGGAAGAGACAGAGGATGGTAATTTCTGCGCTGTGCTGAGTGTGTAACAGGCAACCTTTGTTAACCTGCTCCCTCAGGAGAGTGTGAGACAGAAATCTGGTGTAAATATTTTAGTATCCCAGCCTCTGGGAAACACAACGTGAGAGCTGTCAGGCTCTCGTGTTGTGTGTGCACCTGGCTGTCGTTTTTGTTTCCTCAGCCACATGCAGTCAAACCCACTGCTCATATCAAGAGTGTTTGTTCTGGGATGGATACGTACCCCTGCTCCCCCAAACACCTCTCCCATGGCTCCACCTGTGCCTCCCTGCTGCTGTCTTCACTCATCCTGGCTCTGCAGTGGGTTTTTCCCCATCGGGGCAGTCTGCACTGCATCATCCCCACTAAGGAGGCAGGAGCATGGCGGGGGGGCTGCGAATGCAGCAATTAACAGCACAGCAATCAAGCTAAGTGTTTAATTTCAGAAATAGTGAGAGTGTCTTGAAGCAGATATGGAAAGATTTGAGAAAAAAAGAAAAAGTAAAAGGAAGATTAAACATTCTGGGTAACAGAGGCAGTGCAGGACTACTAACATCTCCTGCAGCACAAGGCAGATGTGCAGCTCTGTCTTATGTGCTGAGCAGGGCAGGGTGATTTCCCTGCTCAATGCATTCCTTCCACCTTTATCCCAGGCATGGAGAGGATGATGATGATGAGGGGGAGGGCGGAGAGTCTGGGACATGGAGCTGGACCTGTTTGGGTCTCCCTGGCACAGCTGCAGCTGCATAGCAACTTGTGTACCTTTCTTGGAGGCTTTCAGTAGGAATAGTTTGTTCCAGATCTCATATGGAAGGCAAAAAGGACAAGGTGCTTTGAGGCTTTGCTGCTAGGACTTTGGAGCTATTGCTCCTTGGAGCTGGGCTTGTTCCCAGCTCCGCCTCCCCTTGCTGTGCCGTGGGAGATGTTCTCAGGTGCCCAGAGTGAGCCCAGGGGAGAAAGAGCACTGAGGATTTCCAGATCCCTAATTTAAGTAGCAGAAGCCCGAGCAGCAGCTCTGTGTCAGCCGTTGCAGTGCTGTCTTCCCACTGCCACACCCGGGACCTCATCCCACGGGGTGAACAGCTGCAGGTGTGGAAATCACGCTGCCCTCGGCGTTCATTCCTCCCTCCCGCTTTCCTGGCAGCACCCTCCACCGTCCCCATCATGCACCAGGTGAGTGCCACCATGAGGAGCATCACGCTGTCCTGGCCGCAGCCGGAGCAGCCCAACGGCATCATCCTGGACTACGAGCTGCGCTACTACGAGAAGCTGAGCCGCATCTGCACGCCCGACGTCGGCGGCGGCACCGTGGGCTCGAGAGCGGCGGCGGCGGTAAGCTCGGGGGAACCCCACAACGGGCTCAGGGCGGCGGGGGCTGTGGCATGGCCACGACCTTCCCAAAACGTGTACCTGCAGGATCACAACGAGTACAACTCCTCCATGGCCCGCAGTCAGACCAACACGGCCCGGCTGGACGGGCTGCGACCCGGCATGGTGTACGTGGTGCAGGTGCGAGCGAGGACGGTGGCTGGCTACGGGAAGTACAGTGGGAAGATGTGCTTCCAGACACTGACTGATGGTGAGCGGGTGGCTGGGGTGGGCAGGGGGAGGAGGGCGTGTTCCCAGCCGCAGCTTTGGGCTCTAATTGGATTAAACGAGCTTGCCTTTGCAAGCTTTTGCTCCAACGGGCAGCGTGGCAAAAGCCAGGTGATTTACAGGGATGTCTTCTTAACCGCCAGCTGGAGGAGTGTGCTGCTGTAAATCTCTCAGCTCTGTTTGCTCCCCTGTTATTTAGCTGTGGTTTTGTCTTGCCTGCATCCCTCTGCGGTGGTGGTGGTGGTGGGGCTGTGTCCTGGCCTCCTCCCTGCCCTCGTTTCTCCAGGCCTCCCTCCTGTAAATCAGTGTTGCCAGCCCTTTCATCAGCTTTATTGCTCTTCTCTGAATAACACCAATAAAAGATGCAGAGAGCAGAACGGACACGTGGAGAAAAGCTGTTCCTCCTCCTGCCCTGGGTCACCATCTGCACACGAGGTGCTGGCCCCAAAAGGACCTGAAGCTCTCCTGAGATGCTGGGAGTCACAAATGAGCCTTTCAGGGCAAAACCAAAAGGTTCAGATCCATCTTCCTTGGGATGCCTCCACCCAAGGTGGTACAGTGGACATGCACAACTGTCATGGTCTTTTGGCCCCCACGAAAAAGAGGGTCCCTTTAAGCACCAATGATTCATGGGATGTTTTTTTTTTTATCACTCACCCTGGCTCTGGGACAAATTCTGCAGTCAGTGAGTGCAGCAAGGCTTTTTCAATTGCCCCTCTGCTTCTCCAGGTGCTGAAGTCCCTGCGAAGCCTGTTATCTGCTCCTACCAGCTTGATTTGGGCTCCAGTTTGGCAATGCTGTGGGGTCCGAGCTTTCTGCTGCTGATTTCCTGAAGCTCTGCCTCTGATTTGCCATCCTCTGCAGGCTGGTGAATGCCCAAAGTCAGGGCTACAAAAGCACCGTGGTGTTAGCTGTGGGTCCCTAAAGAGCCTTGAGGGAAACTGGCTTAGAGGTCAGGCTGCTACAAATAATGATTTAATATCATAAACACAGCTAAAGTTCCCACATTGCATTCATTAGTCCCATTGTTCCTGGGTGGATGAGATGTGCTACTTTGAGACCCACAGAGCACTCTGTGTTGGGAAGGAGTCTTTGCAGGCACTCAGCCACTCAGCCCCTATTTCCATCCCAGCATCTCCCCCCAGATCTGATGTGGGGCCAGCTTGCAGCCAGCTGCAGGTGGCTGGAGAGCAGGGCTTCAGGCAGCAGGGAGAGGGAAAACCCATGAGGGAACTGAGTGGAAGGAGACAGCACTGACCCTTTAGCATCCAGAATTAGAGAAGCAAGGAGAAAAACCCTGCATCAGATAAGCAATTAATTGAAATTTAATAAGAATCGATTGTGGAGGTTATTAAATAATAATTGTTAGAGTTTCTCTGGATTTGAGCAGCATGCAAAGGAGAAATTCAGCTGCTAGTAATTAACTGCAGAGCAGAAAAATGCAGACAAAAGGGTGCTAAGTACTTCCTTTTGAAATGAATGTTCTTTTAACCCTTGCCTGTGGCTTCTGACACAACTAACAGGACAGCTGCCATCTGGTTAGATATTACTCTGTGGACCTAAGAGCAAAAGCATCAAAGCTTGTTGGTGTGTGCAGTAAGCAATCTTAATGTGGCCTGAAGTTAGATACAACAATGAAATGAAAATGGCCTTCTGCTGAAGGAGGTTTGCAGCCAATCCTGATGCTCTCAGATGTGCCTCCTCTCCCGTGGGTCTCTTTGCCTTCTTTCCTGGAGCATTTAGGAGCCCTGTGAGACTCCATGAGTTAAATCCTAGGACCTTCTCTTCCATATTTTCAGCCCAATGTGTGTGTGAGCTCAGCCCAGTGCTCCCTCCTTGCTGACTGCCCTTGCTGTTGGAGCAGTCCCCGTGGGCCCACTCTGGGAGCTCTGCCCCATTGCTGAAGGCTGCCCAGGAGGGCTCACTGTGTCCTTTTCCTTCTGCAGATGACTACAAGTCTGAGCTGAGGGAGCAGCTGCCATTGATAGCGGGGTCTGCAGCGGCCGGGGTGGTCTTCATCGTCTCGCTGGTGGCCATCTCCATAGTCTGCAGCAGGTGGGAATGTGAGAGAGCTTTGGAGTGGGGAGGGAATGGTGGGGATTGGGCTGGTCGGTGGGGTGCAGACTGGGGCAGTGATGCTCATGGAGTTTTCTGCCCTCCCAGGAAGCGAGCGTACAGCAAGGAGGCAGTCTACAGTGATAAGCTGCAGCACTACAGCACCGGGAGAGGTGAGCAGGGAGAAAATGGGCAGGGAGAGGGGTTGGGGGAGGCTTCGTGTTGGTGGGGAGGGAGAAGAGTGGAAGGGGGCAAAATGATGACAAAGGAGCAGAGCAGAGCCCCAGCAAACCCAATTCACATCCTTCTGGACAAGCTTCCCTGGTGCTTTTGCCTACTTTCAGAGGATTCAGTGCATGGGGCGAGTTGGATGAGATAATTAGAAGTGAATTTGCTAGCCAGGTCTGTGGGCAGACTGCAGTGATGTGCCTGTTTGGGGACAGAGTTCAGTATTTTCTTGCATTTTTCACTATTTCTTGGCTGGCAGCAGTGAATCTGTGTGGCTTTGTAGGGGTTTTGCTGCATGCATGGGAGGAAGTCTCCAATTTGAGGGCAGGTCCTGCTGAAATAAAGCCCGCACGTGTGCCTGCACAGTGAGATCTGGCCTGGGAGAAAGCAGAGCAGTAAGCATAGTAGGCTGGGGCTGCCCTGGAGTTGATGTTGGTGGTCTTCTCCAACCTTTACGATTCTATGGCACTGTGGGGCTGGCAGCTTCCTGCTCAACCTGCAGAGCAGCCAGCCTGGCAAAATCCGATGGGGAAAGGAAGGGTCCAGGGGGTTAAAAAATGGGTAGAAAAACGTTGAAACAGATCTTGGTATTTTATTTTAAAAGCCAGGCAATGGGAGCACAGGAAAATCCTGTCAAGGTTAGCAAGCCTCCAGGCATATGGTTGTTACATGCATTGGAGCAAAACAGGTGGGAAATTTGTGGTGGGCGACTAATGGGGAGCTGAGGGCAGCAGCTGGAACAAACAGCCTGCTCAGTTAACGGCGTGGCAATTAGAGCATCTCTGTTGGCTCCATGTGGATCCACCCAGAGGGCATCCGTGCTGAGACTGCTGACCTGAGATGTCAAGGTGGTGACAAATGGGGCTGCAGTTTCTGTGTCTCATCCCTGCAGGTAGTGTGCATGCTGTAGGTGCCCCATCCTTTGGACTTGGGGCTTCTGGTGGCTGAGGTCTGCAAAGAGCCAGGGAATCCTACTCGTTTGGGTGGGATGGGAACATGGGCACCTCAAGGGGATTTGGGGTGGAAGCTGAATCTGGTAATTGCTGAGCCCAGGGTGCATCAATGGGAGTTTAAAAGCCAGCCTGCGTTGATGGCAGGCAGGGAACTTTGGTGTTATTTTCTCCTTTATTTATTCAATTTTTTGATCAGTGAATCAGTCTTGGTTACGATCCTGTAAATCCCTTTGTAATCCTGGCTGGAGCATCAGCTGTTCTTGTAAAAAAATTTATGGGGCAGTTAAAGTGTTCGAGACAGAGCTGTAAAGGGATTTATGAACTGGGAGATGCACAGATGGCTTCATTGCAATCCTCATCCCTGGCCCTGGAGGCGCAGATCTCCTGCCCCAAATGCCCCTGGTACAGAGCAGGCAATGCTGCAAGCATCATGTTGTTGCCTTAGCAATGCCCCACTCCTCCAGGGTGACCTCAGGGACCAGGTGTCCCCCATGCTGACATGTTTTTAGGGTCGAGGCTTACCATCCCCATCCCCTGCCCTTCCTGGCTTGTGGTTGGGGTGAGGGGCAGAGCCCACACCCTCCTGCACTGCGTCCAGCTCTTGCTGCTGCCATGCAGCAGCTGTGGGTGAAAGGAGGCCAGCAAAGCCTTGCTTTATGGCTCCACACAGGTTTTTGATTATAATTGCTGCACTCTGTCAATTTAGTGGCAGCCACAAAACTATCAGAGGCCTTTTTGGGTAAATAAATATTTCTTAAATAATGCATACAGCCTCATAAACTTGCCACTTCCCTTCCCATAAAACCTACTAATTGTAGTTATGGTCTGGAAGCGTCCCCCTGGATACTTGTCAGCAGCTCCTGCCCACCTCGTCACCCCTCTGGGATCCCCTCCTCTGACCTTGGTGGAAGGGGTCAGGAGAGGACAGTTATGGGATGTGGAAGTGTGACAGAGCAAATAGCAGCTGATTTAATGGACATGGGGATGAGAGAGCAGGAAGGTCTTTGTTTCTTGGCTTGATTTTCTCTCCGTTTTGACACCTCTCCCGTGTTTCTCTCGACAAGGGTCTCCAGGAATGAAGATTTACATTGACCCCTTCACTTACGAGGACCCCAACGAGGCGGTGCGTGAGTTCGCCAAGGAGATCGACGTCTCCTTTGTGAAGATTGAAGAGGTCATTGGAGCAGGTGGGTCCCCACTGCCATGTCCCTGCCCTTTCTGCCCTCCTGGGTGGGCGCTTTGTCCTTCATAAAGGAGAGTTTTGAAGAAGGTGGGAGTTCATCTGTCCCTTCCTCTCATGGGAGGCTAGCTGGGCGTTGGTTGAGGGGTGGTGAGCAATTGCCTGTGCATCACTTGTTATATATACATTCATATATAGGTGTAACTATTAGCCTTGTCTTTTTCTCTGTCTTAGTAAATAGTTTTATCTCAACCCATCTACTTTTCATCGATTCTTTTCCTCCATCCCACTGAGAAGGGTGGGGGGAAGAGAACAAATGACTGAGTGGTGCTGAGCCACCTGCATTTTTTTCATGGGGGTCCGCGTGTGATCCTTCACTGGGAAATGCGAAATACTCAAGGGTTATCAGGCTTTTGGTGGATTAGGGAACATGAAGTTGGTTTCTGCTCTCAAAGCTTCTCTAAGGTTGGGAAGAGCTCTAATGTATTCACTGGGCAGCTGTGGGATTTCCTAGTTTGCTTCCGTGAGATTACAGGAGAAAGAACAGATCTCATCCTTGTCCGTGCCATATTCCCATCCATATGTATGGGAATACACACATACACGTGTCTGTATATCATCTGTGGTGCCTTTATTGCAGTTTTTAAATAACTGTGTCACGCTTGTAGAGGGAAAGTGTGAAGGTGGGGGGGAAGCTGCAAAGAAGCAGTGAGCTGTTTCAGTCAGGATCAACTTCAGCAATGTATCGGCTGCCTTTTGCTGCTCATCAAGGCAAAGCAGCTCTAAGCCTGGTTTAAATGTAATCCCTCTGCAGACAAATTTCACCTTGGTGAAGGAAAAGCTCTCCCAGTGGAAATGAGAGGGAGCTTTCTCTGTGTTCCAAATCGGAGAGCAGCAATGGAAGCAGCCCAATTATTCTCCCTTCCTAAATAAGTGATGTGCAAAGAAGTGGCTGTGATTGTTGATGCAGTCCTTAAAAGTTGGTGCTTTTGCTGCGCCAAGTTTCTTGGAGGAATTCCTAAGGGCAGCTCCTGACTCTGTTGTTGATTGGCTCTGCCAATCTGGAGGAGGCTGTAAGCCCAGCCACATCCTCAGCACCTTTCAAAGAGCATGGAGGTCTGTGGAGGGGGGAGCACCCATGGGTGCCAACTGGCTGATGCTTCTCATCCGACCAGCTTGGATGACCAGGTGCTGTTGTTCTACGCAGTTTTGCATGGGGATGGTAATGGGTGGTCTTGCTCTTGCAGGGGAGTTTGGAGAGGTGTACAAAGGCCGCCTGAAGTTGCCTGGCAAGCGGGAGATCTACGTGGCCATCAAAACACTGAAGGCTGGCTACTCAGAGAAGCAGCGCCGGGATTTCCTGAGCGAAGCCAGCATCATGGGGCAGTTTGACCACCCCAACATCATCCGACTGGAAGGGGTGGTGACCAAGAGCCGACCAGTCATGATTATCACAGAGTTCATGGAGAACGGGGCCCTGGACTCGTTCCTGCGGGTGAGGCAAAGGGGACCATTTTGGCCATGGGGTTTGGGAGCTCAGGCTCTGTGATTCTCACGTGTGCTCTTTCTGATCGCAGCAAAATGACGGGCAGTTCACGGTGATCCAGCTGGTGGGGATGCTCAGAGGGATCGCTGCTGGGATGAAGTACCTGGCAGAGATGAACTATGTCCACAGGGATCTGGCAGCCAGGAACATTCTGGTCAACAGCAACCTGGTGTGCAAAGTGTCAGACTTTGGCCTCTCACGCTACCTGCAGGACGACACGTCTGACCCCACCTACACCAGCTCCTTGGTATGTATCCTGCTTCCCCCAGTGGCAACTCTGTCGGCCTCCTGTTGAGTCCAGTTCACTGAAAGTGGCAGAGATGTGCCCAGCATCACCCATGCTCAGAGGGACAGGTCCTCCCCTCATCCACCCCTTACCTTCTCTGGCAGCTTTCCTTCCATCAGCAGGGAAGGATCTGCTGCCTTGCTTGGGAAGCAGCCACCGACATTCCTTGTTCTTACTCCCCTTTCCCCCTCCATCATCCTTTTTCTCCATCCTTTCTCTATGGTTTATGTCTCCCTGATCCCAAAGCACCTCTCTGCTCTCTCTTGACCAACAAAGAGGTTAGGTGGGACCAGGTGGGACCATACATCACTAGACACTGTCTGAGCCACATAAACCCCCCAGCGAGACCGTCGTTGGTGTTATGGATGAGCAGATATGAGCACCCCGCTGACCTGCTGGGCTCTCTAATTGATTAATCAGTTATTAAAAGAGCTAATAACCTTCCTAACACACTTTGCAAACAATTTGTAATACAGCAGTACAACACATGGCAGGATCACACCTTAGGGGAGGCTGGAAGCAGTCCATCTACTACAGGCAGACACACCAGGCCAGCTAGGAGAGGCAGGGGTTGGGTGCAAGAGTGAGTGTGCATGTCCTGCATCGACCCCTGCAAAGCAGGTTGTTGTGCTGCCAGGCTGTGCCCAGGTGTGTTGTGGTGTAATGTAGTTTGTGACAGGTGCCTGGAGGAGATGAGGCAATTGGGATTTCATCAGATTGAAGTAAATGGATCAAGAGAGTCATACCACTGCTGGGGTGGGGGCAAAGGGAGCTGCTGGGTTTCTGACTGGGCTCTGGTCCACTCCCTGCCCAAACCCATCTGGTGTCCATTGAGCAGAAACGCTTCAGGTTTTGGTGTAAAGACAGCAGTTGAGAAGAGGCCTGAAGTAGCCTTTTTCCACCTTCAGAGATAAAAGAGATTATCTCATCTGTGTTTTTATTTAATTTAGGCCATAATAGATCTCCTTGGCAGCTGGGAAATGATGCTATGCCTGCGATTACATCACTGCCTCCCACAGCAGGTTTTTAGCTCTGGGGAAAAGGCAGGAAAAACAACCTAGCAGTTAATTTCTCTGTTTATAGTTATTCAAATAGAATTTTTTTGCCATTCAGCCTTAAAGAGCAGCTGACGCTTCATTGGAAGGGCCAGGAAAAACAATAGTGTGCAAGGGTTTACAGTGCAGCTCTGCCCTGGGGCACATACCACGTGTTTCTGTGCTTTTTCCTTTATCCTTTGGCTTTCTGCTGTCATTGTATGGAGCACTGGGCTGCGTTTGACCGTGGGGCACTCTGCCTTCAGCAGGATGCGTGTGCGGGCTAAAAAGCGTTGGGATGCTGTCGCGGGGGGTGACTGCTTTCAGAGGCAGTCCCCAGCCAGCCCTTCCCTGCCGTCCCATGGGAATTACAGCACCAATCCACAGAGGTGTTCTGGGCTTTGCAGGGTGGGAAGATCCCCGTGCGATGGACAGCACCGGAAGCCATCGCCTACCGCAAGTTCACGTCGGCCAGCGATGTCTGGAGCTATGGCATCGTCATGTGGGAGGTGATGTCGTTCGGGGAGAGGCCCTACTGGGACATGTCCAACCAGGACGTAAGTGCTGGGTGCTCCCTGCTCTGCCTGGCTGGGAAATGATGAGGTTGAGGTTGGAGCTGGAGCTGCCCCAGACCCCTCGGCCTCGGCAACTCGTCAGTTCCTGAGATGAAACAGGCTGGCGATGGAGAGGGATGGCGGGAGGGAATCTGGCATGAGAAGCCAGCGGGCTGGTAATTGGACTTCAGGAAGCTGCAGCGCCTTTGAAAAAAAAATAAAAAAATGTTCAGAGTGTTTGCAAGCTGGGAAAAAGAGCTTTGGAAGTGCGACTGCCGCACTCCGACGCCATCCGCCGAGATAATGAGCGGCAGCGCTCTGCCGGGAGGAACTGCAGTGCACGGAGCATCAGAGTGGAGATTAACCTCCTGCTGCAGCTCCTCCCGCTCGCTTTGCCGGCAGCAGCACTGTCCCCGCGCCGTCCTGCTCCTCACGCACCGCTCCGTGCCCTGCAGGTCATCAACGCCATCGAGCAGGACTACCGGCTCCCGCCTCCCATGGACTGCCCGGCCGCCCTGCACCAGCTGATGTTGGACTGCTGGCAGAAGGACCGCAACACCCGGCCTCGCTTCGCCGAGATTGTCAACACCCTCGACAAAATGATCCGCAACCCGGCAAGCCTCAAAACTGTGGCTACCATCACCGCTGTGTGAGTCCCCGGGCCTGGTGGTGCCTTGCGCCGGGGCCACGATTCGGGAGTTGCGTCGTCACCTTGGTGTGCCTCTCTGTGTCCCCTTGCAGGCCTTCTCAGCCCCTCCTCGACCGCTCTATCCCTGATTTCACTGCCTTTACCTCAGTAGAAGACTGGCTGAGCGCCGTCAAGATGAACCAGTATAGAGACAACTTCCTGAGCGCTGGATTCACCTCCCTCCAGCTGGTCGCCCAGATGACATCCGAGTAAGCCTGCTGTCCTTTGCTGGCCTTTGGGACCGGTCAGCGCAGCTGTCCGTTGACATCTTTCCATCTCTCTGTCTGTCTTGCAGGGACCTCTTGAGAATAGGAGTAACGCTGGCTGGGCACCAGAAGAAGATCCTGAACAGCATCCAGTCCATGCGTGTGCAGATGAGTCAGTCTCCGACCTCGATGGCGTGACGTCCCTCACTCAGCGGGGTGGGGACGGGGAGGGCAGGCGGCGGAGGTGGGAGGGGAGGAACTGGTGGGAGCCACGGGGCCACAGCTGGAGAGGGGCAGCCACGGCCGGGGCTGTGTCTGACCGCAGGGGACGTTCCTGGGACTTGCCTCGGCCTGCTGACTTCCATCCCTCACCAACAGAAGCACACTTACTGATGTCACGGGGAACAGCGTATAAATAAGTATAAATATGTACAAATCGTATATTTAAAAAAAAAGGAAAACAATACAAACTACACACACACAAAAAAAAAACCTAACAAACCCCAACCAACAATGAAGACAAACCAACGCGTGTTGGGGAAACAAGCCTAAATCCTAGAGACCAGACTCCAGTCCCACCACCAGTGAGCAGTGGGCAAAACTGAGGAGGAGGAGGAGGTGGTGGTAGGGGGGGCTGTTGGTGGAGGGAGTGGCATTGCATTGGGTTTCCCATCCAGAGAAGCCACCGGCAGCGACCGCCATGCTCTTCTTTTCTTCCTTGACTCCCTCCTGCCCGGCCCCTCTTGCTGCCCCGCTCCCTTCTCTGCTCGTGGCCTGGTGGAAGCCTCCACAGCTGCTGACCGTGGTGTCCAGGTGTCACTCTGCCAACTACCAAAGGACTTCGCTGACCACTGCATGGGGGATCCGACGCAATCCAGTTAATGTCTTCATATTGAAGAAGAGATGTACCTTCAATAGAAAAACTTTGGTTTTTTTTCTTTTGCTTGCATTTTTTTGCAAAAAGGGGAAAAAAAAAAAGACAAAAAACAAACAAACAAAAAAAATCCCATCATGGCAAATGGAAAGAGGTGTTCCCGTGTGTGTGTGCGCGCGTGTACGTTGTCAACCTACTGTGGACTTGCTGCTTGCCCATGACTGGAGATCACCACCGACCCTGATGCAGGTGGAAGGATGAGGAGCCACGGTGCGTGGGTACTGGGTTGTATAGGAGGAGGAGGAGAGACACTCTGGGGAAGAGACTGCTGAGGCCTTCAGAGCCTCGGGGATCTGCAGAAGATGGCTATGGAGAACTTTATTTCCCCCATCTTGTGGACCTAAGGATTTTGATATTGAGTTACAGACTTAGGTTTCATGGCTTCAGAGGTAGGTCCATTTGTCTCGTGTGCCTCTCATCCTTTTCCATGGTTTTCTGCTCGCTTCCTCAAAGCCTCTTCCAGTGAATATTTCCCTGTGTTTAATTGGACTTTTTATTTTTTCTTATTTTTTATTTGTTCTACCGCCGGTCTCTTTTGCAAATTGATCTAGTTAAAATTACTAGATGCATGTCAGTGTTTACACAGAATATTGTAAGTCTGGGCAATCTAACTTCCCTCTGTGGATCGCGTGGAGAGTTTATAAAATGAATGAACTCTTAATAAGGCTTTTACTTAGCTGGCTGTGTGTGACTCGCAGAGATCCATCACCTCCAGCACCGATGCTGGCAGCGGGGGCTTGGGGGCTGTGGGTTGCTGCTGTAAGCTGCTGGGGCTGCATGCTACGTCCTGGCCTTACCATGGTGGCTCAGGCATCAGTAAGAAGCCCTTCATCCTCCTCATGTGCAGCAGACATCCGTTCACACTCCAAGGGTGCTCCATGTCTGTCCCCACCACAGTGATGCCCCTTGCCCATCTGTGCTGTGGGCATGCTCTGGGGCTGCCCTGTGTTTGTGCTATGGCTCTGTCTCACGTCCATGCACACCGTGGAGGTGTGTTGCATGGCTTGCTGCCTCTCACCCCAAGGGCAGAGCCTGCTTCCTTCATCCCTGCTCTGTGTGCCACTACTGGGGCCACCAGGACTTGCTCTTGTTGGGGTCCTGCCCATAGGACATAGGGCAGGAGGATAGAGGCTGGCACGCTAGCACATGGTGGGCAGTAGGCTTGGGTGCTCCTCCATATTTTCTCCCCATGGCCCATCACGGTCGTGCAGCACCAGGAGTGAGCTCCCCTTAGAGAAAGGCAGGGCTTACAGCAGCAGGACTGCTCCTCGTGCTGTTGGCTGGACAAGCCACCGTGCCTCGGGATGGACACGGCCCCAGTCTGCATGCTGGGATGTTGTCTGCAGCAGGGGTGGGTGCCACGCATACTAACACACCGCCTCACACATTGATATTCTCTGCTGGTGATGGATCCTTGGTGGGCATTTTGTTATGATTGATCTTTTATTAGAAGGAAGTGAAAGGCTCTTAAAGGGATGGACGGCAGCGACACGGGTTAAATGTCAAACCTCCACCCTTGTGGCTGTGCACGCGGGGCTGAACACGACGTGGCACTGAGCTGCCATGCATCTGGCACCTCCTGGACTGCACTGGGGCAGACGGTTCCTGCGCCCCAGCTTTGTCACTGGCCTTGTGTTGGAGCTGCTGTGGTGACACCAAGACTTGGGGCTGCCCCCGCAGCAGCATCACACAGGGGCACGGGGCTGGAGATGGGATGAGGCTAGGCGGTTCCTCCAGGGCTGATGCATGGTTGACTAGGGAGCTGCTATCTAGAAGGTGCCCAAGGTGGGTCATCATGTCTCTTGTCCCTCTGGCCAGAGCTGGGGTGGAAGCATTGGGGCCATCCCAGCACTGCCAGAGCAGGTCTGGTTGATGGTCGTTACCCCTAGGTTTGGAGGAGATCGCACACAGGCCTTTCCAAAAGTCTTTCCCATCAGAGATGGATGGGGAAGCTGTGCTGGTGCTCTATCATGGAGCTGGGCAAGAGGCTCTGCATCCAGAGAGGAATGCAGATTTGAGCCAGCTGAATGCTCTGCAGCCTGAGGGAGATTGCCAAATGGTTTTGGTGGGGAAAGAACCAAAACCCACCCCAATCCCAAATGGAAAGTTCCCGTTTTACATCATCTTCTGATCTGTGTTGTGCTTGGCATTGAAGTTCCTTCCCTTGATCCTAAATTGGAAGGGACGGCTTGGAAATGATACTCCTTCTGTGTGTGTCCATGGCAGCTCCTGGGAGTTGGGTGTGAGATCCCCTCTGCTATCCAGATGCAGTGTTTCCCTGGAATTTGCACTCCCTGGGAGGCAGTGGGAGCAGGCTCTGCTCAGTAGAGGGAATAAAAAGGCAGGAGCAAGCTTTGGGCATGGAAAAGGAGTGCGTAGCAGCACTGTGTGCCTCTTTCTAGAAAGGAAAGGAATGCGCTTTGTGCCATTTAATGACCTTCAAATTAACAGTTCTTTGAAAGCATTTATGTATATTTAATTTAAATGTTGCTGCAAGTCAGAGTGGAGCTGGCAATGAAAGCAGCAGGCGGCCGATTTTTAACTAAGAGCGAACCCAGACCGCTGCTTCTGAGCCTGTTGGCTTCTGGTGTCTGCAGTGCTCCTTTCCCTGCCCCCAGGAGCCTGCACCAGCACCTCCCAGTGGTTCTCTATGTACCATCCCATTACGCAGCTGATGGAGGGACAAGGTTGGGACTTGTTCAGCCGGGTGCTCCGTGACCCCTTCTGCCACGTCCCCAGGGCACAAAGAGCTTCAGAGAGTCCTGCACCAAATCCTATGTGTAATGCAGGGATGAACGCTGATCTTGTAGCGACTGGAGTGCCTCCAAAGTAGTTTTCCAAGAGCTGGAATGAGACCTTCTTGGGCAAATCGTCTCCATTTGGGAAGAGCCAAAGCACCAGGAGGAGTGCTGGGTGGCGTGGCCATGGAGGGGGTCACCGTCTGACATGGGAGCACTTGCAGAGGTTAATCCAAGCCAAGCGTAGTGTGCGTTTAAGTGGATTAGCCCAACGAGGTGCTTCCCAAAACAGACATGCCCTTCCAGAGCAACCGTGGAAGTGGATTAGGCAAAATCTGCTTACAGCTGCATTAACCCCGGATCAGCGTTAGAGGGATTAGTGCAGTTTGCGCTATCCACTTAAAAAATGAATCTGAGTGAGCTTTTCTCTGTGCCTCTAAATAAACAAGCCTTGGTCTCCATCCTCGCTCCCCTTTCTTCCCTCTGGTCCATCTGTCTGGCGTGCACGCTGCCCAGGAGCAGCTTCCCTGCGGGGCTGGGCTCGTTCCTCTGCCTGCTGCTTATCCCCAGGGGTCTCGTTAGGCAATTGAACCCTCTTGCCAAGGTGGGGAGAGAGGGCAGGGAAATCATGGTCAACATCAGTTCAATTATCAACGCCAATTAGCGCTGCACAAGGACTGGCAGCAGGCAGTGTGGACCATGCCAGCAGCTGCCCTTGTCCCTGGGGATGGCCGATGGGGACAGCTTGAGCCATGCTCCCATGAGCTGGGGTGAATCTTGTGCTTGCTTGCCTTCCTGGGGGGGAGATGGCTTTATAAATTTGTATTGCTGCTTGTGTTTTGAGCCTGGATCTATGAACATGGTTCCAAAATGGATGCATAGTAAATACACAGTGATGATTTTTTCCGTTAGCACCTCTTTCATTCTTTTTTTTTCTCTTTTTTTCATCCTTCCCTCCCTCCTTCCCTTCCCTCCCTTCCACTCCCTCCTTCCTTTCTTTTGTCTCAGTTTTTCTTCCCCTTTCTCACATGCCCCTTCTTTTACTGGGTGCTAAATTACCAAATAAAAGTTTCATTACTACCAGGCTTTGCTAGAAATGATTTTCATTCAGCAGAATGATGAATTTTAATAGGACCAAAATGTCAGCCGCGACTGGAATTTTTTTCAGAAAGCATTGGCATGTTCACACAGGGGCAGCAATCTCTGGTTATCAGTGCCCAAGCAAGAGGATGCAGCAGTCAATTGCTTTGTTGTTTAACATGTCAGCTTTGTGTTTCTGCAGTGCAATTGTTTATTAAAAGCATCTGCTTCTTGGAAGGGGCTCAGTGGGCGATGGGGTTTGGCTGCGGTGCGGTGCTGGGAGAAGGACGTGCTCCTGAGAGCACCGTTTGGGTTTTGCAGCCTCCTGGCCTTCCCCTGGCAGCTTTCTGTTCTTTGAAAAGAGCAGGTTTGATTGGATGACGGTTTACTTCTTCTGGTGGGTGCTCTCTTTGACATGGGAGGTGGTGAAGAGCATCTTCTGGGGGGTTGCTCTCATTTCACTTTGGAAGAGCAGGATGGGTGGCCGTGGCGGACACCGTTGGGTTTGGCCATCCTGGAGCAACACCACAGCTCTACAACACCCACACTGCAGGGCTCTGCGTGGGGACAGCTTCTCACCTCCTGTCCCACTCTTCCCTTGCAGGGGCATGGAAGCACTGACAGCGCCGCCTCCTCTGCCACCCGTGGGATGAGCAGCAATGTCTGTGGGGCTGTGAGGTGGTGGGACCTGCAGCAGCAGCACCCCGTCCTGTACATAACCCGTGAGCTGTCTGTAACAGGTTTTCACCCCTTGTAATTTTTTTTTTTTTTTAATTATTA
>VXAB01001220.1:641095-651486 GCA_013399175.1 Odontophorus gujanensis
AAAAAAAAAAAAACACGAGGAGGAATTTTTTTGGCATGGGTCTTCGCACGGGGTGCATTTCAGAACGGTTGTGTGCAGTCATTTTGGAGAAAGCTGTGCTCCAAGTGCTGACTTGGATGTGAGCACAGAGGCTGTGTGCTTCTCACGGTGTGTCCCAGCCTGCCTGGTGGAGTCCAGTGCCCTTGAACCCATGCATATGTATATATATAATGTTCAGAAATAGGTGTTACCACTGGGACAGTGCATGGGGTGGGGTGGAAGGACTTAGAATTGTTGGAAGGGGCTCTTAAAGGCCATCTAGCCCAGCTCCCCTGCAATGAACAGGGACACCTACGGCTCCTTCAGGTGTTCAGAGCCCTGTCCAGCCTGAACTTGGGTGTCTGCAGGGACGGAGCATCCACCACATCTTCCCATGCCTCTTAGTTTTTGGGTGATGCAGGTGGGGTCGGCACGTCCCTGAGGTCTCTGCTCCTTATGATTCTGTGTATGAAGCCCCTGGCAAGGAGGTTGGGTTTGTAGGGTTTCTCAGACCTGACATCCAGGTCATTAAGAGCTGATGTATCTTAGGGCTGTGGTTCCTGCAGGCAGGACTCTGCTGCCTCAGGCTCTGTCTGTGTGAACACCATGAAATCCAGCCTTCCTGGCAGCTCCTCCAGCGTACACAATGCAAATGGGCAGTGGCTGACTGAGGGCAGAGCTGAACTTGTTTGTGTACCCTTAATTGAGCTGATATTTGATTTAATGGGCAAGTGGTGTAGTTTAAATGAATGCCCATGTTTCTTGGCTCCTCTGGGATTGGGGATGCTGAGAGGAAATATCCCTTATGCAGGTCACCCGAGGTTTTCCCCTTAAGTAACCAGAAGACGTTTACAGCCACTGCTTAAAGTTCCCTGAGCAACTCAGCCAGGAACATCCTTTTAATAGGGTCTGCAGGAGCCCTGCTGACAGCTTGATGGCTGAGCAGGGCTCTGCAGGATGCAGGGGGAGCTCAGTCCTGCTGCTCCATCACTCCGTGTGCTGCCGTGGATTTCATAAAGCTGGGAGAAGCCTCTCCCACCTCCCGGCCTGAAAGAAATGGCATTTGGGAAGGTTGCACAGAGGCAGAACCAGTGTTCCTGCACTCACTACCCTAGAACCCAAAGCTGAGGCCGGCCAGACTGGGTCATCATCAGACAGGAGAACTCCTGCTTTGCTCCACTGAGAGAAGAGGTGGAAGATGGGATGGGCGTCGAGCACCTTGAGGAGGAGCAGCAGTGCTGCAAGGTACATGTGGGTCACTCAAGGTTTGTCCCCAATGTCTGGTGGCAGCCACATGTCACAGCAGTGGTGCACAGGGCATCCAAGAGGCAGCCAGCTGCCACCGGCGATGCAGCACTGAAGGAGGTGGGACAGGCACGAGCCCATCATCTCCCACCTCCCCTCCCTGCTGTGCTTGGCAGTGAAAGACAAATAAAAGACAAACCCAAGAGGACTATAGGCTAAATTGTAATTGGAGCAATATGGTCCGATTATAAAGTTATGTGCCAACCCGCATTAAATGGCAGCATCTGCTGGAGTTATTGGAGGTGCCTCGTCGCCAATTAAAAGCACTCGTTCTTTCCTGATGGGCTGTGGCTGTACTGGGAGGGCTTGGATGGGGCAGGCCCCACTCCCCAACCCCTCAGTGCCTGTGGGGTTTTGGGGCTGCTCTGTATGGTGCAGCCATGCTGTGGTGCTGCCTGATGGCCGTTCCCCTTTCATTGCTCGCATCCCACTGCCCCAGGGCAGCACTGCAGGCTGCGTGTCCCCACATCATGGCTCTGTGTGGGTGTTCTGTCTCATCCTGGATGCACGGTGGATGTGCCCCTGGGGGTGCAGTGGCTCGTCCAGGCCCCCTGTCTGCTGAGCCAGGTCTCTGATGTGTGCCCACTTCTCCAGAGCCGGACCTGCGTTGCTGCATTGCGTTAGAGACGGAGGAAGGGGAGAGATGAGCCACAAAGTGGACAGGTTGGATGCGTGTCCAGGGGTGCTGGTGAAAATCCAGTGCGATTTGGATCACGGGGTTGTTAAATTATAAAGGTGTTTCTTGGCTCACATCGAGCTGGGTTGGTGTGGCTCCAACCCTTGGGCACTAACTGGCACTCAGCATGCTGCAGGAAAGGAGAAGCTGAGCAGGGAACCAGGGTTCTGCCCAACTAACGTGTACAAGCCAGCTGTCCTGCCAAGCCCCAGAGCTTCCCAGTGTGCTGCTGGGAAAGGCTGAGAGCAGCAACATCTGCCAGTGGGAGAGAGCCAGTGACCAGGAGACATCTCGGTGCTATGGCAACTCCCTGAGCCCTAGGTGTTGATTTAATACATTCTGCCACATCCTGGGATGCTTTACAAACCACAGCCCCTGAGATGAGTGGGAATCGTTCCTCAGAGCGAGGAGACCACCTTGGAGGCTGCTGCAGTGGGGCTGTAAATCCAGCAGCGCTCCTGCCTGCGAGGGGCCGAGGGCCCTGGTCGCTGTCAGCCCTGGCAGCAGGTTGGGCTCTGCTCCAGAGGGGAAGGGGAATGCTTCAGGGATGAAAACTTAGCCACAACCTGTCCTCGGATGAAGGGATGTAGTCTGACATGTGCTGACCCCCGTGCTCATGCAGCCAGCTCAGGTGGCTCTCTTCCTAGCCCCTGGATTGCTTTCCCAGTGGAAAAGCAAGGACAGGCTGCTCTGCTTTCCAGTAGCTGCTGCCTTCACCTGACTTTGCTCTTGTCTTATCTTGGGGAGATAAATCCCTTTCTTTGCTGGAGGACAGGTTTAACATAACACCCTGCAAAGCTTTCTGCAGTCCCAGCCAGCCTGCACCCCTCCTGTCATCTCCATACCCTCTTCTTATCACTGTTTCTTATCTAAGCGTGCATCAGGTTGGACATCAGGAAAAATTCAAAGGCAGAGCAGTGAGGCACTGCACAGCTGCCCACATAGGTGATGCAGCCACTGCCCCTGGAGGTGTTGCTGAGCCGTGGAGATGTGGCACTGAGGGACGTGGGCAGGGGGCACGGTGGGGTGGGGCTGGACCCGGGGATCATAGGGGTCTTTCCAACCTCAATGATTTTATGAAACATAACCTCGGGGCTACATGCACCTGATTTTGTAGTAGCCCATTGGTTAGCAAGGCAGAAGGTGATGTTACCAGCTGCATAGGTCCTCAAGACCTAACGCCCATTAGCAGTGATTAAGCCTGATGGCAGCTGTGTTATCTGGCAAGGAAGTTTAAGTGCTCCACCTCCTTTAAGTAGGCATCCCCTTCTTAAGTAAAGGATCAAATGAGGGATGCTGTGTTTGGTTTGTGGTGTTCCAGGTACTTTCATGGTTGCAGATGGTGAAGGAGATCAGGTTAACTGCTGAAAAATCACCTGGAAAAGGTTGGGTAAGTCTTGGCTATGCTTTTCTTTAAGATTTCCTGAGTGTGTGGGACTCTTGATCAGAGGTATGGATCTTCTCCTGAGTGAAGCACAGCACAAGTTTCTGGATTTATGGGAGCATCTCTTGCAGTATGTTCCTGTGCTCTGGAGCAAGCATGGTGCTGGCGCTGGGGACACGTGTGTTACATCAGCATAGTTTTTAGCTCGGGGTGAATTCGTGGACTAAAAAACGCTGCCTGTGATAGCCAGGAACGAGCTCGGGGCTGGGAGCAGCAGAGCCTTTCTTATGCAGGATGAGCTGTGCTAATAAGCCCTTCCTGAGCTGCTCCGCACGGGGTGATGGGCAGGATCGCCTCGGAGCCTGGGCTAATAATGAGCCCTGCTGGCTGCAGCGCGGACACAGCCCTGCCTGCGAGGAGCAGGGCATTGGGTAACGCCAGCAGGGAGCTGAGGCAGGGCTCAGCCGTGGTGCTGGCAGCTCTGCTGGAAAAGATGGCAAGGGTAGCAGTGCTGAGCCAGAGAAGCATCCCAGGGAGAAAGCAACACCTGTTTGCAGCCTGCTCTCACCAGGAACCCGGAGCTGCAGTGCTGGGAGGTAGGTGCAGCTCCTGCCACTGCTCGCAGGGATGGGCTTCTCACCTCCAGCTCCTCTCAAAGCTCATGGGTGCTCAGGGAGGCACCAGCTCTCAGCAAGGCAGAGTATCAACACCGGACAAAACCAGCAGTGCATGGGGAGACTGCAGCCATGTGCAGGCCAAACAGCTGAGAGAAGGGGGCTGAGCTGCTCCACCTCCCTCCTCCCCATAAGACCCAAACAAATAGCCATACCCTTTTGCAAGAGGCACTCAGCTGAGCTCAGGGTGAGCTCCAGGCCTGCCTGCAGCTGTGCTGCCTCAGTGTCACGCTGTGCTCAGCTCTTATGTCAGCATCACACTGCTGTGGCTTTGTAGCTGTGCCGTGTGCCCTCTCATCTCAGCTGAGCTGCAGCAAGACTTGCTCTCATTAGATAGCAGACAGTTGCACGGATAGCCGTGACAAGCAGCAATTATGGCACTGACAAAATAAAAGTTTTGAGTTGTTTTGCAAATATTTTTTTCTTCCGAAGCCTGCGATACGGCGGCGGAGGTAGGCGTAATTACACATAAAAATGTATCTCCTTTATAGTCTTTTAATTATCTACTCAGGTGAGCCATAATTTGAGGGGGGAAAAGAAGCTTTAAATCTGTTCATTTCTAATAATGAAAAAAATGAGGTGGGAGAGTGTTATTTTAATGTAATTATCGGAAGATACAGTTGGATGGGTGGACTGGAGAGCAGGGATCTGTGCTGCAATCCAGCAACCCTATGCTCTGCTTCCTCCTCCAGCACTGCCCACATCCTTTCCCCTTGCCTGCTGCTGGTGGTGGAGATCCTGTAGGAACATTTTGCATCCTCAAAGCAAGCTCAGATGGGTTGAAAAGATGGGGCTCGGTGCTGGGGGTGCTAGACCTACCCAACAGTCTTCTGCTGAGCTACTCTGGGGAGAGGTAACTTTTAAAGGGAGGTGTTTCCATCAAGCCTGCTGTAATGCAAAGCCTTCCAAGAGCACAATGAGTGCTGAGCTTTGATTTTCTTATAATGGCTCCTCAGAGCCCCAGATGAGATGAAAACCTATTTTTTTGGGGGGGCTGTTTGCTTACCAGGGTGATGTGTGTCCTGTAAACCCTGCATGCAATATAGGAAATCTATCTTCTGGGGAAGCAAGCTAAGGCTCAGGGGAATAAGATGGCTTTCCTGCTGCCTGAATGCAGCACTGTGGGTGCTCCTATAACTTGCACAGCAACCTGTGCCCACCTCTCCCTGGGACCCCTTAGGAAACTGGAGCTGTTTGCAGTGCTGTGTGCTCTCTCCCAGGAAGCCAGAAGGCCTCGCTGCCTATCTGCTCTTCTTCTGTTATCATGAATGTCAAGCACTGCACAAACAGAGGCATTAAATGTCAGATCCTGTCCCTACAAGCCCCGCTTGTAATTTGAATGCCCAGACATGCTCTGTGGTCATCTCATCCCCCATTTTCTTCCTCTGATAAGCAGTGTCCCTTGCACCACTGTGCTTCAAGCCATGGAGCTGTGCTCTTTGTGCCACTGTGTGCTTTCCCCCCAGTGCCTCCGTCCTTTGTCCTAGCTGTGTGAAAACATTTTGGATCAGCTCTCTGCCTTTTTTAGGGGTGCTGGTGCACACCACAGTGAGGTGTTCAGCTCCTGCTGACTCTGCTCTATGGCGGTCTGGTTTGAGCCCTAGAGGGGGATGACAAGGTTTTCCCATCCCCGTGTTATTGCCTTCTCCTTGATACCTACCCAGGCACTGAGCTAACCCCTTTCTCACCCTTGCAATGCTCTGGGTGAGAGCAGGCTGCCAGCTCTCTACTTGCTTGTCCTTGTTGAGGAGCTTTTCCCTAGGAACATAGAATGGGCCGATTCTGAGTGCATTGGTGGCACGAACTGCTCAGCTATGTTCCACTCGGTGCCTTTGAGATGGGATTTATCATTTGGATGGTGTCACTGACACACAGCAAAACAATATGTAAAACACTGTAAGGGGTGAAGTTAACAAAATGAGTAATACCAAATAGTATTGTTAGCTGATATTTTATGATAGTGCAATTAGAAAGATTACCAGGCTGGAAAAGAGACAATTGATACCAAGAGAAATGCTCATCTGCCTCCAAGGATCAAGGCTCAGAGGGGAAAAACTCCACAAAGGAGGGATCTCCAACGAGAGATCCTTCCCCAGTGGTGCTCAGCCTTTAAATGGGGTTTAGGAGAGGTGGAGTCAGACTCCTTTTGATCACACAGGTGCATTGCCTTCATCTGTGCTCCTGTGGCTGACTCAGTGCTCACCTCAGGTGATCAACCACTGGTTCAGTGATTCAACAGTTCCCATACAAACACATACAGTAATTCAAAGCAAATATTGTGTGCTGATGCCCAGGAATTTGGAATTCGGTGTGGACTAACAAGATGCATTTTAATAATTACAAATGAACCTGTGGCCAAAAGAGCCTTCGTGGAGTGCACCTGTAATGAATGCTGATGCTGCCATTCCCTGCAGAATGCTGATAATCACATCTGCAGTGCATTACAGCTGATTTAGGGGTAAACAATGGCTTCAACGTGGATTTGCTTTACTGCCTATTGACCTTAGCAGGAAGCTTTTTTTTTTTTTGTTATTGAAATATTTGTAAATATTTTGCCAGGCCTTCACGCTGCCGTTTTGGTTTTGTAGTGGCTTTTTTGTTTTGTTTTTATTTCTTGTGAATTGACAGTGCTCGTGTTCGCCCTCCATGGGACCCAAGGAGCTCCTGGCTGTCCCCCCCACACCTCCTTTGTCAGGGTAATTGTTCTTCCCACAGCGCTTGCTGCGTGGTTTGTAAGCTTATTTCAGGCCCACAACGGTGGGGATTAGTGAGAATGCTGCCTATTGTGCGAAGGTTCGTGCTATTTAAAATTGGAAGTAGAACAAAGGCAATTCAATTCCAGCTCCTTGCTGTATGAGTAGGAGCAGGCTTCACTGACACCGTCCAGGAAATGTGTGGAAAAAGCAGAGTTTCTGGCTGCTGTGTGTTCCTTGGCCTTCATCCAGCCTGGGATGGGGCAGGCTGGTGTGGTGGGAGGGCTGGGGGGGAGGGGGAAGGGGAGCAGCTTAACGGGGAAGGAGAGTCCTGGGGACCCTTTGCCCCATCAGAGAGAATGGGGCCGGGGCTCATCCCATCCCTGCAGCAAAAGGAGCAAAGAGCGTGGGGTGTGGATGTGTGTGTGTAGGGGGTGGTGAGAAACTCCAGATATACAAAAGCTGGAGCAACCACAAGCAGCTGTAACCTTAGCAACAGTGTCTCAGGATTTGAATGTAATTATACCTCAAACGTGATAAACACTCCGAAGGACTCCTTATGCGGGGATCATACTAAACAAGTCTTTGAAATTACCCTCATCAAATATTGAACGAGGGAGAGTTTAAAGATATATATGAATGAAAGCCCCCAAAAAAGAGAGAGAAAAGGTGAACCCGTGCTCTTGCCCACGGGCTGTGGGTTAATGGGAATCTGTTGGTTTATCACCGGAGTGCAAGCCCCACCGATAGTGCCAGCTCCCAGCAAAATTAAAAGCGAGGGCGGGAGGATAAGAGGAATAAAACCATCAGGTGAGGCGGCCATATCGATTGGCGTTTTGTTTTATGTTCGTTGTGTGGGGAAAGCGATCCCAAGAAACACCATTTGTCTTCGCCAGTCGTGGGGAGGGAGGTTTAATTGCTGCACAAGGGAGACAGGGCAGCTGGGGGAGTGGCATCCCATCCTGACTGTGGGGAGGGCAGGTGGCAGCTGTTCTCTGTGCTATGGGGTCATCGGTGAGCGCCAGGAGGATGCAGGCTGGGGAGAGAGAGTTAACGCTGTCTGCTGAGTTGTGAGCTGGGAGGAGCTTCTGCCGTTTTGGGTTTGCGTGGAGGGCAGAGAAAAGGCAAACTGCATGTGGATGCTGTTGCACTATTCAGAGGGGTCCTGGGTGTTAAGTGCTTGTGCATGAGTATCTGCTACCTGGGCTGGTAGGCACCCAGGAGGTAAAGGAGCACATGCTGCTGTGCTGCTGGGGCTCTGTGATAGCTTTCTGCAGCTGTAGGTTCTATCGTTTAGTGTTTGCAGAGCAAGCCCAGGCAGCAGCAGGAGCCTTGAAGGGCTTTGTCATGGAGCAGCAACCAGTGCTGCAGTGAGGAGCTCCTGCAGGTGCAGCTAGGGGCACGTGGGATGCTTCGTCATTTTAGCAGGAGTGATGGAGGCACGGGGGTTTCCCACCATGCTGGAGAGATCCACGCATCTCTGGTGGTAAAAATAACTCTCACAACCTGGAGAACCACTCTGCTTCTGGCAGAGCACTTCTCAGGATGGACTTGGCCGAAGTCTGAGCAATAAGAAAGCTGCTTGCCATTGTCAGCCACCCAAATCTGCAGAGCTGATCTGAAGGCAAATGATGTTCCAGACCAGGTGAAGATTTCAGAGCACGTGAGCTAAGAAGTGGCAAACAGTTGAAACCCATACTGCATGCCCACGGGTCTGGTGTCCTTAGCTCTGTGTTGCAGCCAACACACAACCAGCTCGTTACCAAAACCAGCTGGCAAAGCTGCAGTGCACTGCAGCCTTGTTGAGCTCTGCTGGCTATTTTACAGGCTGCTTATAAACAGCTGAAAAACCTCTGCAGCGCCCATATGGGGTCTTGCTTACTGATGTCATAGCTGGCAGAGGAAATAAGGGGGAGCTCCATCTTTAAAGAATTTTGCATGTGTTGATGGGGTTGGTGGTGCAGTCCAGAGGACAGCAGAAGTTGACTGTGACTGATGGGTAGAAGTGCTGGGAGGTGATAGCTGAGCAGTGTAGAGGGTCAGGGGGGAAAAGAAATGATGGTTGTCTTCTTAAAAGTATTTTGCCAATGACTTAAAGAAAACAGCACTGAACTAACTGAAGGTTGCTCTCCATCCATCCAAGAGCAGGATGGAGTGGATCTTGATGCTGTAGCTCATGATGATGAGCAGTTCTTGTTGGATGGACCAGGAAAGAGGGGGCTGAACAACACATCATATTTGAAACCTCTGAGGAGGAATCCACGATGTCTGCATCTCTTGGTTAGAAACAATCAAATATCGTGGCTGAAAATTACTGTTGATTCCCCTTTCTGGAGTCTTTGGAAGGAAAGAGATTCCTTTGGGTTCTTATGGAGCATCCCTGGAAAATGCTCCTGCCATCAGCAGCTGTCAATGGCTGGTCAGATCCTTCTGAAAAGAGAGTCACTGCATTGTGGAGCTGAGAGGTGTGAAGTGGAGGGCCAGTGTACACAAACACTCACATTGTGCAAGACAGTAATGTTAGTCCAGGTTAAAAATGCTGCTTTGACCCAAACTCCTGGGCTGAGCGGGCAAGCAGAAGTCCACCTTAGGAGCTGCAGCTCCCAGGAGTGCTCCCCAGCAGTTCCTCTAAAGGTTAATTCTCCTTTGGAAGTGCCTAGAAGGAAGCCTGGAGTGTTCGGAGAGAATTGGGCTCAGTACAAAAGGTCTTTAAGTTTGTGGGGGTTTTCTTAGGGAGTCTTTGCTTTTTAAATGTTAAAATTTGCTCCTATTCATTTCTATTTGAAAAAAGTAAAATCAAATGGGGGGAAAAAAATATCCTAAGCTTGCCCCCTAGTGCAGGGGCACAAAGAGAGGGCCGTTCCTAGAGTCAGTAGCAGGGTACACAGCGCTTCCTCCTGCTCCAAGGTGGCAGAATAAAGAGCTCCTGCAGTAATCTTTTTTCTAAGAGTTGCATTGTTAAAACCTTCCTTAGGGAAATCCAGGGAGCGTAATTGCTCTGGTCTGACTCTGCCCGCTGAGCCGCTTGAATTAAGTGGGTGTTTTGGCATCCTGAGCAGAGCCTTGTGGGAAGTGACCTTCGCCTTCCGCCGCTGCACTCTGCAACCTGCTGCTAATTAGGATGGAGAGAGCCCTGCTTTGTTTCCAAATACTAGTTTACCTCTGTCTTAGCTTTCTGCCGGGAGCTGACCGCGTGACTCGGTGCATTATGAACGGGGCACAGCAGATGGTAGTGCTCCAGAGCCGCCAAACACAACTCGTAACACCACAAAGCCGAGCGGGAGGGAGAGGTCGGGCTTTGAGCTGCTCCTGAGCCTATTCACTGCAAAGCATCTCATTACCCAACCTTGGAATTAATGGCTGAAGCAACGCTTTGTTTGAGGAGAAATTTCTTCTCCGTTGCTACTTTCACGGGGTATTTGCAAAGTCGGGTGCTCGCTGGTGACGTGGATGGATGGGCACTGGGTGGGCAGGTGTCTGGATGCTGATGGAGTGCTCGCTCTGCAATGAGAGCTGCCTCAGCACCAGGCATCATGCAGAGGAGAGAAGGAGTTCCTGCCTTTTGGAAGGCAACTTGCATCCAACTTGGGGGGGGGGGGGGGAAGGAAAAAAAGACTTGTCAAAGTCATTTTTCAAAAAAA
>VXAB01001220.1:651545-779846 GCA_013399175.1 Odontophorus gujanensis
GGGGGGGGGGGAAAGAAAAAAAAGGACAAAGAAAATGAAGTTTTCAAAGGTAAAACACTACTTCCCCTGTGGGAGAAGCTGGAAGATGGAACACTTAGAGGGTTTAAGCCAAATTTGCTCCCAAAGAGGATTAGTTAAACTGTGCTAAATTTCTATGTGAACGCCCTCATTCAAATGTAATCCGGTTTATCTTAATTTGCTTTGGAAATGAATTCAGTAAACCCAATTAATGTCACTTCAATTCTGAGCGAGAGCATCCCCGTAGGGATTTACTAACTTTGCATTAATCCACTTTAAATTCACACCTCCAACTAATGCACACAAACTTTACTCAGCTCTCCTTTGTTAGCTAGCAGCTGGCTGCATCTGGAGACAAGCAAACGTGACCCATCGGGAACCTGACAGATTGATGGGGATGAGCAGGAGACCTCTGCCCGAGCTCCTGAAACACCACAACTCTTGAGAGAAATGTTGGATCCAGGGCATCCGTGCTGAGGAGTCCTGGGCACATGAGTCAGCTTGTGAAGCAGCAGGTTGTGGAGGAGAGGACTCCACGTGTGAGCCTGGGATGGCTCGGCTCATCTGTACAGAGCAAAAACACAACAAGGCAGCTTCAGGCAGCAAGCAAGTGGCTGGGTTTGCTTGCTCCTGCTGCAAACCATTTAACAGCCTGCTGACACACGTAGTACCATGAACCCCAGCAACCTGTCGGGTCCCACAGGGCTGGAGCTCAGTGCAATGGGAGTCTGCAGGCAGTGTGGTGGGCTGGAGGAGCAGTGCTCAGCCTCCCAAAAGGGCATGGCCTGCCCTCAGCTCGCTTGTTGCTGACCCAGGGGTTGCACAGCCTTGTTTACTGAGTGCTGCTGTGATGATTAAGAGGTTGTTTAGATGAAAGGCATCTTTATGTGAGTGAGATGTGCTCGGCCCTGTTTGGAGGTGAGGGATGGGGAGGGAGGGCTGGTTGACATCTTGAGGCCGCCCCTATGCAGGAAGCTGCAGAGGAGGAGGAGGAGAGGCTCCAGGGATGGAAAGCAGAAGGTGTGGAGCCCTGCGTGGAGCTCCTCTCCCAGAGGCATGTGGGAGGCTTGCTCTGATGTGGCCAAGCACAGGAGCACTTGAGAAAAGCAGAGGGCAGGGGTTTGCTGCAGCCTCCTGGGATCAGGCTGGCCACCAGCCTTGCTCTTCCCAGCACGGGAGGAAAATGCTTTGGGTTGTGCGTAGGCAGGGAGCTGCAGGCACCGAACGTGCACCTGCACAAACAGGCAGGCTCCACGGAGCAGAGGGCCAAGTGAACATCCTCACACCTTGCACGTGTGGTGTGGAAGGATGACTCTGACAGCTGCTGGATCAACCCCTAGTGCTGGAGGCTTTGCTGGACCCCCACTTTGCAGAGGGGCTTCCTTCTGAGCCCTCTCGCTCGCACTGCAGCTCTGCTCTGTCCCACTGCCTGGTGGAGAATGGTGCTCCTATATGGAGTTTGTAGGTGCCTGCTCCTGGGTAGTGCTCTCTTACAGTCTGTGTCTGTGCTGGAGCTCCAGAAACACCCTCCATGCAAAGTAGCTATACTCCAAAGACCTACGAAGATGGATGAGTAAAAGCTGTTGCTCCAGGAATGAGCTTGGGTGGGCTGAGCCACGTTGTGTTTGCGTCTCTGCTTTCTCTTTGAGGGTGAATGGCAGCTCTGAGGAGAACTGAGCTCTTCTTGGGAAGGCTAAATGGAAGCACCCGGGTGATGAGGGAGGTTGATAAAGCTCCTAGCTGTGTGATGCAGCTCTCCGTGGCCCAAAGATTACCCAAAGTGCTCATTTGCTTCCAACATCAGCCCACCCTTTAGCTGTGCCTGCGTTGAGAGGCAGAGGTGCCTGCGCACAGAGCTGCTGCCAGCGTCCTCTCTTTGTGCTGCACGAGTGTTATCTGGTGTAAGCTTTCTAGGAATTGCTTCTCAGTGAGGGAGGTGCTTGGCAGAACAGGGCTGGGCCTGCCTACCTGCCATCTCCCCTGCTCCTCACCAGCCTTCCTCGTGTCCCTGGGCACTGCCGATGCTTGGATAGAAGCGCCGAGTTGGCAACTTTTAATACCGCTGAAACATAATCAGCTTTTGCTTCTACAGCAATTAGCATGTTATTACCCATAATGTTTTGCATGGCAATTTTGTTGTAAACATTTGTACTAATTCACCATAACCTAATTATTTTTATGACATGTAATTAGGAAGTATTTTTGGAGGGGGAATGGTTTCATTTTCTATTTATACCATTATTTCCTGGAAACGGCAGCTATTTTTAACATCAGGAAAAACATTTCTCCCCTCCCCCCCTTCAATCTCCAATTAGACTTTTTAATTTTATTTACTGCCACAACTTGTCTGGCTCGCTCAGTAGCTTGGACTGCGCTCTTATGGAGAAGTGTGATGGATGCTGGGAGAGATTAATCGTGCTGTAATTTGTGGTAGCAGAATACTTAAATGGAAGAATATCACAGGTGGCTTTCTTCAGTGCTCAGTGGGTGGATGTGCTGAGTCCCAGTTAAAGCATAGTGTCCCTTTTTCTAAGGAGAAAGTGATGAGGTGAAGCTGTTGCCTTTGGACCTTGCCTTTCAGGAATCCAACCAGCCTGAATGCAGGATCTCTTGTGGCAGATACTGGTGGTATTTGGTGTCAGGAGCTTACTGCTTAGAACCTTAGATCTTGGAGGATTGGTGTTCCTGGACTAGGATGAGTAAGAAACTCTGCCCAACCTGTCTTCTGGCTTAGTGTGGCTGAGAGAGTGGGGATGCCTGGCTCCATTGTTTAAAGACTGGGATACTGGCAGAACAAGAGTGAGGGGAAATGTCTGGGCTTCAGCACCAGCTCCAGAGAAGGATATGGAACCTAAAGGGACAAATACAAAAAAAGCATACGAAGCGCGGCGGTGGGGGACTCCACCTTCAGGGAACCCTGTGGGATGATGTGAGAGGTAACCTTGAATCCCCGCAGCCAGGGAAGGAAATTGAATTTGTCTTACCTGCTCCCCACATGTATTTTGCTCACTTGGTTATTGCAGCAGGCAGGGAGCTGCTCACCCTGCTTTAAAAGGTTGCAGCAGCAATCACGCTGGTACGTGTTGCACATGCTCAGCCGACATCTAATAGCAAGAGGCCTCCCTTAATCTCATTCACGGAGATGCTGTATAGAAAATGTTCAGAATTCAGGCTTAATCTTAACAAGTATGAATCTTGGCAGGCTGAAAGGCTGTATGTCTTGCCTGATCCCCAGTCTGGAAGGGCCTCAAAAGGGAGCTGCGTGTAGCACATTGACATGCTAGAAGAATTTCTACAAAAAATGCATTTTTAGATGGCTGTATGTCATATAAATGAGATTTACTTCAATGCCTGTCATGATAGTTGAAGCTGTAACAATCTCAGTAATTGCTAGCCCTGTGGTCACGCGAGCTTTGTGTGTGTAACTGTGAACTACATTTACAGATCCAACCACAGCAACTCTTAAATGATGTAGTCAGTTCTTTGCCCACCACTCTACTCAGAGAGGTGAGCATCCTGGTCTGTGTATCTATGCAGGGTGTTGGCCGTGCTGAACGTCTCAAGTGTTACAAGCAGATTGCTGTCCCAAGTTGCCTAAAAATTATTTGTTCATCTTGTGATGGAGATGAGGAATGTGGAAATTGGGTTAAGGAAAACTCAGCAGCTTTTTAAAATCATTCTCCGTGCTGGATATTAGTGCGAAGACGCACTTCCAGAAAGCCTGCAAGTAATCAAAGAGGTGCAGATCTGAAATGATACAGTGATTTTTGTGACTGCAAGACCTGAGAATTGAAGTGGGGTGGGATGTGGAGGATTTTAGCAGCTTTTCTCCTCCCCTCCCCCCTACTTCCCCCCCCAAATACCAACAGTCTCCCCAGAATTCCCTCAGAAGTGATTTGTCCAGGAGCCCTTCTTAAACAAGGCTGCTTTATTTTTGGCCTATTCATTGCCTGTCAGAGCAGAGAAGGTGACTTACAAAGTTCTTTCATCTCCCAAACCCAGTGTTATCCTTGATCTTTCTGCAGAAGTAATGAATTGAGATTGTGCTGTAATGTCTGTCTTATGAAATATCTTGAAAGTGATGTGAACTCTGCGCCGAGTTGTGATCCAGCTGATACTGGAACTGAGGTTTGCGTTGGCAGAGTACTTTGTGCTCGAATGTTTGCAGTGATATTTTTTTTTTTCCCAGGGATTATGCATCAACAAGGTTATTTGTACATCAACAAATGATGAAAATGTGTCCAAACTTGGTCTCCTACTTGATGCTTACCAGTTGGACTTTCTTAAAGGCACCTCCATTAATCGTGCTGGCAGAGATCTTGAGGAGGTCCAAAGTGGCTGGCAACGTTTCCCCAATCCACTGGTAATACAGGAGGGTTGCTTTCGTGCTTGAGTTTTCTCTACAGGAACTGTAAGTCATTAGCAGGACAAGTGTAGCCTGTCAGTGAGCCAGTCCTGCTATTCTAATAGGTCTAAGGAATTGTCTTTACCCTGAGTGGGAGCAAATAACAGGACATTTCTGTATTCCAAGGTATCTAGTAAAGATCAAACTGTTTGTTTGGCTTAGTCTAATATTACAGAGGTCAGGAAATTGGAAACAGCAGTTCATTGCAGTGGAGAAGTTTCCTGGCTTATAACTGGAAATAACACAGTCGAGAGGTCTCTGATATGCTTTGATATTCCCAGAGTTATCTATCACGTTGTGTCACTGCTTTATTTTTTTTTTCTTTGTGAAAACAAAATATAAGAATAAATCAGACAGAGGTAAAAGGTCACATCTCCTGTATCAAGAATCTTATAAAAAATCCATCCCTTATCGCTGCTGCATGGAGGCCTTATGAGGACTGAATTTACTGTCTTTAAGGATCGCATCAGCCATATCATATGTGAAAGTAGCCAGATTAGCATTGTGAAAGGGGAACACCCCCAGCGTGTCTCATCTGCCCCGTCTCCGTGGACAAAGCGCATTCTCCTCAGCCTTTGACATAAGCTGACGTGCTGCATGCTTTACATATGTGGAAAAATACATCTCTGTTAGCATATATTGCTGCAAGGCTTGGCAGAAGGGGGATGGAGGAGGCAGCAGCTTGCAATGGGCCATCCTCTTGAAGCAGCTGTCTTAGTGCTTGTCAAAACAGATTGTAAAATGACTTTCAAAGGTCGTGCAAGTGTCAGAAGGTTATTCGGCAGTGGACTGATCTGTGGCGGCGAGTGAAACTAAGTGCAGAGCTGACGGTGATCCAAAAACCCAAAAGCCAAGTGTGTGTGATATCCTAACGACCACGAGTTTCATTTATTTGCTGCGATTATGCCTGAAATGTGCTGAGGGGTTCTACAGTGCAAGGATATCGAGGAAAAACTGCAGGACTGACAGATGGGCTCGTGTGTGTACGAGAAAACGGCTGAGGTATAAGCACTCAAAATTTATGGTGGCCATAAAGACCTGAGGAAATGATTGATCCCGCTCATTGCGCACGCAGATAATGACAGATATTAATATAAAACAATAACCGATAGCCTCTGATCTAGGAATTAAATTTCTCCTTCCATGATGTCATTATGATGTCATGCTTTATGGCCTATAATTTTAAAATCCATCTGGACCCAGAGCTGTTGTCACCGTGCTGAGGTTCATGCGTATGGCATCGTGCAGTGTGTCAGCTCCTGGCTCTGATGGCAGTGATCGAACCGCTGGGCTGTGCTTTCCATTTAATCTCTTTCTTCCCTCGTGACTGTGATTTAAGGTGCTTTTCTCTCCTGATAGGAAAGTTACTGCTTTCTTTGGGTGTATCGTGTTCTAGCCCAACTGTGGCTGCCCTGGGGGAAGAATGTAATTTGCGAGAGTCTTTGGAGGGCATTGAGTGTAATTTTTTCAGAAAAAATATGGATTTTGTGGTCCTCACTGGGATGAGAATGATCGTGAGGGGGTTTAGGGAATTGTTCTGTTGGTGTTTGCCCCCATGGTGAGAAGCTGGTGCTCGCCATGGCAGGCCCGAGGACTTCACCCATGCTCAGGTTGGCCTTTGCTGCGCTCAGACCTCAGTCGGTTAGGGAAGGCCTGGGCAAACAACCCACTCGTGTCCTCCATCTCCTTCCTTTTAGCCTGGGAGGGCTTCTGGGTCAGCTCTGAATGCTAGGCTCAGCAGGCTGGCTGTTTCCTTTTGAAGATTATTCTGTAGTGATGGCTGTGTCCCATCCTCCCTTCAGCCTCTTCCCCAGCTGGCTGGCTGGTATCTGGATTCCTCTGACAGAAGGATAGGCACAGGAGCAAAGTCTGTCATTTTTTGCAAAGCCTGTGCTAGCAGATTGCGGAGTTTTCTGTCAGTTCATTAATTACGGGGGCTTTAACTTCCGAGACTAGCAAACACTGGAAATACCGAGGTTGCTTCTCAGATGTTATAAATAACCCGTTGGATGGCTCTGAATTGGTAGAGATAACTCAGAAGCTGTCAGGCTTCCCTTGTAGTACCTGCAGCTCTTCTGTGATGTGGCTCAGAGCAGCGTTAACTGAGGAGCCAGTGCTTTGCTGGCAGTGCAGCTTGAGCACTGTGGAAGCAGCAGAGAGTAAATGTGGGACCCCTGGTCCTGGGGTGATGAGTTGTGCTCGGTGTGAGCCTTCTGCTGGGGCATGAGCATGTAGGAACCACCGTCCTGAGGTAAACTGATGCTATTCTGGGTTTGTGGCCGAACCATCATCTTGAGACTGTACTAGGAAACCTTACCAAGTTGACAGCAGAACTCTCACTGTTGTTGTGAGCTCAGTGTCTTTGCTGGCTGTCAGCTACTGCAGGAGGAAAATCAAACCAAAATCATGAGCAGCAGAAGCAATGACACTGATGAGGGGGAAAAAAGAAGCCCCTGCGGTGCAGCTGGCTACCTCTGGCTACTTGCTCAGTGCAACAGCACCAGAGAGGAAATTCCTTCCCAGTGCTCACAGGTGATCAGCTTACACACTGAAGCATGAAGTTTGATTACCCTTGTAACATTTTATTAGCTTGCATAGCTGCAAATGTTATTAATGCTCATAAAATTATCCAGTCCCTTAAAATGTCTGTTCCACTGGTGCGCGTCTCCATGGCTTCCTGGGCAGTGGATTCCAGAAGTGACTGTACTGGGTCAAGTCGTATTTCTCTTTTATTTGTCTCAAATCTACAGCCTTTCTGTTCCACCAAGTACCCTCTGTTTCCCTTTTAATTTAAGGGGCAGGCTGATGTGAAGCAACCAAGAGATTTTTGCTGCAAACATTGCTCTTTTCTACCACAGTCAGCTCGTACCCCTTGGTCAGGAGGGACCTGTCTCTATATGCACGTCACGCATCCATCCCCAGCCCTCATCGCTCCTTCGGTGGGATGACAGATATCTGAGTGCTGCTGCTATTTCTGTAGGGAAAAAGAGGATGAAACCAGGCAGGCTTTGCAGGGCTATGTGTGTGTGAAGCTCAGGCTGGAACCTGTTTCACATACAGAGGTTCCCAGCTTTGGTGTGACATCCCATCTTCATATGAATCGAAGGCTCCACGTGGCACGCACACTGGAGTAACTCAGCGAGTGAATCCAACTCCAGCGTAACCTGGGATTCTGTCTGCTCTCCAGATGTGGTCAGATCTCAGGAATCTGAGCAGCATGATTAGAAAGTCCGCGATATGAGAGGTGACAGTACTCTGAAAGATATGATACGCAGATTTGTGAAAGCCAGGTGTAGTTCTTTTTTCCTACGGACAGATAAACACAAGTGCTTTTGAGTATGATATATGTAGGTGCACGCATCCATGGAGATGCCTCTGTAGATGCATGTATTTACTGTGTCACTGCCCAGCCACCTATGCATCTCGCTGGCTGACTTGGGTGCTGGTGGCTTGTTGCAGGGGATTGCCACCCCCTACTATATGTCTGTGAAGGATGCTCTCAGAGATGGACTAATAGCAGAGAAGAAAAATGTTGCTCCCAGCCACGTGTCAGCAGACTTCAGATGCATTGGAGCCTGTGTTTCCAGACAAACCTTTTTAGCTAATGAGCTCAGTTAAAAAAAAAAAAATCTATTTTTCTTCTTAAATTCCCTGCCATCCATCTACCTAATAGAGTCAAGCAGATATATACTGTGTGTGGGATATGCAGTGCATCATCTCTCTGTAGTGTTTATCTCATCACTCCCAGCCTGCTCTCTCCAACTCCCTGTCCTCAGGGGTGGACAAGTTGCTCATTCTGAGTGCTTCTCCTGGGAATCTGTGTGCAAGTGTGCATTCCCCTTTACTGCCCCATGACAGCTCAGCTGTGGCTGTTCTCTTGTTGGCCATTTGTGTTCCTGTAACACAGGATGAATGTGAGGGGTTTAGTCTGCTGCGAGACCATTCCAGCTTCTGTGTAGCTCATGCTGGAGGATGTAACCCTTGAACTCCGCTTGTAATCAGGAGGAAACGTCTCATCTGGAAAGACATCTAAATGACACATACCACAACAATTCTCACTTAAGATCTATATTTTTGGATGCTTCTAACTCCAGCTTCTGGCTGTTGGATTGCAGTTAGCAAGATTAAAGAGCTGCTAACAACAGAGATATTTTTTTTTTTGGTAGGAACGTATAGACCAAGCTACCTTCTGACCTTCTTCTTGGGAAACTAAATTGACTGAAATCCTTAAGGTTCTCACCTTAAGGCTGTATTTTTTTCCACACTCTAAATGATTGTTGCAGCTATTATTTGAACTCTCCATTTGTTGGCACTTTCTTAACTCTTTTGGAGGTGTGAATGCAGGAACTGGACACAGTGTTCTTGGCAGCTCCATGCAGCAGTGTAAAGCACAGCTCCTTATACGTTCTGCCATGCACAGGAAGCATGGGCAGCCTCAGCTTTTTGCTTGCTGCCCCTGTGGAAGTGGACTGCAGTTGAAGGTGGTAACAAGCGGGCTGTCAGGCACTTAGGGATGACAAATGCTTGCTAAATGCTGAGTTGGTTGCTTCATTCCTGGGCTCGGTTTTGTTTGCTGCTCTCTAGATGTTTGAATAGCACGGAGTCAGGCTCTCTGACTGCTACCTCGAGCAGGTGTCTGGCTTCACTCTTATTCTGTCTGTTTACAGTCTTGTATTTGCTTTCATGTAGTTGAAACACCGCTAGCTTACATAGCAGATCTGCTCTGCTGCTATTGGTGACCTGTCTGAAGCTACCGTGCTTGTATCCTATGTGTTTTCTGCAAATGCTCTAATTAACTGTCCAACACATTGCTGAAAACCTCTGAATGTGAACAGTGAAACACGTGAGGAAAGCTCCATCCCATAAGCTGGTTGGCAGCCCTTGCTTCTCAAGGAAGCGACCTTTGCTCGTGTTGCCCATTCTTCACCTGGCCCCGAAGCGCGAAGGATCTGCTGGCAGTGGCTCATGGCAATGCATGTGAATGCCTACCAGCACTTCCCAGGGATGATTCCCCGCCACGTGGACGCAACAGGGAGACCTTGAGAATGTTTTTCTTTCAGAGGAAAACAATATTCTATAGCAACTGGCTGGCCTTCGGGGTGTTTTACAAGTAGAGGAAGGCACAGCAGACGTTATGCCAAGAAGGGCTTACATAAATCGCTTTCTGAGACGTGAAGCCCCGCCATGCAGCTCTGTTTTCTCGCTTGCTCTTGGCTCTGCTTCTCGCTGCAATTTGAACAGAGATCCAAAAATGCCTTTCCGGGCTTCTGCCAAGGGTCAAAGCAGTTGATGGGAGTATGATGCACTACTGGCACTGGGATCTGTGACCCTCGGTGCAGCCCTCTGAATGCAGATAACAGGTACTGAGGCTGAGCTCTCAGCCACAGCCCAGCACTGTATTTGCAGATTTTTCTCGTGTGGTTGACTTCAGAGTTAAACCCGGAGTTTTTGAGGAGAAAACAACAGAATTAGTGGAGTTTTGTGCTCTGTTCCAACAGCTTCTAATTCCAGCCTTCCTGGGAAAGAGAAACCCTGGGAGCCAGCTCTGTCCTACAGCAGGGAGTTGCAGTGTTTCTACCATATGTTGTGTTCTGACCCATGGAGAACAGGAGCTTGCAGGTAGCTACCTCTGCTGCCAGAGCTGAAGCGTGAGGCTCCCAGGTGACTCTATCAGGTTAGGCCCTCGGAGCAGAGTGAGGAAAAGCATGCTGGCTGTCTGGAAAACCTGCTTGAGGCTCGTCTACCAGGTAGCTTTATTTTCCCTACAAAGGAGGGAGCTTAACACAACTCCCAGTACAATCTCTCAGCTTCCTCACTTTTGCAAAATTCAAGTTGGAAGCTGCGAGTCTGGCATGGGAAATGTTTCCTTATTTAAAGGGAAAAGAAGTATGAGAAAGGAACTGAGCACACGACAAGGTAGCCTTTGTTCTGCTTTGTATTCTCACCTAGGAATACTCTGTTCTGCTCTGCATTAATCTCTGGTTTGCTGTGCGACCCCGGTGCTTAGACACAGAATCCTCAAAGGAAAGATGTGTAGAGATATTCATGGAGGTCAGTTCACCCTAGATCTTTAGGGCACAGTTCGCATTTTGTGAGCAATACTTCATTACTGCAGTGATACCTTGGTTTCCCCATCATAGCGGCGATAGGACAGCGGGAAGGGGAAGCAGGGAGCTGAACCAAGTGGTGACTGCTGAAACCAGAGCAGCAGCAGCAATAAAGCAGTCCCAGCAAGGAGCTGAGGAAATGACAGCCGTGAGGGTGCTGGACTCACCGTTAGCGGCGACCTTTGTGATCCTGAGCAAAAGGTCATGGGCTGCAGCAGCCAGCAGATCCTCTCAAAAGTGAGATCTCTGAATCCGGCAGCAGCGAATTAGGCTTGGGGTTGATGGAGAGCTCAGCGTGGGCCTCGGGCTGTGCTATGTGATGGGCGTTAGCAAACCGCCTTGTTTTCTCTCTGCCATTCCTCAGAGCAGCTGCATTTGGCAGGAATTAATGGATCTGGAGAGGGATGCGGTAGTTAAGGTGCCCAGGTCAGGTAACAGCAGGCCTGGAGGTGACCGGGCATATACTCCACCAGCTGTTTGACAGCCCTGCCTGCTGCTGCAGCGTCGTGCAATTAGAGCTTCACAGAGCATATCCCTGTGCTTTGAGCTGTGAAGCTCCTAATTCTCAGGCCCCGCTGTTTGGTCCTGAGGGCGTGTTCCACCTTATGGAAATAGGCACCTTGCATGCCCCGGGCCATTACTCTGAGCACAGGGTGCTGGTGAGGACATGTTTAGCTGAGACCATTCCATCTCCCCGGCTCCGGTGTAGGGCTTGTGGCTGCTTTCTTAGCATCTCCGATTGCTGCAGCACTGGGGAGAGCAGGGAATTTTTATCTTATCCCATGCAGCTAATTAGGAAGCGTTCCAGCTTACGCCGTTTGGTGGGGAACGTTTCCAGGCTGTTCAGCGACGCTAGCAGAACAGACGTTGCAGACAAAGTAGGAATTCCTGATACTATACCTATTTTGGGATGAGCTGAAAGTCAGCAGCCCGTGTTCTATAACCTTCAAGTCTCAAGATTGCCGCCCCTCCTGCAGTCACTGGCACTGCTGAGTGGGGTGGGGGTGAGGGGATAAAACAGCCATCTGAAAGCAGAGAGCTCTGTCTGTCCTTGCATTGGGAGGGCTGGCTGTGTTGGGGCACGGAAGCGGAGCATGACTTCGCTGATAGAGGACGTTGAGTTCGTGGGGAAACAAACGGATTAGCAGCTCTGAGCGGTCTTTGCCACAGGGCAGCAGCGGCTCTTGCTGGCTACCTGGCAGCTGTTGAGCTGGTATCCCAGGCAGCAAACCGCATTAGGTGACCTTGTGATTAGATGAGCTCTGCGATGGGATTAGGCCGTGCCTGCAGCTCCTGGGGAAGCTCACGCCCTGGGATTTGTATGGCAGCGAATGAGCAGGCACGGTGCTGCACCCTCACTCTGCATTTTCTCACCAGCAACTGCCTCCTAAATGAGAAAGGGGCTGCTCATGTGGCTCAGGTGGGGAAAGACAATCTGTCTGTGTGTGATTTACATTGGGGAAGCACCAGTGGGTGAAGCCTTGCAGTCAGGGTGGCAGGTGGGTGAGATGCAGGGCACCGTTGCCATTCAGTCCATTGAGAATGGCACCACCTGGCAGCATTGTTCACCTCAACCCGTGGGCATAGACCCAGAGCTGCCTGCTCTCTGTCACCGGGGCTGTGTCACTGGGGATGACAAATTGCAGGGGGAGTGCTGGGTGGGGAGAGACTGCTGCGGGACTGTATGGGAGAAACGTCTGAGGTGAGCTTGGGGAAGCCTTCATGCAGGCACCTCCCTACTCTTTTTGGGGCGGCTGGGTGAGAGCTTCTACCACCTATAGCTGTGCAGGTGAGGGGATGGAGGCTTGCAGGTGGGCAGATGTGGTACCAGTGAGCCAGCCCCACACGGTGCCCTGCAGGAGGGCTGTGTGCCCTGTGAAGGCAGCATCCATTCCCCAGCTGTCCATAATCATTGGAAGGTCTTTCTGCCTTGTCCCTGTAGCCTTGGGATTTTGGTCTATCACTGATGAATTTGTTTAATCGTGTCTTCTTCCTGGTGGCTGACCCCGCTGTGCTCGTGGCTGTTGTAATGCTGTGTCTGTACAAGAGCTGAGGGCCTCACTCGGTGGGTGTTGTGGGGTGGTCTCTAGCATGGCAGCACGAATCCTCCTTGCTGTGGCAAACTGCAGCTGGTTGTGTGCAGCCTGGCAGCTCGAGGGAGCTCTGCCACTGCTGTGTGGGAGGTGGCGATGGGGCCCTGGCACTGCTGTCCAGGAAAGTGTGGGTGCCCCATCCCAGGAGGGGCACAGGGCAAGGCTGGATGGGGCCCTGGGCAGCCTGAGCTGGTGGGAGGGGGGCAGCCAGCCCACGGCAGGAGTTGGGTCTGGGTGGGTTGTAAGGTCCTTTCCAGCCCAGCCACTCTGTGATTCCTTCTGTTGGCTACCTAACTTTTTTGGTGTAGCTGAGAGTAAGATGGTGTAGCAGGAGTAAGTATTCTTTCTGATCCAACCTGTGGCCTTGGCTCCTGCCTTGACCCCTGGCTCTTGGTAGTGTGCTCCTGCTCAGGGCTGGGCTGGCTCTCCCAAGATGGAGCTGCCAGCAGAGGGATGAGAGGGAGGTATCTGCAGTGGTCTGTGCATCTGTGTTGACTCTGAGGTAGATCTCTCTCCTCTGGGAAGGCACTTGGTCATACTCAACCTCTATTTGGTTTGGCTTATTTACTCAGGTCAGGTTGAAGTGGCTCATGTTAAACTGAGTGGTGGTGGTCACTTGAATCTGGAGTGACCGTGTCCACGTGGAGGTTAATGCAATTCAACCCGAGCACTTTAAATCCAGTGTGCTGCTGACAGAGCAGGTATCCCTTGCTGTCACTTGGTTGGCGAGCCCAGCTCCTGGCAGCACGGATATATCTGTTTGTGCTCTGATTTAAGAATCTAGCTGAAATAAAATGAGTATTGCTAATTGCTGTAATTAGACCCCTTTTAGTCCCCGTGTGAATTTTACTGCTCTTATTGTACACGGGACAGGAGAACAAGGTTCCCAGGAGGGCAGATTTAACTAGTGGAGTAATAAATCCCTTGCATATTGGCAGGAGCTGCAGGGTTGCACTAACGCCGTAACTTTGTCAATCTTTGGCCAAATAATAATAAATGATGAAAAAAGGAACTCCAGCACGTGCTCCTGGAGGACCTGGAGGCAGCTGAGCTGATGCAGCTCTGCCCTGGGCTACATCATTGTAGTTGCAGTGAGCCTTGATGGCTGTGTTCATGCTTGTATGTGAGGGGTACCTGGAGCTTCTGCTCTGTTGCTGGTCCTCTGCTTCATCAAGAGCTCTCGGGGAGACCTCTGCAGTTCACATAATCGTAGAACCATTAAGGATGGTTGGATGAACTTAGTGGTCTTTTCCATCCTGCACCATGCTCACTATGTCCCTCAGTGCCACATCCTCACGGTTCATGAATGCCTCCAGGGATGGTGACCCCACCACCTTCCTGGGCAGCCTTTGCTGGTGCCTCACTGCTCTTTCAGAGATGAAGTGCAGGGCCCTCAGAAGGAGATGCTGCCACCCCTTTGGCTGGGTGGAGGAGGAGTTTGTGTTGTGTTTTCTCAGAAGCAGAGCCTGGCACTGTGCCCTTGGTGCAATTTGGTTTCCAGAAGCCAAGCCTGGCTGGACAGCTGCTGCGTGAGCCCAGGTGGCAGGAGCTGGGCTGCTGGCTGGGGTGGCTCTGTCCTTGGAATTTGGTGCTCTTCACTGAGCATCTCCTTTCAGGAAAGGTGACTGTAATCCTGCAGGAGGGGAAGGAAAGGGGAAGGAGCTGGTGTTGCTCCGCGGTGTCAGTGTGAAATTGCACTTATCCCCCCAAATCCGCAAAATGTGAGTTTCCCTGAGAGCGTGCACCAAATGCAGAAGGAGACAAGGAGACTGAGAAATGATATTACCCTAATGAATAAACAAATGTTTTAAAAGATGGACTCCTCATGCAATATGTTATTTTTAACTTAATGGCAATTTGCATGCTAGTCAATTTGCATACATTAAACACATCTCCCTTTCTGCATCACGTCCCCCTCCCCTTCACTTGAACATCTCATTATAGTGCTGCTGGGACCGAAGAGCTGGTGCCTCTGGAGGGGATATTAATTTGCCCAACACATGCTGCAGAGGTTTTTATCATTTGCTGCACATTGGACCTGGTGTCTTTGAAGTCGCTGGTGCCTCCAAGGGCCTTCAGCTGAAGGTAGCTGCAATGGAGAGAAGGAAGGGGGAAGGAGCCTGGAGGAGAGGTGCACAGGGGAAGAAAGGAAAGCGTTTAGCTTGTGTTAATTTGACAAGAAAGAAAATGAGCAGCGCAGAAACTTCTCCCCCCTGCCAGAGAGACTGGGCATTTTGGGTGGGTGGGTGTTTGTTTTGCTCAGTATTTGCAATAAAAATGTGTCGTCTGCCTGGGAGACGCGGACTGAGATGCTCCAGAGGAGAAATATCAGGCAGGGAGATCTTCAGATGCCTGGAGTAGAGGCCATGCTGTGGGCTGGCTTTCTGGCACGTGTGCTGCAGATGAAAGGTGGATGTGGAGGTTTGTGTCTGGCACGCTGCTGTTGCTCAGTGCAGAGCTTTGCCTGGGACTCAGGATCCGACAGATCCTGCTGGCCCCTGCTGCTTCCACTCTGCTTTGGTTTCCCTGTGAAGGGCAGGGTGGATGATGCTGGCTGCCCCTACTTCTGTGACCTGCTGGCAGAATGTGCTAAGGGAGAGGAGGGAGGGGCTGTTCTCCATGACCCAAATGTTGGTGGGAGAGACATCTTGCTGAAAGCACAAAGACGTGTCTTGACATTCCTCTGCCTTTGATAGGCACCGGAGTCACTTTACAGCCATAAGATCAACGTGGAGACTTACAAAATGCTGCTGACTCTGTGGAAAAAGCTTTTACTGTTGTACAGTGGAGCTTAGGGCTTTTTTTTTTCCTTCACTGTTCCAAGAACTGACCCAAAACTCTGGAAATATTTTGAGGAAGGAATGAAAATTTCTTTCAATTTGTTCAGCGTTTTTCAACCAGTTCTGCTTGCAATCAAGAACATTGTACTGAGCTCGAGTGTTTCTTTGAAAGAGCCTCTAAAAAATCAGCTGGGGAAATGAGTAGAGAAAATGACCCAAGTCTAATCTTGACTGATACGCTGTAGAAGACCTCTCTTTACCAAGTAACCAGGTCCATGCTCTCTTCCTACGTACCTGTAGGCTTAACCAGTGCTCCTGCAATGTGGCAATTCAGGAATAAATGTCAGCAGCTCCTTCATGCCAGAAATATTTGGATGTCAACAAAAAGGAGGAATGTTTCTTCTAAGCTGATGCAAATGTTGTGCTGGGACCAGGGGTGAGATCAGAGCTGGGTAGCTCTGATCTCATGCACTTTCTGTGCTCTCAATGCACCAAACCACCACGGAGCAAAGGGCCTCATGGTGGTAGCTGACAGCCTGCCCTGTCCTTTCTGAGAAACTTTTAATGGAATTGCTTGTTTGGCTTCCCGTAAATACCAGTGAAGGGGCACAAGGAGCATGGCACACATGTTTTTTTAATTAGGAAGCATGTGGAAACCTGTACTCTTCTGGAGTGGGCTTTGTGCAGTTTGAATGCAGTGAAAGAGCTCCTTCCCCTCTGAGTTTGTGGCATGCTGGAGGGGAATCAAGCTGGTATAGCTGCAGGTTGGGAGTCCAAAGTAGTTTGTTTCTAGGTCCTTTGGATCAAAGGTATAGAGGAAAGCTTTGAGCCAAGTCATGGGAAGACTGATCTTTGAATCCCATGAAGCGATACCTTGCCAGCAGGATGTGCTGGTGTTATTTGCTGATCCTGGGATTGTGATGGAAAGGTGCTGGCAAGAGGTGCTCCTGGTGGTGGGACTGGGATGGAAGGGCATTGTCAGAAGGTGCCCCCTGTGGTAGAACTGGGATGGATGTGGAAGAGTGTTGGAAGGAGGTGCTCTCAGTGGTTGGGACTAGGATGGAAGGGCTCTAACAGGAGGTGCTCCCGATGGGTGTGATGGAGCCAGGTGATCCCCCAGCTCCCTGGGGCCATATGCATGGCACAGGGGAAGCCCAGCTCTGTAGTGGAGAGTGGTGCAAGCTTGTCTCCATCAGTTGTCTCCATCAGTCTTGCCCTCCTCTGCTGCTGCTTTTCAAAGGGAGTATCACAAAACATGGCCTTTGGAGGCCACCCCGCTGTACAGGATATCGTAAGAGCTGCTGAGTGAAGTATCCGGCCTCGCTCAGCCCTGGCTGGCCCCACCGATGGAATTGTTTCCACAGCAAGAGAACAATGCCTCTCCTTCCATCCAAGAAACATTTATTACATGATATGTTTCAGATGTCTCTTTGGGGAGGAGGGGAAAAGCAAAGGAGAAATAGATCTCTCTTTTTACGGCTGAGCAGCGCATGTTCCATCCCATAATGGATTAATTATCCCCGTGCACAGGCAGGGAGGGGACGTGCAGAGCAAGTGCCAGGGTTGTGTTCCAAGTGGAGCAGACGTACATTACTAGCCTCCTTTCCACAAAATAAAAGGGGTGTATTAATTAATAAGGAAGGTTTCGTGTTCATTCTAAATCCTTCCCTCCCACTTTTCCCTTTCTCCTTCAATTCCGTTAAATGCAGAGAAAGGTAGGGAGTTTAGGAACCTGACATACTCCTCCTTCCTCAGTGCTTGTCAATCTTGCTGCTTGCTTTCATACTTCTGTCTTGCTTTCTCTTCATTTAAAGCCCTCAGAGGTCCGAAGCGTTTCCTGGTTTTCTTTTGCGTGCCCTGAAGGAAATGGTCTGGGCCATATTATCTGCTGGTATAAATGGGCCCTGATGCAGACTTCACTGAGTATTTCACTGGGCTTCTGGAAGCTCCCTTCCATCCATCAGATGGTTCAGGGGTAGAACCATCCCTCTGGGCCCTCCTCCTCTTGAGCTGGGGAGAAAGACAGGGGATTAATACTGACAACTGCAAACACTGCCCAGGTAGGATATAGAGGCTCCAAAGCCCATGAGGTAAATGCTGTTACGATGCCATTTCCTCGTTCGTTCTCGTTTTTTATTTCCACCTATCCAAGCTGCAACTCAAGCAAGAAATATAAATCCTGCCATCCCTGGACTCCATCTGCTCATGGAGCTAAAGAGATATAAAGCATGTAGCTGGAGTGAGCCAGTCCATTAAGGAATATTCTGTAAAGCAGGCTGAGTTAGAGATGCAGCCAGGGGCTAGAGGACATGCAGGAGCAACTGCAGCCTCTCTGAATGAAGCATGGCTTCCCCGAAGCACTTTATTCCAGGGGGAAAACAGGAAAGATCCCTGCTTTGCTGCTGTAATCCCTGTTCCTTTTAACTCTCTGAGCCCCAGAGACAGGCGTGGGGGAGGTGTGTTTGGGTCAGGAGACTTCAGCTGAAGAGCTGGGCTCCTCCTGGGGGCATGGTGCTGGCAGCCCAACCTTCTGCCCTCCCCATAAGGTGAGGGAAGGGATTTGGCTCTGCACCTGAAACCGAGCCATAGAGCCAGGAGTTAACCTGCTACCAGCATCTCTCTCCTCGTGAACGTTTGATGCGGTTGGGTTGAAGGATAGAAAAATGATCAAAAGAATCCCTTGCCAGAGCCACCACCAGACCCCTTTGTTTTATTTTATTATTTTTGTTGGGGGAAAAAAAAAAAAAGGGTTCTGGTGAGCAGGGCAGGAATTCCCTCCGTCTCATTTTGTTTTATTCTGTTTTATTCCTTTCGTCTGCCTGCCTGCTGTGCTCACGTGTTGTCTGCCGACCTCGACAGTGAGTGGGGGTTTGTAGATGTGAATATGAGGTTTCTCTCTCCCCTGTGTCGATACGCAGCTTGGAAGGTTGGGATGCCCTGGCTGTGTCCCTTGGAGTCGCAAAATAAATAATGGGAATATGAAGAACTGCTGTCCAGCTCAATGTTGCACTCAAAGGCTCTTGCTTGACTAAAGAGCAGGGAAAGCTGTTCCCAGTAATAGGTTGTCTGTTGTTCTTATGCTTGAAAACACGTTTAATGGAGCATTTGTTCTTTTACTGCCCTCTTCCTAACTGCTCAGCTTTTCTCCTGAGCTGGGTGACAAAAGCAAAATTGTGTCCTGATGTGTTTGTTTGAATTCTTAAGCGAATTTGCTTGGGCGATATTCCCAACCTTTTGCTGGTACCTTTCCAAGAATGTTCAGGCAATGAGATTTTTACTGGCAAAAATGAAAATCATGAAAAGCAAATTTCGAAGTCATATTTGCAGATTTTATTTTATTTTCCCCCATCCTGTTGATACCTGAAGCGCTAACGTATCCTGACACGGTCTTAAAAACAGATTGGAGAAGATTTTGATGAATAATGAATTGTGATTTCTTTTCATTTGCCTTCTGGTTCTGGTTGAACTCTAAAGGGCCTAGCTCTTGAGTTTTTCTTTGCGATCATGGGACCTAGAAATTGAATTATTATTATTATTATTATTATTTTTAGATCTGAAACGATGTGTCTTTGTAGCTGAACTTGCTTAAATGTAGACTTTGGTCTCCCAGCTTCCCCTCAAACATTGGTTTTGGTCCAGTTTGGACCAAAATGGATTATTTTCCCCCCATTTTGCTGTAAGGAGGAAATTCTAGAGACAAATTTCTGCCAAGATGCCGTGCTTTATCCCTCAAATTCTGTTGCCGTTCTGTGTCACCACTGTTTTTTGTTAGGTTAACCTTCCAGTAAGAGTTTCCAAGGGTCATAGGTTGGAATCATTCAGGTGGAAAGGGACTCAGGGGGTCTCTAATCCAACACGTTGCCCAAAGCAGAGTTAGTTTTTAGATCAGACCAAGGTGCTCATGGTTTTCTTAAGGAAAGTTTGAAATCTTCCAAGCTCGGAGACTGCACAGCCTCTAGATGCAGCCTGACTGCCCTCCTGGGGAGACTCCCTGCATCCAGGTGTTTCAGCTTGTATCTACTGTTTCCCATCTTCTGTGTGCTGTTGGTGAAAGCCTGACCTAATCTCCTTGGTAGGGGTCACCTTCATGAACACATTCTATTGTTAGCCCCTATATGGGAACTGTTGAATCATGGCCACTGATCGATCACCTGTGGCAAGATCTGAGTTAGCCATGGGAGCATGGGTGAAGGCAATTCACCTGTGTGACCAGAAGGGGTGGAGTCTGGCTCCACCTTTCCTAGACTTCATTTAAGGGCTGACCAGCACTGGGAAGGATCTCTTTCTGGAGGTTGCTCCTTCAGACTTTTTCCACTGTGAGCCTGGGACGTGGGTGAACATTCAATCTATTTTTGATTTTTCCACCACAATAATCTTTCTTGTTATACATCCTGACTACCATGCTATTTGAACTGCTTATTCTGTTAACTATGCATCCCCCAAAGCCTTGTTCATTTGGCCTTTCCTCCTGGAGCAAGCTCTCCAGCCTCTGACCATGCTCAGAGGTGGTCTGAGAGTGCTGAGCAGGGGAAGGTGTTTGCTGCTTGTGGTCCTGGTCATACAACTGCAGGTGCTGATACTCACCTGTAAATTGCCACCAAGTACAGCCCAGTAACCACAGCCTTCTTAGCGTGACCATCCAATCTGCTCTTTACCTGTTCGGTTGTCCATCCATTCAGATTTTAACTTCTCCAATTGAATGCAAGGATAGCCTTGCTGGAGTAAATGTAAAAGGCACTTGCAGGTCTGCCTTTCTCTCCTGGGAGATGATTTGCTTGGTCAGACAGGTCAGCTGTGAAGTGGGCAACTGTGGTGCAAGGTCTAAGGTAGGCCCTGATATACCAGGCTGGGAGATGAGAAGTAGTGGGAAGTTGAATTTGGAATGCAGACATAGTACTGAGGGAGAAAAAGTAACTTTTCTACCTCTCTAGGGAATGGTGGGATGCCAGGGGAGTCATGTAACAGCCCAGTTCATATTTTAAATATTTGCTAAGTGAATGTACAGCCAATTGTTCAGGGTAGTATTTGTCAAATGAACTCAAACAACAAATGCATTTGAGGAAATTGGATTTGTCCACCTGATATTGAATGAACAGGAGAGGAGGCTAAATTCATCAGATAAACTATACATCTGAACTGCTTGTTCTCCTCTATCCAACCTCCAGTCATTATTTTAGTGCAACTACAAGTGTTCTGGGCACTGTGGAAAATTTATAGGAAACAGATCTCGAGCTGCTGAAGCTCGCAGTCGGAGTGATGGACGTGGCAGATAGGGGAAGATTTAACATTCAGCACTTTGCAGACGGAGGGCAGCCTGTCTCAGTCTGCAGAGTGATGGATTTCAGCGCCGCATCCCTATTAGCAATTCACCTGGTTTGTTTCGCTGCAGGTGGCTGCAGCACAGTGGTGACAGCTGCCACCCCAGTGGTGTGGCTTGCACCTGGATCCAAACAGAGGAAGCTGCTGGAGCCTGCAAGGAAGTGTTGGCTTTATGGGAAGTGGCAGGCCAGGTCTACTGGGACCTGAGTGCAGCCTGGGACATGGGGTGCTTGGTTCAAATATCAGAAAGGAGCTCCCCAGGGCTAGCAGCTGGAGTCTGGGGGTGTTGCAGAGCAGAGGTCTCTAAAAAAAGCTTGGATTAGTTGCTGAGAGAAGGAAAAACAGATGAGAGGGTTACTAGGTTGGGATTTGTTTCCGAGAAGAACAAATCCAGGGAATTATCTCAGAGAGAGATTCAGGAAAGAAATTATGCAGAATTACTGTCATCAGAGCACAAACGAGTTCCCAAATGGCTTGGGAAGCTGGGATCAGGACAGGAGGTGACTGCAGCTTGGAAACCCGAGTTGTGGGGTAAGGAGCCAAACCTTCGTGCTGCAGAAGGCAGAAAGCTGAAACTGCAGCTTAGGCTGGAAAAAGGATTTGGAGAAGTGAAGCAAGGCAGACCTCCGCTGTAGCAGATGCAACTGAGCAAGCAGGGGAGAAACTGAGCGAGCAGCGTTCATTGCGTGTGCTCTGTAGGAGTCTCAGATGGGATCCCAAGGCCTGTACGGTCACCTGTCTCTTTCCTCAGACACCTGAATCTTTACAGTGGAGCTAAAAGAATGTGTGTCGGGCTGGCAGCAGGCTTCCTGCGCATAGAGAAATTCCCTCTATTGCTGTCAGCCCAGTATTTCCCAGTATTTACTGCATAAAGCATGTATGCAAACCTTTGGGAGCACAAGAAGATGTCAAAGGAGGACTAGGAGATAGAAGAAAACCGGCACATTGTTATGCAATTTGGCTCTGACCACAGAACCAGGAGCCCAAAGTAGTGTGACACCAGAAGCGCTCCTGCCTTTCTGACCCACATGAAGGCTCCAAGTGATTTCAAAGCTTATGGGGGGGAGAAAGGGTCACCCTTCCTGCTTGCACCCCCTGCAAGGTCCAGATGGATGCTAGGACTTCAGACTAAACTGGATCTGGAACCAGAGCTCCTGGTCCGTGGTGGCCAAGGAGGGTGGGCTGAGCTCACCAGTTCAGTGGGATCAGCATATGGCCCAATTAGGGGGGTGAGGGAAGGACTTACTTCCCACAGTCTGAAAATTCACACTAGTGGTTTGGCTGCTTTTGCTCTGCACAGAGTTCACCTTCCATGGAGGGATTAAGTTTTCAAGAACCTCATCTCTCAGTTTCTGCGGCTGCACTTTGGATTTGGTCAAAAAATCTTGACCAGAAGCTGTGAGCGTGGGCTCTTCTTCAGTCCTAGGAATGGTGACCTGGCCCCACCAGCTCTGCAGCCTGGTGGGCTTTCTCTGGGGCACAGGACAGGGCTTTTCTGTGGGAAACCCTCCCCGGGCTGCCCCAGTGCTGCAGACCAGACCTAAATTCTGGATCTCAGTGCCTCCCCCTGTGCTGAGCAGATGTGTTTGGGCAGGTGTGGTGTGGGATGGCTGCCAGGCTCCAGGACGAATGAGCCCTCCAAGGACAAGTCTGCAGTTCCGACAAGGGGGTATCAAGTGTTTTTGCTTCAGGGCAAATGCTGTCCGCTTTGTAACGCAGCTGCCGATGAAATCATGTCCTTGTTATAGGGAACTCTGGAAAGAGGCATATCTTTTTTTGTCTGTCCACTAACACACTGGCTTACCTGTTTTCCTTCTGGGGCCTGCAGCCTGGCTGAGGAACCTGTCTGGGCACTGTGCTGGTTGATGGCACGCATCACCTGTGCTGTGCTGGGAAGCTTTAGCATTTTGTAGTGTCACAGTGGGTGGAGGAGTGCTGCGTGGTTCTGCAGCAGTGTCCTTGAGTGGGCCTCACTGATCTTCTTGCCTCATGTGTTATGTCATCTTCCTGGATTCATTTTTCCTGAAGGGAAAAAACAGTAGGATCGCAGAATTGTGGGGGTTGGAAGGGGCCTCTAGAGATCAAGTCCAATCCCCCTGCCAAAGCAGCTCCCTACATCAGGTTGCACAGGTAGGCAGCCAGGTGGGTTTTGAACATCTATACCTGTGGCATGCTGTACAATGGGAGACAGCTGGCACTGGGAAGACCTTCAGGTTTGCAAGTGAGGTGACCTACCCCAACAGAGAGAGATGCTCTGGCTGTAAAACTTGCCCTTGTGCAAAACAGTCCCAGCAGGATCCCATGTGTGGCGCATGGGAGCCAGGCGCTGAGCTGTGGCTCTGTCTTTGACTCTGTCACTTGTCCCCAGGTCTCCTTGTGGCTTTGGGTTGAGGCCAAGAGAAGGGAGAGGAGGATGGAGCCTTACCTCTGACTAGCAGCAGCTCCTTCGACACCTGTGCTTAAACTCTGGGCCAGATGCCTGGTGCCACTTTAATCCCTGGCCTGGCTATATTAGAAGCAACACTAATCAGCCTTTAAATGCTAGAGACATTAGGAGAATTATCTCCATATTTTACAGCTCTCTTGCGAATATTTTGGTGCGAGGCAGATGCTAGACTGTGGGTATGACTCATGGAGTGGGGACTCTGCTTTACTGCGGGCTGTATCCTGAGGTCTTTCCTGTATTGCTGCTTAATGTTGCCTAGCTCCAGACTCGGGACACTGATTATTCTCTAAGCCCAGATTATTGTGTATAGCCCTTGTTGTATGATGCTACAAATGAGCACGCGAGCTGCCCACCATAATGAAAGGGCAGAGAAATTAACTTGATAGAAGAGGCTGGAGGAAGCGGCTTGTTTGCAGTCTCCCCTAGGAGATGAGCATTCAGTGCCTTTATGGAGCAGGATCTGCTGCTTGCTTTCATAAAAGTCCTGTACATTGCTGGCTTATTTAGAACTCATTTTACACCGAACAATGCAGGGACAAAGAAAAGCCTCTCTGACACAGCTAAGCTAGCCTTCTTGGACTTAAACCTCCTGTTGAACCGAAGCTTCTGGAAACCTGCGCTTTACAAGAATCCTTCTGGTTGTGTTACCAGATTATTTTGGGGGTTGTTTTTCCTGATTTAACAGTCTGAATGAAGTCAGAATTTGCTTTTCTGGACCAGCCTGTTCACAAAGCGATGCCTGTGGCTTGCTCCGACAGCTGGCATCCCCAGCTTTACCTGACATGATAAACCACGTCATGGCCCAGTGTTGTCCATCAGTCCTGGGTGGAAGGTGGGGAGCTCTGGCCTCTGGCTCCACCTGCCCACCCTGGCTCTTCTCAGTGCCCCGTGTGCTTGGGCTGTGTTTAAACAACTTCTGCCCCAGCTTCCCTGCCTGCAGGAGTGAGTAGATTTTTCCTTATTGGTCTCAGCTGTGAAGACGGATGAAAAGAAATTGCTCAGGGCTGTATTTGCACTTTCTTCTGGACCTGCTGAGTGGTTTCCCTGAGAGATTCGTCGTGCAGGGAAGACAGTGCAGTGTAGAACCTTCCAGTCTCCCCTTTCAGCATTGTTTGTTTTTTGGTCACATCTTTCTGAGAAATGTTTTATTTAGGAAGAAAGAGGTTAGCTTTTCCCTCCTGGTCAAAAAGGAAAACATTTTCTTTAAAACAAAGCAAGCAACAGAGAATTGGAATTATTTTTATCATGTTTAAGCTTTGTCAAAACCCCATTTTCCTATGAGAGAAAAGATGGAGAGAGGGAGCAAGGCCAAGGAAAGCCTCTGACTCGTGTCAGGTGCTTACGTGCATGAGCATAATTTGTACTCTGCCTCTCCTTCTTGTCCTCTCACCACGTTCCCTCTGACAGAGTGTCCCTTCCAGGGCCTCCAACCTCTCACGTCCTTACAATTTCCCCACAGTGCTGAGTATTTCTTCACCATGTTCCATGCGCTCTCTCACTCCATCATTGGCCCTTGATCTTCCAGATGGGCTCTTGGCCACTCTTTTATATCCTCCTTGCTATAACTATGTCTGTTCCCCTCTTGCCTTCCCCTCCATCAAGCTGAATTCCCCACTGTCACAGTGCTGGGGCTGTGTTACAGAGCGAGCTGGCATTGCCCCCTGCAGAAATCTCCATCTGCAGGTGGATTTTCTCGGCTTCTCTCTCTCTCCATTCTTGGCTCCTCTGTTTGGGTCTGAAGCAGTGATTTAGCAGAATTTGTTTTGACAATAGCAAGGGATATTCCCAGCCAATTAAAAATATGGTAATGGAAAGACGGGAAGGAAATGCGGCGCTTCCTCTGCTTGAGGGGTTTGTTGTTAGCTGTTGCTGTGCTCAAAGGGATTAAAAGTGCATGCTACAAGTCCATGTCAGATTGAATGTTAAGCTCCCAAGCTACAGCCATGCTCTTGAGAGCAGAGAAACAATAATTCATTACGGTTTGGGATAGAAGGATTACTTCAGTAATTTGCTTATTGACTGGTATTCTTTCTCACGCAGGCACGTACATGCATGCACACAAGCACTTGCAATTACAAGGCATTTTATTGGTATCTTGTGCTGCAGATGGTCAAAATCAAGGATCATTCACAGAATTTGGCCTCAGAAACGATGTCCGAGATGCTGTGCACTGCCAAGGATGGGCTGGGTGTTGAAGAGCAGAGGTCCTGGGAGATGTGAGCTCACATTTCTCCTCCCACAGTAGGTTCGGTACTTCTGTGCTTATTTCTCTCCAGAGTACATCTGCCCGCTGCAAGTAATGGGTGGCCCAAATGGCTCATCCTCCTCTTCCTCGGGGATCCTGTGGTGGTGTTTGGAGCTGTGTCAGGATCCCTGGTGGGCAGTACCAGCTCCTGATTCCTGTGCCCAAATTTTCAGTCTGTCCAAGAGCTCTATGAGCAGTTCATTCTATGGCAATGGGACAGTGTGGGCACAGCAAGACTGAACTCCTGCCATGTCCTCTCAGGTACAACATCTCCTGCCTGGCACCCCCAGGTGAAACCTGAGGGCTGACATGCACAACTACATGCAATTGAGCTGCTTTTTTTTTGCCAGGAGCTGGAGATGCTTATAAAGGGTTACATCAGACAGGGAGCCAAGACAGACTTTATAGCATTGCTGTTTTTTAACAGGCAGCCCAGACTTGTGATATCAGCACTTACTGAATTAATTTGCTATGTAGTGCCGGTAAAGCTCAAAGTTCTTTCAGTGAGAATTCTAGTTTTGAGAAAAATCAAGAAAGTAATTACTTGGCTTGGTCATTAATTACTCACTACTGGACATTTTCTAAAGTGAAGTATGAAAAGCCTGAGGCAGCTATTAAGGGTAGCTCTAATGCTATTGATCTCTTTGTGTTTATTGTGGAATTTCTCTGCCTTTATGACATTTCATTGAACTAGAGGATACAGGTGTGTGGGGCCAGGGAGCACGAGCTGCTCTGTGCCATGCCTGCCCTCCTGGTGGGACAGGTAACTTCTCAGTGTCCTCGAGGAGAGCCTGGTTTGTGGCTGGGGACTGGCCAAGCAGCGGGGACTGCAATGCTCCAGCATTGCTTAGGGCTCTGCCTGGGCATCCCCTGCCTTGGGTTGTGCCACTGGTCCAACTAACCCACCCCAGGTGGGGAAGGAGAAGCAGAGCCAAGCCAAGCAGCTTGCCTGCAGCCTTGGGGAAGGTCGGAAGCAGGAGGAGCAGCATCCAGATCTCTTGACACCCAGGTCTGCTCAGTTCTTAAACAGACCAGCTGTCTTGAATCACTTTCACTGGCACTTCCATCACTGTTTTTGACTGGTGACAGTTCTCCAAACCTTCCCCCTGCTGCAGACAACCCCCAACACCTGCTTCTTCCACTTATGGCTCCCATCTCATGGTTGCCCCCGCTATGGCTATTCACAGTATTTTTTGGAATTAAGGCTTATCTGGAAGAAAAGTTAGCTACCTAGGAATCTGGGTGGCAGGCAGGCATGCCTTGGGTGGTGATACATGCTGCTTTGCTTCATTCCCCTACGGCATCCAGGGTGATCTGTTTCCTATTCCCACAACGTGGCACAGCCTGCCTGCCACCTCTGCATGTTGTAATGCAGAGACGAGGTTAGTCCTGTTGGCAAGAGGGAAAGGTGTAAGTCAACAGCAGCGTGGCAGTTCTCTGGTGAGTTGGAAATGCAGGAGGGAATGGTAACAGCTTCTGGAAAAGGGCAGGATTGCCATTTGGCTTCCAGGGGTTTCTTGAGGCAGACGAGGTCTCACAAGGCTGGTGTTGGTTGGGTCAGGGTTTGTTCTGGCTCTGTTCCCAGCAGTAAAAGATATGGTCTTTCCATGTACAAACTCAGACAGAAAATGCCACTGTGCCATTATTATTATTATTTTTTTTCTGTACCCTGAAGAACAGGGAAAAGCAACAAGCATTTAACAGTGCCAAAGGGATGCAGCTGCTCAGCTAGTGCCTCCTGGCCTTTCTCCTTCTCCCATCCCATTTGGTATGCAAAACTGAATCACACCCTTCTCACCCGCTTCCCACTGGGGGAAAGGTGGCCTTTAAATCATAATATGATTGCAGACGATGTTGCAGAAGGGGAAAATGAGATGAACTTTAAACTCCCCTTCGCTTTACAAATTTGTTCATGTCTTCCCTCATAGCTGCTTAGTCATGCCTATTAGATTTACCATTTTCTAGAAAGGAAGAGTGGAAGGGAATTTTATTATCTCTCCAGCATCTGACTTGGTGCCTTCCTCCCCTCCTTTGTGTGATTTAATCAGAAATTTGCAGAGGTTTTGATTGGACTCCTTTGATCTTTGCGCAGAGTCCCCCAGGTATGGGTTCGTTAGCTCTCATTAGGAGAGGCAGCATTTTTCTGTGATGGTGCACGTCCTTGTACAGCTAATTGAAGAACCATCACAGGCACTTTATTGCTTCGTTACTTTTCACGGGTGCCTTAGATGCCTTACAATGACCGACCAGGTTGGAAATGAGCAGTATAGAAAACAAAGAAGGGAAGGGACCAGTTGTTTAATTAATTAGCAACTGCTGAAGGAAACACTTTGCATTTTTCCATGCAGACGGTGCAAAACTGTGCTACTGGATGAAATTAAGAAAATGAAATCAAGAACTTGGCAAGTTGCACAAGGAGGCTGGGTCTGCATTTGCATATCAAAGGTAGCCAGAATTCTTGGAACAGCCACACGCATTTTGAAAGGGGTTTTGCACTTTGTTCAAAGAGTTAAATCAGTTTTGGGCTATTAGAGTTTGCAGAAGGAGAGCTGATTTGCATATGTGCTGTCGGTGGGGATCTCATACCTCAGCCTGGCAAGTCCCCAAATTGGACCTCAGACAAGATGGCCACGGGCCTGCTCCTGCCTGTCAGCTCTCCCGGTCTTGGATTTGCAGTGATGGGATGGAGGAAATGGAAAGGAATGGGCAGGAGGGAGAATATTTAATAGCAAAGAAGAAGTTCTCCGCAGCGGGCGGAGAGCCAGCAGGTCTGCACCAGCCGTGGAGGAGCCCGTACTCAGAACAGGTCACAGAGCTGGATCTCAGCCCTGGCACTTCTGCACCCATTTCAGTTAATGTCATTGTTCTAGGCAGAGCTCCTGGATGGAAAATGTGCACTAGTGTGAAATGTGATAGCGTTGTGCCCTGGGGTTCTTCTTTGGAAAGTGCTGAAATGCGCAGTGCCATTTCTGGAGGTGTAGGAGGCATGTGAGAGGATATGGCACCTGGGGGCTCCTGGCCAGCTGCTGCCAGAATGGTACCCAGTGATGCAAGCTGAAGATGGCAGAGGCCTGTGTGTGTGCAAGATGTGTATTTAATTCTCCTTTATCTATTTTCTCTCTTCCCTCTCCTCTGCAAAAAAAAACAAAAAAGAAAAAAAGAAAAAAAAAAAGAAAAAAAAAGAAAGTATTTTGAGGCTGGAAAAGATGATGTTGAGGAGATGTGATCAGTTTTCCCCTCACTGGAAATCATTCAGGCAGTGTTGGATACCTGTGTAAAAGATATGCTCTAATTCCACCAAAGGCACTGTTTTCCATGGGGACTATTTTGCCAGCCATGGGCTAAATAGCCAGACCTTGTGGTAACATCAAGCTCTCCTGACCTTTTTGCTGAGAGCTGTCCACCACGTATTCTGTCCCTGACTCTGTTCCAGCCAACACTTGTGACTGGATTGTCAAGCCTGTTCTGTTTGTCTGAGTCCCTGTGTTGGTGAACAGGTCGTGGAATTACAGAGTCACAGAGTATACCGAGTTGGAAGGGATGAGTGATGGCCATGTGTCACTGCCTGCCTTAAAGGACACAGCTTGAGGACCCCACCAAGACTCTGGATTTAGAGCTTCCCTGAGCACCTCCTGATGGGAAGGAGCTTGTCCCTAAAAGACGGAGAATGAGGGGTTAATTCTGTCACAGCTCTGCATGTGTGCTTGTTCACACCCTGATAAAAGCCATGAGAAACACTGTTTATGCTTGTTTTATATAGTATGTCTTTGTGCATCTGGTGGGCACGGGAGGGCCTACCCTGCAACCTGGCATAATTTGGCCACTCCTGATGTCTTCTTCAGTCCTTGGCTGTTGGGTGTGCAATCTGCCTACAGTGTCAAACGTTAAGTAGCTTTGGAAAGCAGAAAGATGCTGCGTACACTCTCCTCCTTGTTTATCATCTCATTTGCTGTGTCTGAGGGGGACTGTATGGGGACAGCTGAGTCACAGCCTGAACCACTGATTGAGCACTTGATGGAAAGACCTGGTCAGCCCTGAGAGGACAGGTGAAGACAATTTACCTACATGACCAGAAGGGGTGGAGCCAGGCTCCAGTCCTCTTAGATCTCACTTAAGGGATGACTGCCACTGAAAAGGGATCTCTTGTTGGAGATCCCTCCTTTGGATCCTCAGATCCTCTCTGCAAGCCTAGATCCTCAGAGATGGGTGAGCATTCATCTTTCCATCCTTTTGTAACATCTCCTTGTTTGCTCTGTTCCCTTTGCCTTTACAGGGGCACATAGAGCAGTGGGAGGAAAGGGTGTCAAGAATGAGTAAAGGGCTTTTCTGCTCTTTAGCCATTCACCACCATTGTGGAGATACCTTGGTATGGCTGCCAGACAGGAACATGCGCTCCCCCAGCCTCCTGATTACATTATTATATTACACTTGATGTTCCTTTTTTTTCCTACTAATATGTTATTTTTGGCCTGACAGTTTTATGAAGGAGAAGAGAGAACTAGAGATTGAGATGCGCACCCCAACGGGCACAGTGTTCATTCCTTATCAGCAAGGGACAGGTCTGCCTCAGACACTGAATATCAGCTGATTGAACTGCTATCTCCAGCAGCTCACTTTGCCACTAAAGGGAGATCTCCAGTTTGCTGAGGTGAGGAGATTGGGCAGGATCAGCTCTGGAAAATTGATCCTTCAGCAATCTCACTTTCCTGGTTTCCTGGTCTCTACAGGGATGTTCAGTTAAGAGTGGCCCAATTACTCCAACTATCTTGGATGTTGTTGGTACGGTGGGAGTATGGTGATCTGGTTGACCACATCATCACCCTTAGTGCCTGGTTCTTGTGGACCATGCTCTACAGATCGTTATGGCTGATGTCCTCTCTGAGTAAGGGTTGGTGGAAGAGCAGTGACCCCAGGAGACTTAGTGCTGGTTTCGTTTTGCAGAGAGGAAGAAGGGAAATGAAGAAATTTGTGGAGGGGAAATGCCATGTCAGGCGCAGCCACTAGTTATTGTCCTGCATTCAAAGGCCACAGGGCAGAAGGAAGTGTGTGTGGGAAGTGGGAGAGGCAGGAATGAAACCTAAAAAATTGCATGTTGTGATTGTGAAAGTGGAAAAAAGGAGTGTGAAAAGGGCAGGAGTTCAGCTGAGCTGGGTGTTTGCTGGTGAAATGTAGAAGGGAAAAAGCAAAAAAAAAGTAAAATGTTAGGAATGAAACTGAGAGGGAAAATATTCCAGTCTGGAAATGATAGCTCTTGTCTGATTTGAGATCCATGATTTATCAGTGAGAGTGCTGAGGTTGCCCAGGGATGTGGTGGATGTGCCATCCCTGAGGCTTTTGCCTCCAGGCTGGATCAGGCCCTGGGTAGCGTGATCAAGCTCTGTATGTCCCTGTTCTTTTCAGGGGAGTTGGGCCAGATGATCTCTAAAGGTCCCTTCCAACTCTAAGGAATCCACGATTCTATGATCCTATCAGGTGACACAGAAGATCCACTGAAATTGGGAGTACTGAGCGGTAAGGGTAAGACTTAACAGCAGATCTCCTTGGCCATGCTGGTCCTAGAAGGGCTGGCCAGGCATAGGACCTCACAGGATGGTCTCTGGGCTCCTTGACCGGGTCATTCCTCTGTTCCAGCTGCAAACAGCACGATGCACCAAGATTGAGTGCCCTGTCCCTGCTGTGTTTCCTCACAATGAGAAAGAGGAGTTTGCAAAGTGAATTGTGCTGCTCCCCTGGGATCCGTTTGTGTTTGTTTTTTTTTTTCTTGCTGTGGTTTGGGGTCATCGTGTGGGTGTTGACCTTTGGAGCACGTGGGAAGACAGAGAAAGGGTTTCAGGGACAGGACTGATGCTCTGCTATGTGACTGGTCTGTTGAGGTGCAGCAGGGGAGAGGTTCCAATCATATTTGAGTGCCAGGTTAATGATCACAGCCACAAAGAGAACCCAGGGGACTTTATAAAAATGCAGCTGTCAGCTGGAAAAAGAAACAAAAGGCCAAACCAGTACACTTCTCATCCCTGTACTTCTCTGCCTTTGGCCTGTACCCTCTCCCCGGGATGCTTAACCTTATGGAGCACATTCTTTTCCAACAATATTTGCATTGGGCAACTCGTCCTGTCCCTACAATGGCCCTTTTTGCAACTGCATGCTTGTTTCTCCTCAGTAAAAGAGAGCAGACAGCTTCAGGCTTCTCCATTCCCACATTTCAGCAGAAATGTCTAATTCCCAGGCATTATGGGAGAGAGACTGATCAAACAGAGCAATTAATTCAACAAACAATACAATTAAGCCATGATCCCAGTGTAGTTTCCACCCAGAAACAGAATAAACAGCCTTCCCAGCATGGATAAATAAACTCACAGATGGAGGCTTTTGTGAGTGGCGAAGTTTTTCCCTCCGCAGCTTTCTTGAGAGCGCATAAAATCGCGGAGTACATAAATCTCTGGCTCTGTCCTCGTGGATGGTGAGGGAGGAACCGTGCGCCTGCTGCGGGGCAGATGTGTGCTGGCTGGAGGCTTGGGAAGGGACCAGGGACTGCACAGAGGCGTGTGCAGCGAGGCTGCATGCAAACAAAGGCTGCTGCAGCTGGCTCCTCCGCCGTCCCCAGGGGCCAGCTCTTGTCACGGTCTTGACACGAAACACATGGCGTGAAAAGCTGTGAAGGAGAGGAGTGACCTGCTTCACACTTGGCTGGATTCACTTGTTACTTCAAAAACCCAATAGAAATCCCCTTTCTGAATTGGGTATCAAAAGCGCCTTGAGTTCAGGGTGGGACAAAACGCTTGGCAGAGTTCTTGGGCGGTATGCAGAGAGCAGGACTGAGTGAACCAAAGAGAAGGGAGGTGAATCTTCCCAGGGATGGTGCTGCATGTGTGTAGGTGATCTGGGTTGGTGCTTTGACCCTTCCTAAAATCAACTGGGGACCATTCTTGGAAAAGCATTTCTGTTACCAGTCAACACTGGCCTCCATCCTGAGCTACTGGAGTTGTTGAAGCCCTCTTGTTAGGGCTAACAGGCAGCAGGATCTCCAGGACAGAGTGAGGACCTCACAGCCAGGTTGGAGAGCTGCAGGAAGAGCAGTCCCTCATTGGAACTCTGCATGGAGGTGCTCTGGGGTCAGGAGAGGTGGCTGAATGGAGAGGAGCAAAGGGTATGCTTAGGTTATACTGCAGCTTGCATAGTTTTGGGTTTGGGACTTTATTTTAGAATCGGAAGTGTGAGGAAGCTGTGCACTTTCAGAGAGGTGTGAAAAGCCTGAGTGATGCAACAATGCATGCAGGGAGCAGGCTTAGGCACAGATGTTCTGGGCAGAGAATGAAGAGGTTTTTCTGAGAGCAGCCCCTGCGGTGCTACACAAGCATTGTTCTGCTGGGAGAGGCTGTCTGGAGGCTGGGGAAGAGATGGGTGCTTCTGGGAGCATCATCTGGCTAGTGGGCAGGCAGGGTGACAGACAGGGGCATGGCAGCAGCCAGGCAGGAGGACTGTGGGAAACCACTGGAAATCATCTGCCTAGCTAAACTCTTCCCCAGGAAGAGATGAAGCTGAGTTTTCTCTTTATTTTCCTGCTAGAGGCTGTTTCTGTTCCCCCCCTCCCCTTTCCTGTGCCATGTTTATTGGATGTATTCCTCAGGATTCAAGATCTCACTGTACACCCAAATGGCTTGATTTAGCATTCAGGGTCTCTGAGTGGGGACTCGAGGCAGTGAAACTGGCACCGGCCCCTGCTACTGCAGTGTGAGCCTTGGCAGGCTGTTGTGCTAATGACGAAATTAGCTGGGAAAGCTATTTGCAGCCTTGATCTGGGTGAGCCTTAGGAGTGGCAAGTGCTGTGCTGCAGTGTTTCAGGCTGGAGGAGTGTGCAGTGTGTGACGTGGGGGCCAGGCCATCATCACCTAACCAGGGTTTCTCAGAAGCAGAGATGTTTGCTTGGGCTGTTTTCTGGGGCCTGCCCTGCTATGCCTTTGTACCCACTGTTGCCTGTGAAGCGGTGGTTTTGATAGTTGCAGAGCAGACTTCCTGGGCCTACATCTGCTGCTCATCACACTGACTTGAGATTGAGAGAACAAGGAACACGTTCCTTTTGTCCTGCCTCGCACAGGCTGAGATCAGAGCCGTTCTGCTTCCAGATAGGAAACAGCTGCCATTATGCTCGGTCTCCAAATGCTTCTTGACCTGGCCACCCTCCAGCTCCCCTTAGAAAAACCCCTTGGCAAGCTGGGTGTACAGGTGGGCCAGCTGCTGCCATGCTGACGTCTGGGCCAGCCTGTACATTTGCTGACACAGCCTAATCCTGGATGTAGAGAACAGCGAGGATGAGGCACACCAGGATTTTGAGCAAGGATGCAAACCTCTGCTGGCTTGAGACTTGGGAAGGGGAATGGCTGGAGATGCAGATGTGTACCCGTGCTCTGAGCTGACCAGAAAGAAATCACGCGACTGCAGCTCTGTGGTTGCTGAGCTAAAGAGTTTCACCGAGAGGTGAAACAGTTGGCTTGGGCTTGGCACTGCTCTAGTTTGACTGTGTGGCTTTTGGCTGTCTCAGTGAGCTTGTGCCTGTGGGTGAAATGTAACGTGGCTGTCCTGCATCATGGGAAAGGCCAAGACTTATTCTTTGCCACCAGAATGGCTGCTTGACACTTCCCAGCTAGAAGTCTCCCTATTCATAAACCTCTTCCCCTTCTCTCCAGAGCTCTTGTTCACTGGGAATGCTCTCCATGTGAAGCTGCTCTCACCAGCTGCAGTCAAGCGAGCTCAAAATCCTCTTCCTTCCTGAATTCAGTTTACGTCTTGTGCTGTGCAGAAAGCCTGGGGTGCAGCTGGTGAAGCTGGCACATCTGCTCACTTGGCAATGGAATGGAGGTGGGAACCCATCGTCATGACCTGGCTGAGAAAGGACCTGCTCCAGCCACACTGTGCTCAGACATCTGGGTGGTTGCTTCTGCAGCCTCTGCCCAGAACAACGTGCTCTTTGTAAGTGTTAAAGACTACTTGTGCTTTTCCTAGCAGGGTGTTAAGTGTTGAGTTCTGGTATTCTGGATGATATCTAGTCAGAAACCGTGCTGGGGGATGGGACGCAGCCTGCACTGGTGAGCTGCCTCCTGGCCTGGAGGAAGCCTCACCAGGGTTGGTGTGCTAAGTCTCTCCTCAGTGTGCACTTGAGTTTACCACATTAAAGACAGTGCTTGTGCCTCCTCCCCTTTGACCAGGCATATTGTAGTCTTTGCAGGTGTGCTCTGCTTTGTCAAGGTCTGCAGGCCAGTCTGCTGCAGGGATTCCCAAGCAGAATCCTGAGCAAATGTGGGTTCACCTGTGTTTGACAGGTAAGCTGTGGGGGAGCTGTGTCACCCTGGCCCTTAGTCCTTTCCATTACCTTTCTGTTGTCATTCACAAATTTCAGGGTCTCTTCCAGCAAAGGCAGTCATGATTTCATGACAAAGTGTACTTCCCTTGTTGGCATCCCCTTCCATAGACGTGTTGGGCGGACTGTTTGTGCTCACTGACATGGAACAAGCTCAAGTGAAATGAAATCATTTGTAAAAGTCAGAGGAGGATTTGGATATTGTAGTTCACTTCCTACCACACTCACTAAGCTGCAATTAACACGGGTCTGCAAGATTACATGGTGTTACTTATCCTGTCTCTCTTCAGTCCCTCACTTCCTTTTTCCTTCCTCATTTCCTTCCTTTCTAAGCTGACCATATTGCATATCTGTTTTTGCCTCTTTTTTTATTTTTCTCTCTCTGCTCGTTCTCTGTTTTATCCTTTTCCCTTCTCTGTGTACTTTTTTTCCCCCTCTTTGCTTTTCTTACCTCTTGTGTTCTTTCTTCCCTTTGCTCTCTCTATTTAAACCCAGGCAGAAACAAGTTATTTATGAAGGGCTATAATTTATGATGCGTTCTTAATGCCTTGGAAGACACAGATAATTTATTTAATGAGTAAAGACATGATAATTCACAGATGATGATTCCAGTCAGAAAAATTAGTTTCATTAATTTGTTGTAATTCCTCTGCTTTGATTTAGTGCAGGAGGAGTTCCTGAAACCCAATTGAAATCTATGCTGTGGTACCTTTTTTTTTTTTTGTCATCACAGAACCAGCATGCAATCGTGCTGCCTTCCCCCTTCCCTCCCCTTGCTATCTCTCTTGCACTCCTTCTTTCTGCTTCTGTATTTCCAGCACTCTGTACAGGTAGCAGAAATGTTTCTTTGCAGGGCACGTGGCTGGGAGCCTGGAACTGGAATGTGGATGGAGGTACTACAGGCAGGGATGGAGGTGAAAGAGGCCATGCTGTCTCAAAAGTGTATGTTTTGCAAAACTATATGCAGTTCTACATGATTTTGTCCAATTAACTCAGCCCTAAGAGAGGATAAAAGAGTGAATTTCCCTTTTTAATGGAGTATAGAAGGTACTTCTTCAAATAAATTTCAAGGCAGACCATTTTACATTAGAATGTTGCTGATAACTGCAGTATATATAAATATTATAGGAAACCTATTGAAGTGATTCATGGTGTACTATTGATCTAATCAGATTTAACTAAGTGTTTGCATCACGCCTTATTAATCACAGATAATAGGGCTCTTAGGACACATTGCAGAATCAGGACTTTTCTTTTCCACAAGTGAAATGTTTGCTTCCATAGTGGGCAGGTGGGCTCCGAAGGTTCTGGTTCTACCTTGCTGGGCCCAGTGTAGTCCATGGAACTTTCCCTGGGATGAACTTTGCTACTGAACATGGTATTGTTTTATTTATTTATTTTTTTAAACAGATCTATTGATGCTCTAAACCACTGATTAGGGCTATTGCTCTGCTGTGTGATTGATGTCAGCTTTCACTGGGAAGCAGTTACAACGTGAACTGCTGTTCCACGAATCGTGGCGTTCGATGTTACCACTGGGACTCCTTCCTCTTCAGCCTGTGCCTGTTCCCAGCCCCATTCTGCCTCTTTGGTTTATGAATTCTGGGCTTGTCTGTTCCAGATCTGTGATTTTACTTCTCACATGTGACCCTAATCCCCGGAGTCCCCTTTCTGTCAATGCTCTAACGGAAGCCCCGTCTCAGTGGTCACATACGGAGCAATTTGATAAGGAATGGTGATGGGCTGGAGGATAACACTATTAGCAGGCATTATTGTTGCTGCTGCTGTTATTGCATGGAGGAGAAAATGGAGCACAGGGTGGGATCCACTTTGCTGCCTGCGGGTTCTGGGACTCACATTTTGGGAATCTAATCTCTGCCACTTGTGATATGCAGTTCTGCAGAGAAAGCTGCATCATGTGAGTCTGATTTCTGTGCTCGCTGGCTGCCTAGTTCCTTAAAAATTAGGTGCATTTCTCCTTGCTTTTTCCCTATGGCTTGTGTATTTTGATAACCATGGCTGAGTTGGTTTAAGCAGGTCTTGAAACGGTGTTTTAGAAAATTATGACTGTGTATCAGACTGGGTAATCCACCCCTGCTCCAATTGCTCCCTATGAAATCCAGTACAAAGAACTGTTCAGGGCCGTGGTTGGGCTGGGGGAGGTGAACGATTCCCCGTCTGCTGAGGTAGTGTGAAGTGAAAACCTCCAGGAATTTCAGAATATGTGATAAGTGAGGGGGTCAAAGAGTTGATTAAATGTCCATCCCCTTTCAAATTAAATGTTGTCGGTGAGATTTGATTGTGCAACTCTTTCAGGTTTCTCTGAACAGCTCAATCAGGAGGACCAGTCAGGAGGAGCTGATGATGAGGTGCAAAGGATGATTCCTTTCAGTGCAAGGTCCCTGAGGTCTTTTGCCTGTTTGGTGGTCTGTCGAAGCTCCTGGAGTAGAACTCAGTAGAAATGAGTAGGATGCAAGACAGGGGTCCTGCTGCCTAACTCCTGAACCCAGCTCTTCCTGCTCTCTGTAAGGGACTTGCTGGCTGGATTTGAGGTTTACCTGTTGGAAATTCCAGCTGCAAAAGGGCTTATGTGACAGGAACCTCAACCCCAACCTGTGGTGGTGACTTGCTGGGTAATGGATGGCCCTGCTGAGTGAAAGTCAAGGATTCCAAGCCTACTCTCAGCCTGGGGGAGCAGGATTTTACTGTGCTTGGCTCTGCTGCTGGCCACAGCTCACTCATCCTTCTTTACTAGCCGTCATCACAATGTGACACGATTGCGTTGTGCTTTATGAGGAGCAGGAGTTACATCTTGGAGGAATTCATCTTCCCTCCCCCACGCATGGGATGAGGCCTCCCCAGGTGCTGTCTCAAGTGTACACTCGAGCATTTAAAACCCCTTCTTGAGGCGAGACAGATGAGGAATGAATATCCCGTGGAAAAACGTCCCACCCTCCCCCGTGGCGGTGGTGGTTGAGCAGCACGTTGGAGCCAGCTGTGCAAACACAGGAGCACAGTGCAGCCCCCTCCCCACTGTGGGCCCTCTGCAAGGCCGTGCCAGCGCTGACCTCAGCCCACAAGTGGACATCTCCTCCGCCTCCAGTCTCCTCGGCCAGGGGTGAGCAGCTGGTGGGACTGTCCCTGTCCTGCTGTTTGATGAGAAGCTGCCAAACACGGTGTTCCTGACATCTATTTGAGCCTCGTCCCCGTGAATTACTTTAGAGGACTTGATATGTGACTTGGGGTTTGGTAGCAGGCCAGCTGCTCTGCTCCGATCTGGTCAGCAGAGCACTGTGCTGGAGTTTTCTGCAAAAGGATCACATCCTTTCCTCCCTCCACCTGTCTGTAAGGTGACCCACTTGCCACATCTGAGAGCAGTGGGCTTTGTCAAAGGTCTGCCTGGTTTACTCCTGAGCTAGCAACACCGCACTGCTTCAGCCCCGCAGGAAAGAGATGGGAGAGAAATGCTTGTCCTTCTGTTTATTTTATGCTGTTCTTGGCCTTGAATAAATCCCTGCTTTCATCAGGCTGGCACAGAACATGTTTCTGCTGCTTCCTGGAGCAGCCCCTCAGGTATCTCCCCCCATGTGTCCCTTTGTGCCCCAGCTCTGTGTGCCATGCTGAGGGCTTGGCAGTTGTCCTTACTGAGCGGTGTACAGGACGTGGGCTGCTGTGGGCTGGCACTGGAGGGTGACAGTGGGACTTTGTTCTCCCTTTTTTGACCTTTATTTTTCCAGCTGTGTTCAGCTTCCCATTCTGAAGGTGATGTGATGTAAGCTCAGGCTGTTGTGCCGGGGTTGCCTGTGGGTCTTCTACTTGGAGGAGGATGCTCTTCTCCTCCCAGCATTGCCCCACAATGTTCCACCCCAACCAGTCAGGTACAGAACTCTCGTTTCTTCTGGGTGTCTACTGCTTTTCCACCTGGCATAACTGCAGCTGCCAGGAAGGAACAGAATTGTTTTCTCTTCCACATCGCAGGAAATAAATTCCCCCCTGGTATTCCTGCCCTACCAGACTCTCTTGGCTGAAGGAGGAGTTGGGGAATTACCGAGGGGTCCACCTCCTCTTGGAGATGTCAAGCAGAACATTGAGGCTGAAACAAAGCCCTGGTCCCAAACTGAATGGATGATCAGATGGGCTCCCTGGGAAAGAGTGTGGCTCACCTGGATCCCATGTGAAGAGGAAACTGGGCTCGTGTTGCCTGCTAAATGCAACTTCATGTCGCGAGACCTTTTTCAAAACATGTAGAGGAATATCTACCTAGGGAAGGCAGTAAGTAGTGAGTCTACAAAGCAATCTGTTTGTGCTAATCTCGGATGGCACATAATAATAGTGCTCAGCACTGGCCAAGTGCTGGGCAAATATTAGTGTCTTGTTTTACATGTTGCAGGAACTGAAACTTATCACAGTCAGTAAGCTACAATGTCTGGTGCTGTAGGAGAGCTGTCCAGAACCTGGCTTTCTTCCCCAACCACCTCTGTGAATCTGGGGACAGGATGTTGCAGGGGGTAGCTGGGAAAGCCCATTTTATTTTCGCGTTGCTCTTTTTTTCCTCTCTTGCTTGACTCCAGTTTTAAAGGCTGTCCTGGTTAGTTGCTCCCCACACCATCTACCCATAAAAATCCCCTGCAGAGGCACACCAGGGAGTGTGCTAGTACTGGGAGGTACACCAGTGTGCTACACAGTGTGTTTGCATCTGTTCCAGTGTTGGCTGCCCTCTTCCTGCAAGTGACAGGCTCTGGTAAATGCCAGGCTGCTCATTACTTTTGCTCTGCTCCATACGTAATGAGGTAAAATGAAAACAAGTTCTCTCACTGCAGCTATGTGATCTGGGAACTCATAAAGGCTAAAGTGCTTTTAATTATGAGCTTGTTCCGATTATGCCCAGGCTTTCTGTTTCCTCCCATGGAGCAGACCAGCCCTCCGAGGTCATGATGAACTTCAGTTAGAGAACTTCTGGCACACAGTTAGGAAAACTGGAGAGTTTCCCCCTCCTAAAACTAGACACCTGCAATGTGTGATCTATTGTTCCCCAGAGGCCCATTCTCCTGGCTATAATATTGCTGAAAGCAGAACAAACACAATTATTTCTGGACACGAAAAGGCCTTTCTTTTCTCTCTGGCTCTGCAGCACACCAGGAGCCCCCTGTTCTTCTCCCAGCTGTGGGATTGCAAGATGAAGAAAGAGGCCCTAGCCTGCTTGGTCAAGCATCCCTCTCCTGGGCTTGGAACTGAGATTTCGTAAGTTGAACTTACTCCCTTCGTCCTGAACATCAGCTGATGTGAATGAAAACAAATGAAAGATTGGAGCCTTCTGTGGAGGGGGACTGGAGGATCTGCAAGCAGGGATTCGGCCTGGATGGAAGAGACCCGCTGCTTGTGCCGAGTCTGGGCAAACCCATCTGTGGCCCTAGGTGTAAAAAGGCAGCTGAGGTGTTCAGAGCCTTGGAAAGGGTGTGAATGGGTGAGGAAAGAAGACTGGCTGTGCCCTAGTATTGGGAACTGGGGCCAGGTACAGCACTGCAGGGCTGAAATCTCCACTCTTTGCCATGCTGTGCGGAGCACAATGGCTCGCAGCACCGGTCATCTGTGTAGTAGCAGGAGGAGTAAGGAAGGTGCTCCTATGCCAGAGAGCCCATAAGGTATTCTGGTGTGTGAGCATTCAGTTTCTTAAGAAGTTGTAGGAATTAGTGGTGGTGATTTCCCATGGATTCCCTTTGCAGTTCACCTGTAGGACTTTCCCCCCATGATCAAGCTACGCTGAAAGTGTCTGATGAGCTAAAAAACATTCACAACAGGTAGCTCAGACCTTTCTTTGGGGAAGAGGGATATATGAAGGGTTAACATCCAGAAGTCGATGTGCTTGTGGCTGCATCTCTATCAGTACTGAGGGCAATAGGTTAGTTTTGTTCTGGCTTGAGGCAGGGTTATCAGGGAAACTTCCTGTGGTACTGCATCTCTGCCTAAGAACCACTGCCCTGTGTTTTGCTGGATGCCTGTGCAGCTGTAACCGTTATGGCCAATTAATTAGAACTGCTTCCCCTTGTTTTCCCCTTATAAATCACTTCCTCTTTAGCCAGTCCACAGAGAAAACAAGGGAAGAGTGAAATAAGTCTGAAGTAAAATATGAACGTCCCTTTTATTCCATATTTCAGATGATAGCAGCCTGCGGGACACCCAGGGAATAGGTTTTCTGAGCCAGTGCTCTGTGAATTCACACTCTCTTTATGAGCCTCTTCAGTGTATGAAGTGAAGTTTTTAATGGCTGTTGCTGTTCCTTTTGAATGGCTGTGAAGTCTGGGTCACCGCAGATCAGAGCAAATTCCCCTCCTCTCCACAGCCGTCAGAATTAGCTTTCCCCAACTACAAAGCCTGATGAGGGTGGGTCAGCTCGAAGCTCTGCCATGATGAGGATCTTAATCATCAGGCCCCAGCCAATGTGCTCGTGTTGATTGGGAAGGAAGAACAAGGAGCATATATATATATTTTTTTGGTGCGTTTTGCTTTGTTTAAAGATTTTCAAGGCATGATTTTTGGCAAGCTCCTCAGGTGGAATACTCTGCCTCTGTGTTGAGGTGGGTAGTTTCTGTGTTGTGGTGGGTCCCCCTCTGTCCAATGGATCTAAGATTTGCATAAAGGCTCTCCAATATACATTTCATTTCCTTGGATTTAAGCATGATGGCTCGAACACCTTCCCCTGCTCTGTGACTCCCTGGTCGTAGGATCTGCTGTCTGTGACCTGCTTCGTGCTGTGCTGTGTGAGCTGCTATGTTCTAGGAGCAGTCCTATGCTCAGGGAGGGGTATCTCTGCTCGCTGGGAAGCTGTAGTGTGGGACAGCACAAATGAAAAAGGATCAGACTTGCTGTGGATGTAGATGAAGGTGGGATGAATCTGCGCCTCTACTTACTGGTTAGAAGGTTGGCAAGTTCTTGACTCGGTCTTGTTATCCCAGTTGAGGATTCTCATCCACAAGCACATCCCTATTAAAACTCACAGGTATGGCTGTGGTTTGCCTAAGAAGCAGTAAGTGTGAGTTGGGGTCTGGTATCCCAAGTGGGCAGCACAATGGATGGACGTGATATGCAGTGTGTGAGTGCCTGAAGGAGAATGAAGGAACCCAGCTCTGCTTTCCAAATTTCTCTGTCATGGTGCCTCCCCGAGGGGAGATTTAAGGTGACAAGGAGAGGATGAGCAGTAAGCTACTGTCACTGTAGATCAAAAATGGCTAAGAGTAGTGAGCAGTGATGCTGAGTGATTGCATAGCTCCTGCCAAGTTGAACTCTGCTGATGCTTCTTTGTTCCCTGCTTGGTTCTCTTGTAGGTTTGTTCTTTCCCTGTGTTCAGTGCGATGAAACTCATCATGTTTCTTGTGTCTAGGGGAGTAATAGTAACGATAATTGTATGCTTACCAAATGAGTGATGTGCAATGCAATTGCTCACCACCTGCCTGCTGATACTCAGCCAGTCCTTGAGCAGCAGCTTTCCCTCTGTTCAACTCCCACCCCCTCAGTTCTATAGTTTTGTATGATGTCGTATGGTGTGGAATATCCCCTTGGCTAGTTTGGGTCAGCTGTCTCACTTCTGTCCCTACCCTCCCCCCAGCTCCCTCCCTGGCAGGGCAGTGCATAAAGCTGAAATGCCCTTGGCTCTGTGCAGCACTGCTCAGCAGCAACTGAAACTTGCATAGGCTTTGCTGACTGCACACCACACGCATTAATAAATCCCACATAGCTGACCCAGGCAGTGATTCCTGCACCAGTGCCAGTCCCTTTGGAGAGGGCTGGAGCAGACAATTAGAAGGATATTCAGGACTTCCACCCCCAGGAAGTGGATGATGCATCTGTATTAACCCTGAGAGCATCTGACTGCATGATGGGGCAGGTCAGGGTTCTGATCTACTGCCCTTGTGTCTAAACTGGCTGTGCAGTCTGATCCCAGCCTCACGCTGCCAATACCTGGCTCTTGGTTATCTCAGGATGCTGCTGACTGTGGTGACCTGCACTCCTCTGCTCTTTAATTCAGCTGCTATGCTGCCTTTTGTTTCTGCAAGCCATTGTCTCCAACTCTTTGCTGGATTCCCAGAACCCTTTGCTAGCAACCTCCAGCTAATGATGATCCGTGCACATGTACTTCTGAAAGCTGTCATGAAAGGGGAAGTCCAGTCACCGTGTGACCTACACTCAGTTTCTCTTTCATCCAAAAATTCAGAAAGCTTAAACAAAATAGCCCCTTGGCATTGTTCCTAGGAAACCACTCACCAGGCAGTCTGAAATAATCATACAGATAATTTACTTGAATGCTGCTGATATGGACATTTTAGTCTTCTCTTCCTATTTCAAAAGGCACTGGAAAAAAGGGCAGTGTTACTGTCTTTTGAGAAATAATGGAGCTGCAGGGTTACACAGGCAGCAATTCTTAGATTTCTTCTGCAGCATTAAGGGAAAATTAAAAATCAAATAGCAGTAACCAGATAAACTCTATTCTTTTTTTTTTTTACGTAGAACAAAGTTAATTAATATATATATTTTTTTCTCTGCATAAGTATCCAAAGGCTATTAAGAGTTCAGGCAGGGGATCTTATTAAGCTCTTGTTTTGAAGAGGGATTAATGAAGAAGTTTAGGTGAGAAGCAGATTTTGGTTGACACGGTATTATTGTTGCAGTCTTCCTCCCCTTCTTAAGTTTTCATCTTCCAAAACTACAGATTTTAATTAAAAAAAGAAGAAAAGAAAAAAAGAGAGGGATATTTCTCGGCCTTTCAGCTCGGCAGCACATACAGACAAATAAATTAAAAAGTGGGAGAAGTGGAACTAACCCAATAATCCGTGAAAACCTAATTTCCCTCACCAGCGTCGCTGACGCAAGCATCTCCCCTCTCCCTTCCCATTCTCCAGTTCAGGGGCAGTGATTGGAGAAATTGGCTAACAAGATCAGAAAATTTAATTACTGTTCTGCCTCCCCTTCCCAAGAAATTGGATGTCACACTTCCTTGTAGCTTGGTTTTAAGATGCACTATGGCTGATTTTCACATGGCTTCAACCTGACTCCCTACCCTTTTCCCTCCCTTTCTTCCCGCTGTTCCCCATGGGAATACCCATCCAATGCAGCTAATCTGTGGTCCTGAAGCTCTGTTGACAGCCGTGGTAAAGCTCAGCCCCAGCTGGAAACAGTCTTCATGCCTGGTGCTGGAAGGAGAGACAAAGGGCAGAGAGGAGGCACTGGGCCTCTGTGCTCCATGGAGCATCATCCGTAGGTGCTCCTCAGGTGTTTTATGACCTGGTGGCTAAGAAGGCTGATGACTTCCTGGCCTGTAGCAGTACGTGCAGTCAACAGGACCAAGGAGGTTACTGTCCCCTGTGCTCAGCTTTGGTGGAGCTACAATTCCAGTAGTGTGTTCAACTGTGTTCAGTTTTGGATCCCTCGCTACAAGGAAGGTTTTGAGGCCCTGGAAGCGTGTCCAGAGGGCGACAGAGCTCTGAAGGGTCTGGAGCTCAAGTTTTATGGGGAGTGGCTGAGGGAACTGGGGTAGCTCAGTCTGGAGAAGAGGAGGCTCAGGGGAGACCTCATTGCTCCTTAGAACCACCTGAAAGGAGGTTGTTGTGAGGTGGGGGTCGGCCTCTGCCCCCACGTAACAGCAATGGGATGAGAGGTGATGGCCTCACCAGGGGAGGTTCAGGATGGATATAAACATTTCTCCTCAGAGAGAGCAATGATGCTGCCTGAGGAGGTGGGGAAGTCACCATCCCTAGAGGTGTTCCAGAACTGTGGAGATTGTCAGGGACATTGTCAGTGTGCATGGTGGGGTGGGCTGGGGTTGGACTTTGGGGTCTTTGAGGTCTTTTCCAACCTTAACGACTCTATGCTGGAGCACAGTTTTGTGAATGGTCATCGTTACTCTGTATGCCTCTTCTTGAGACGTGAAAAGACAGGACCGTGGTTTGCAATGGCTTAAAATTATATCTGACTGATGCTACCTGTGGAAAGGAGTTCAGCAGTCCTGGTTACAGCTTATGCAGATTTTACTCTGCAGGTCTTGGTGAGAGGCTGGAGGACCCTCAGCCATGCCACATTTCCATGCCTGTTCTGTACAGTGCTGGCCAGCCCTGAACGCTCCTCCACAGCTGCTCTGCGTTTCCCAGGGGTCACTCTCCCCATACCTGGTCTCAGGTTTGCTGTGGCTTTACTCTTTCTTTGGCTCATTTATTGCTATGTCTGTATGGAAGTCTTTGGATTAGTGCTCTTCTTAACTCCTCTTGTTTGATGTCTGGGCCACAAACCAGCACAAGGAAGTTTCCTTGTCTGTTCAAAATTCAGAGCTCACACCTGTTTTTCCTTTCAGGCTTTCGTGGGAGCCCCGTGGATGTAGAAAAGCTGTGGCTGTTACTGTGAGCTGTTGCAAGGGTCTGGGCAGGGCAGAGATGAATGCAGTGCAGAAGAGAAGAAACATGGCTTGTTTTGTAATGTTGCTTCTATCACTGGAAGGGATCTGAGAGGTGTAATTAACTAAAAAGGAGGCTGCTCTGCATAACACAAGCCTGTTGTATCCAGCTCAGCAGGACCGGTGACCCAGGCTTTGGTCTCATGGCTGGCGATGTCACCAGAATCCCCTGGTAGCAGAGCAGCCTCACTGGAGACAGCTGCTCTATTTATTTTTTGATTTGTATTCCCAGCGTGTCCTGTTCTGTGCGGACTGTGAGCCTGGCTTGGAAATTCAGTGTGAGCACCTTATCAGATAATGAATAATGATTTATTGAACATACGGGTAAACACCACAGATAAGTTATGAATACACTTCGGAAATGCAGTTGCGTTTGTAAGAATGTATACCAAATCAACCCCATGGCTTTCAGTTCTCTTTGCAGCCACCACAAAGGCATCTCCTGGGCTGCTGCGTGCTTCTGCAGGGCCCCAGCTACATGCATGTGCCCATTTGCAACAGGAGAAACCCAAGGATAGGGAGCGAGTGCAAAGTCACCTGCCAAGAGATGCTCCCACAGGCGTTTGATTGCTCTTGCTACTTGAGGTGGTCTTGTGAGGGATGAAGTGCTGTGAAGTGCATCTCCACCCAGGTACGTGACTGATGCAGCTGGAACAACTGAATAAGCATCTGGTGGCTCAGGGTGCGTGTTCAGGGACCCCCGGGGTAGCACTGGGAAATAAAGGTTAAGGTCTGGTGCTGCCATGTGATGAATGGGTTTCTGTCACTGAGCCTTTCACGAGCAAAAAGCAGCTTGCTGGGGTACTTGGCCACACTGGATTAGCTCTGGGTACTTAGTATTTAGCTGGAGCACAGTGACTGCCTCTGGAGGAAAATGGAAGGCAGGATTCAGTCATTAAGTGTGGGGTTATGTACATGAATATGGGGACTAGTGCTGTCTGCGGTGCCTTGAGTGTGGAATGGTGAGCCCTCTTCCCTTGTGAAGTCGCTCCTCTGCAAGCACTGATTGCTCCAGCTGAACTAACAGCTGGCTCTGTGCTGCCTATGGTGTCTGCCACACTGTGCTGCTGCTGAATTTGCTGCACCTGTTGATGGAAAACCCGCTGGCAATCCAGCATGCTGGATTTAAGAATTGTCTGACAGCTCTGGTAACTCCACTCTGCTCCTCTGCCATCCCCAAGTACACGCTCACTCTCCTCCACGCCTTCTCCCATGTCTCTGGGTTATGTGGCAGGCTGCCTAAAGTGATGCCTGAAGCCTCCCCTAAAATCCAGTCCTGCCAGATGCTTACAGAAGGTGCCAACAGAGAGGAGTGGATGGCAGGAGGTCAGCCTGGTTTCCTTCTTTATTCTTACTGCAGCCCTCCGTGTATGCTCCTCCACTTTCTGAGCATGATCCCTGCTGGCAATAAGCCTGTATTATCTGCAGCCCCTGTGAGGTCGCAGGTAAATGATAGCTGTGCTTTTTCCCTCCACTTTAGTCGTCAGTCCCCAAAGGTGGAGACATTCAAATCCTTTAAATGAGAGGTAAGTCCAGTTCCTCCTGGAACTGGCTGTCGTGTGCCTGAACCCCACACGTGGCGGGGGTTGGAAGAGACCTGGGGAACCCAGTGGTAGTCCAGCTCAGAGCCTGGCATTTGGATTGCTGTGACACCAAGTGTCAGAGTTAGGAAATGGATAGAGGTGGTACAGGGTTTTTTAAGCTAGGCTGTGATAATCCTTTAAGGCACGGAGGGGATGCAGTTCAGCACTCCTCTGAGATCATCCCTCGCATGCAGGAGGGCTACATAATGAATGAGTGTGGGAATGCAGCTAGCGTGGGTACTCCAGCCCTGGCCTTGCCACTTGCAAGTGGAAAAATGATTGTCACGTGCTCTGTAGTAGCAACTATGGCATTGCTTTCCCTGAGGCCTTTGTAGAGAATCGGAGAACTGTTTCTCTTTTGACCTGAAGATTTTTCAGTGTCTTGCTGTGTGAATGCGTGCTTTTCACTTTTCCCAGTCTGTGCTCATCATTCCTTTGTTTTTCCCCAGCAGGCCTGGTTCACTGTCGTGTGTGACTTCTGGGCTACGAGGTAAATTACAAAAGCCCAGGGACCGAGAGCTTGATAAAGCCTTGTGATCCAATCTGTTAGCGAATATAGCCACGGAGAGAATTTGATTTGCATACATTTCCTACCCTGAATTCCTCCGGTGCTATTAGGAGTCACCATAGCTAGCACAGTCTCTGAACTGCAGGGCTTAGATGCACACCGAAGTATACCTATTTGCTTTCTTGGAAAGAGATTTACTGAGGCGTTTTTCATGTTATTGTCCCCCCCTCCCCCACCTTCCCTCCCATCAGAGGGGTTTGTGCTGCCGTAGAGACTCTTTGATCCGAGTTAATTCTTTGATTGAAGCTTCAGAAGACAATAGAGAAGCTGAGCACGCTCTGGGGAGAAGGCTTGCTTCTCAAATGATGGGGAATCGGAGTGGCAGTGGTGCAGCCTGCTGGTGCAGTGTGATGCTGCTGGTGGCACCAGGCGGTGAGCGTGCTCCGGGCAGGGGAAGAGGTGGGAAAGGCTTGCCACAGTTTGTGCCAGCGTGGTGGGACTGGAGGCGAGTGGGTAGCAAAGAGATGCCGAGCACTTTTCCCAGGTCTGTGTGCGAGAGCAGGGTGAGAAGGAAGAGCTCTTGGCTTTCACAGACAAACCAGAGTGTTTGTAGCCATGGATCCGGCTCCTGCCACATGAGACTCCTTTGGGTTGATCTTCTCCTTGGTGAAGCTTCCATGGCACAAAGCTATGTGCCGGCGCCCACACTTGAGCCGTGTGCTCTGCGGGACCGGCTCCCGTGGGAAAGTTACCAAGCTGTGCCTCGTTGGCCGTGGTCTTCCCTCCTTCCCCTCCTTGTCAGGCTGCCCGCTTAATTGATTACTTCATTGCTTTGCTGTTGCTTCTGGAGCTGAATGCGTTGAGTTAAACTGCGAGAACAGAGAAAGGAGGCAGTGAATCTGAGTGCCAGGCTCGCATCTGAAAGATTACGGCACAATCTAATGAGCTCATTAATTTCATTTCATTAACCAAACAGTGCTTGTGGAGAATGGCAAATATTTAAAGAAGCCCAGCAGGGTCAGAAACACATTTAATTAATGCTGTCACATGATACTGAGAACAGGAGGGGAGAATAAATCCTGATGCTATATATTAACATCCATGGTGACTTCTCTTTTATGTTTTATGTGCTTCTTGGACTAGAGTTCTCCCTCTCTTGTAGGTCTATCTGGCTCCATTTGTCTCAGGGCTGGAGCACCTCCCTGGCTTGAGCAGGTTTCCCCTCCTCCCAGGCTCCCCGTAGGGGTGGGCAGTGCCGTTGTCTCCTGTTTTTAGGCAAACGCTGGAGGCAAAACAGAAGAGATGAATCCCTCACAGCAGAGCCCAGGCTTGGGGTTAGGGGCAGTGGCAGAGGTGCCTGGTTCCCTGTGTTTCTGCTCTTTGGTTGACCCTGCTTCTCCATTGGGACTGAGGCCTGGGTTCTGAACAAGCAACCAACACAGAAGAGATGATCACCTGTGCTGGGGAAGGTATTGGGAGCTTTGGAAATGCACCTTTTGCCTTGCAGAGAAAATAATGCCCTTAAATGGAGGACTTAGTAATGTTGGGTGTCTGCACTGCATTGTCATCATGGTAAATGAGCCTGAGCTCAAATGCTTCCTGTTCATCCAGCTGGGTGCCCTGGGTGCCCCAGCACAAGAGAAATTCAAAGCACACACAGACAGCAGGGAACAGAGAGGGTCGAAACCTTTTCGGTGCACTTGGCTTGGCTATTTGTAGAGGCTTGCATGCATCAAAACTATGTGGGATCTCATCCCATCCTCCACATGTCAGAGGGAAACTGGGCCTGGGGATTTTGTAATGAGCCAGCTGAGAATTGATTGCATTGGTGAGGTGGGCCTTGCTAAAAGCTCCTTCTGATTTAGTGAGGGCTCTATCCTTGTGTAGTTCTGGTGCTGGACCTGTGTGAACCATCCAATGGAACCACATATTGCTTTTCTGATTGTCCTGGTACACTGCTTCTTCAGGGAAATTGAGTTTGGATGGATACCCTGAGGGCACCTGAAGGTTTTCAATGGGGCAAATGATTTCTGTGGTCTCTGTATCAAGAAACATCCCAGATGAAATAACCCCAGAGGGAGGGGCACAGTGTTTTTAATCCCTGAAGTCTCCTTCAGGGTGCTACGGTGTTTGCGCACTTACTACTTGCGATGCCTTGGTGTATTTGTTGCTATGGGAAAAGAGCCCTGATGCCCAGAGAGGGAGAAGGCAGCTCAGATTTTAGGGAAGTGGTCAAATGAGCTCACCTGGGGTGTTGCTGTACTGTGAAAATGAGCTTGTCCAAGGAATTGTGAGATCAAGTCAGCTAGGCCAACGGAGCAGAGCAGTGCTGGTGCAAGCTGCCTTTCCATTGGCATTTGCTGCTCTTGGCCATATTGCTTATTGTTACAGTGATGTTAAAGGGATGTCTGCTGTTAATGTGGTATTGATCATGTGAGGGGCTCAGAGCAGCGGTGCTCTCTGGGCAGGCAGAGCTGGGAGGACTCGCCGTCGTTAATTGCTGCAGCTGGAGGAAGCAAGTGGCTGAAAGGCCGAGCATAAATCGTGAAGTGCCTATGAATCAGTCCTCTGACAGCGTCCCTCGGTGTGGTCTGGCACTTCCACGAGTGATTGCAGACGGCTGGGGAAAGGCAGAGGGCACCGGGTGGGAGAGGAGGGCCTTCCTTTGCAGCACTCTGTGGCACTTTGCCCGTTATCCCATCGCTCACCCTTTGGCTTGTCAGGGTGGGACTCTGCTTGATTGCAATAAAATGAAGCTGTGCTTGGCGCTGCAGAGTTCATCCTCCATCACGGAGCACTCACCCTGCTGCTCTCTGCCAGAAGAAGACTCGCTGGGCAAAACTGGCTGCGAACAGTGGGGCTGCTCCTGGGGAGAGGGACCAAGGTGGTGCATCAGGTGCAGAGAGGGCTCAGCACCCCAGTGTGGGGCTGTGCTGGCAGCAGGAGGGGTCTGTCCCACTGTGCTGGGGGCTGAGATGTACAAGTGGCCTGGGTAAAATCCCTTGGGATGCTGAGGAACTGGTGGTCATTATTCCTTCCTAGCAGAGAGCAAGGCACAGGGCCCAGAGTTACATCAAGACTGGTTCACAGGAGAAACACCCACTGGTGGAAGCGCCTTCTGGTTGTTTGGTCGCAACCTGAGTTGCCCCTTTGTGTTGGCCTGGATGGAAAGTCTTGAAATGAGGCAATCCTGGCAGGTGTCCTTGGCAGGCAGGCCAGCATCTGCAGGGAGCTCTGAGGCTGACTGGATGCGTGTCGGATTAGTGCCTGAGAGACAGGTTGCAATGACTTCCACGGTGAGATACTGGCCCGTCCTTATTCTGCCATATGGTCTCATGTTCAGCTGGGTGGTCCTGATACCAGCATAGCATGAGATGAGGCAAATCCCATCCCTGCAGTGAGGATGTGGCTGTGTATTGGGATGAGCAATAGTGCAGTGTGACCTGAGAAGGATGCTCTGGGCCTGGCATGGCCCTGAGAAAGGAGAGCTCCTTGTCCTGCTGGAGCCATGGCCCAGAGCAGGAGGTGAGGACAGCGGGAGGCCTGGCAAGGCTGAGCCTGCTCTGGGGGCTCTTGCCAAGCACCAGCAGTGCTGGGAGGCTGACAGCATTCCTGCTGTCTCAGTGACATGTGCTGCCCTTTCTCAAGAGGAGCTGCTTTTGTCCTCTTTGGAGCTGGCAAGCGTGGGCTTTCTATCCCACCCCGTGGCGTGGCCGCCCACAGCATCCTGTTGGACCGCTTCTCGCCCATGGGAAAAAGATAAAACCCACATCCTCATGTATGAAATCCCAGGGACAAATCCCTGGTGGATGAGGAAACAGCTGTGCCTTGAGTCGCCTCTTTGCAGCGATGCTGCCTTGGGGATCACAGTTTGCTTCGCTGCAGTCCCAGGGATTAAAGCAGCGCTTCCCCATCACTTCCTGACGCCCTCAGAAGCCAGATCACACCGGGGAGGTGGCAGATTGGCCAGTGACCTGGAAGGACATCAGATGGAAGGATTTAGCTTCTGGAAGGGGCTTGTCCTGGGGGCTGAACTCGTGGGTGGAGAAACAAAAAGCTTTCCAGATCCAATGCTGCCCATTCTGCTGTTTCTCAGAGGAAGAAAGAACATCTTCAACAAAATGCTCTCTGAACTGCAGCTATTTCACACAGTTCCCATTCCCAGGCTCTTTGAGTAAGTGTTTGACCATCTTTGAAGGTGTTTTCTAGTTCAGTGGTGTCATCCTTGAATAGATTCACTTGCCCTACTCTCTGAAATTTGGACCATGACCAGAAATTTGCTTATCCCTTTTAGACTCGAGATGCTTGAATCCCAGTTAATCGGCCAGCTCATGAGAGCGGAACAAACTTTTCTCTTAAATCTTCCCAATCGTACCACCAAAACCAGAATATGTATTACAGGATCAGGAAAAAAACAGCCTTGCCAGTGTTAAACCTGAAAGGTAGGTCATAAAAATAAAATTGTAGATTTCAGCAGAACTTAAAATAATACTGTTTCAGGTTTTTCTTTTCTTTTTTTTTTTTTTTTTTTTTTNTTTTTTTTTTTTTTTTTGTCTTTTTTAGGGAGAGGGAGATTCCTCTCTCAAGAGCTGGGAGGCAGAGATATTTTTCCCACCTCTAGCAGTGGCACCTTCTGCTGTCAGAATGGATGGCTTAGATTCTCAAGATACTTCAGGCTTCAATAGTTATGCTCCCTTAATTGAGGTATTACAGATACTATGGATTTTTTTAGCACATCCTTTACTTTTTGTTGTTTCCCATGGTTCGATGGTTGCTGCTGCGGGTGAACTTGGAGCTCTATCCAGAAGGTAAACAGAAATCCTTAACCAAAAAAAGAAAGGGAGTCTAAATATAAATCTGTCAAAACCAGACTCTTCTCTGCAGCAGCATTAGAGGACACCAATGGATTGCTGGTGGCTGCATCCGAAGAGCTAAGTGAGTGAGATGAGGGAATGTCCTCCTTGTGGCTGTCAGCTGGGTAACCCAGCTTCTTTTTTCCTTGGAGACAGGCACCCAAAGGCACAGTCAGCTGTGGGAATTCTTGGCCTTGCAGGAGCACACAGAAACTGGTTCCCCAGCCATGGCTGTGCTCTGCCTAACTTCTGGTGGCTTCCCTGCTCTGTAGCTCCCATTGTGGTTCTGCTCGGGCACTCTGACCATCATCTGAATTCACAGTCTGTTGGGTTGTGGCTGAAATCCTTGAATAACTGCAAATACTGAGGCCAAGTGAATCTTCTATAGACCTTTTTGGATGAAGGGTTGTAAACAGAACCGTCCATAGAGATGGGATATGTCTTGCACATCCTGAAAAGCACTGGGCCCTTGTTGTACAGGGGCACTACCGCTCCACCTCTTCTGATTAAATATGAACACACTGTGTTTAAGCAAAGCCTTCAGGCAAGCTTTCCATATTCATACGACAATGGCTTTATCAGGAAAGGGAGGCATTTTGTGGAAATGTCAATACGAATATTACAGCCTCTTTGCTCTTTGTATTGTCCCCTAAATTGTCAAAGTGAAACTGTAGGAGATAATGTGCAATTATGCTGTCACTAAAGTTTGTGAAGCCATTTATAGAAGCTTTTGAGAGATATCCTTCTGGGTACAGGGGAGCTGTGTGCTCCAGTCTTCCTCATCTCTCTATGATGCTTTGAACTGAGAACTGCTTTTGACTGCATGTGTTTAGGAGAGCGACTGGTGTTTGGGAGCAAGCTCTTCTCACCGTCCTTCAGTGGTGACAGCGTTGAGAAGAGCTGTGTCTGGGGCTTTGGAGACCACCAATGGCTGCAGAATAAAGGATGCTGAGAACTCATGTGCCCACCTCAGGGAGCGGAGTTTCCGGACCCAGGAGGGAGGTAGTAAATCACTCTGGAAGGTGGATATGGGGCACCTTGATATTCTTGGTGGTGGAAGTCCTTCTTTCATCCTCTGCTGTGCTCCTTGCTTCAAGTTGCTGACAGGTTCTGTGGGGCATTATAGGGTGGAGGAGCCTGGGGTGGCCAGCACGTGGTCTGGGAGCAGAGGTGAGGCTCTACCTTGTGCCATGGCGTTTTACAGTCTCAGGGGTGGGCTCTTCTTGCCTCTTTCCTTTCTGCAAGTAATTTCTCCATTTAGTGACAAATGATGTTTTTCCTTCTATTTATTATTCATTTCCATCATATTATATTTAAATGTGCTTCATCTTTGAATCTCGTGTTCTGTCAGGGCAGCAGCTAGGGAAGCTAGAGAACTGGAGGTGGTGGTGATAAAACACAGCTAGAGGGTGTGGAAGAGCCTGACGGGGGTGGGTTTGGCTGCCTGGTTGCTTCTGGGGTGGGACAACCTCTTGTGGTCCCCTAAGACGTGCCAGATCCTGTCCTGATGGTTCTTCCTGGGGCCTCATTGCAGCTCAGCCCAAGGTGCTGAGGGCTTGGTGCAGCCATTGGGTTGGCATTTCTTGGTGTCGTGCAACTGGCTTATTGTGTCGCTTGCTGCAGTGGGATCTGGGATTGCTATCCCAGGAGGACCCCCCCTATCTTTTCATTTACCTCCTCTGAGAGGGCAAAATTCACTTATGCTTGACAGACCTATTTGTACGGAAGCATGGAGCTAGGCTAATGCACGGTGGGGAGTGTTCAGGGCCTGGCAGGCTTTGCATGAGGAACTTTGCCCTGTGCCGTGCTGAGAAGCTCCTGTCCAGCCTGTGTGGAACAGTGTTCTGCATGCAAGGGATCTGCTCCTGTGCCCTGGAGGCTCCTGGTGGCAGGGATGAAGCTGCCGTGGATGAGCAAGGTACAGTGACAGAGCCCAGAGGAGCAGTGGGTAAGAAAAGCCTTCTGCTGCCAAGTGGAGTAGTTTTATTGCAAGCCTTAATGCTATTTACTGTGTTTTCCAAGAGCCCCAGAGCCAGATTTCATGCAGTTCAGCTGTCACTAAAAAGCAAATGTACACTTCTAGCCCTCCTGGCCTTCTTGACGTGCTGGAAAATATGATTCTTGCACGTGAAAGAGCCAGCAGGCAAACACCCGCTCCCTGAAGCGTGCTGTCCTCGCATCCTGTCACAGAACCTTGCAGGGTGGAGGCTTGCTTTTATATGCTTGGGTTCATCAATAGTGAACATCTGTCCAAATTCTCCCTGGCTTGTTCAGGCTGTCGCCGAGACCCACAAGGCCTGGTCTGAAAATGTATAATTCGATAAAATTGATCTGGGTGGCAGTGAGCTGTTTTATTTAATTGCTCTTTCTTTGTTTCCTTGGGCGTCCTTACTCATTCTTTGGAATGCAAGTCTGTCCTTGCTGGTTGAATATCTGAACCAGTAGCCCCGTGTCTGGGATCCTCCTTGCTGACATGCTTGGAGCACGCTGCAGCTGTGCGATGGGGACTGGTTTCTGCCCTGCAGCTCAGGGCAGATCTGCTCTGCATGCCTCCCATTCCCATGAAGATGATTAAATCAGAGGTTCCGATTGCAAGCAGGGGAAGGAGAAGTGTCAGACAGTCCTCCCAGGGTGGGGTCCCTGCACCTTCCTTCCTCCCAGAATGCCACCTTGGAGCAGGCGTCCGGTCCTTTTCCTTTTTTGTTTTATTTATGAATAAATAATTGCTTTGGTGGAGAATAAATCAGACAGCTCTCACTGCGCCAGCACTCTGGGTGAACGTTACCTCTGCCTGCACCCAGCTCAGGGCAAAGCCTGGCAGCCTCCTCCCTGTTGTAAAAGCAGATAGAACAGAAGAGGAGTTGTGCTGGGTACGTGCCAGCATGGAGATGATTTTATTGGTGCCCAAATGACAAGCAGCAAAACTTCTCCTGACCTGGCTGCGTGCACCCAGAGATGAGTGGGTGGGTCAGAGGAGGTTGGGAGCAGCTCAGGATGCCAAAGGCTTGGGCAGGAATTTGCTGTGCATTTTGTGTCTCGTAGCCTTTCCCCTGGTCGCCCTTCTCATCTCACTGGGTGTCTGGTGCTGCTCCATGCCACCGACATTTGTCACAGGCTCTGTGCACCCTGTAGCTGACCCCAACAAGAACAGGGTCTCTCTTGAGCCTGGACAAGCTCCTGAAGCTGTAGCACAGCTAGCTGCCAGGCAGGAGCCCTGGCTGCAGGTTATATAGGGCTTAGTCCCACCCTGGCTTTGTGGGTCACACCATATTTGAGCCTTAAAGTTCCAGCTTGTTGCATGATTCTATGCAGAGGAATGAGAGTCTCATCTCAAATCTCAGTCACTGCTGAAGGAGTTTAGGCCTATTTTTGCAGTTCTGTTTAAACTTTCATATCACAGGATGGGTTCTCAGGGAGCTGTGTCTAAATCTAGAAGCAATCTGTTTTGTTTTTTTTGTTTTTTGGTTTTTTTTGGGGGGGGTTAAGCTCTTTGCTGTGTTAGTCTTCAGCTTCAGGAGCCATGACAAACACGTGATGTCATCAGTTGTGTACTATCACATGCTTTTAAAATGCCGTCAGACTCGCTAAATATTCAGTGTGCAGTTTCTGTCTCAGCAGACTGTGTTGGCTGAAACTGCTTATGCAAATGAAAAGCTGTACCTCTTCAATAGGTTATTATGAGCTGATCCTGAATAATTGGTGTTGAACTGAGCAGTAGGTGGGAGAAGTCAGCAGAGGCAATAATTAATCAAGTGGCTTCACGTCTAGCTTGGATGTAGATCCTAGAAACCCTTCTCTGAAGGCAGGATGAGCTCCTTGGAGCCCTGTGTTCGTGCCTAACCACTGCAAAGTCCTGGCAGTGACATCTCCCCCATGCACAAGGTGAAAAATTCTTTTAGGTTTTGCCCAGAGATTCCCAAGGGAAGGCTGTCAGAAAGTCTTTCTGCTCTGAGCCTCTTAGTGTGTATTTCTAAATTCCAGCCTATATTAATTCACAGCTGCTTTGTTCTCATTTATTCTCTGACTGAATTGGCTCCTTTTCACCCTTGGTTCCTCCTCCCTCTTTTTTTCTCTCTGATTCTCCATATATTTCTAGGCCACGTCTCTTCTTGGCTTTTCTTTTGCTAGACTAAGTTTGCTCAGCTCCTTTCATCTCCTCTCAGAACACAAAGCTCTCTGTTTCCTATATTGCCCTTTTTTTCTACAGCTCTTTCCAATCTGAACTGGACCCAGCCACCTAAATCACTACTCCTTCCATGGAGCCTGAGCAAGTGAGAGCAAAGATCCCACTTTCCAGCCACAGTGAGCCCCAGAGGGAGGCAGCAGCTCTGCCAAAAACCAGGCAGCAAGGAGCTCATGCTCCGGCAAGTTCCCCGATAAAGGGAGAATTTTTCCTGTTATAAAGCAGTGTATATGCAAAAAAATGCAGAATTGATTTATCTCAGTGGCCTGTTAAGAGTTAATCGATAAAATAGCAGTTGCTACCTTATTACGAGAAACTAGCTGATTAGAAAGTTGATTAATGGGATGATTTTTCATGACTATAATTAAAGCACTGCATGGCTTCACTTGTAATTGATATTTAATGCTTACGTAGAAAGCTGTTTGTCTATAAGAAACAGATTTTTTTTTTTTTTAATTCCAGTGATTCACCTGTGGGTCAGGCAGAGGAGGCTGGCTGACTCCTCCAGTGGTGGGGAAAACAGGAGAAGATGGGATGCAAAACAGCTGCTACCAGAAGATGGCACAGGTAGGGCTCTGCCTGCTCTGCTCCTGGGGGTCACTCAGCTGGTTCCATCTCCTGGGCACTAGAAAGCTGTGCATGGTAGCAGATAGTGAAAAGTTGGAGGAAACGTGGTAAGAAGGCCATGGTGCTGCTTCTTGTGTCCTGTTCCAGCTCTGGCACTGATGCTGGAGAAGCTTCCTCAACCTTTGTGTTTTAACTGTCCTAGGGGAACTTCCTTTACAGACCTTGTCCATAAATTTTTGGACCAGTTCCTGAGAAGCAGTGTGATCTTTGCTGTGTTGGATGCTGTTTCTGAGGGATCTGCTCCAGACCACTCATCCTCTGTTCCCAGGGCTTTGAAGTCCATGATATCAATCTTCTTCCCTGGCCTTGGTATCTATTAATTTTTCACCTAAAGCTGATGCGTTGGATCTGGTACCTTGCAGATCCTTCAGTGGTGCTCATGCCCAGAGTGGGGAAGGCCTGATACAAAACCTGTGCCAGTTTTTGTGCCAACTTAAGCTCTTCTGGGCAGGCATGAAGGATGTAGGTGTATGATGGAAATACAGAACTATGCCAACTGTTTGCATACGAGCTTTCAGACCGCAGTTTGTAAAGTGTTACGTGATCTAATTCAGATTACTGGGACCTCCTCTATGCATTTTCTCCAGTAAAGAGAAACCACTGAGTAGCAACCACTGTGTCCTGTCCCCTTTCATTAGCAGCATTAATCCAGATTTTCTCCCCTGACTGCAGCCCTCAGTGCAGAGAAATGGTAAGTGACCACGCTGGTGTACGAGCACGAGGCTTGCTCCTCTGCAGCAGCAAGTCCCCGAGTCCCCATGCACCCTCAGCCCTGGCTTTGTGCTGGCCAGCAATGGTGGCAGCTGCGATGGCAGATGGGAGGTGGGCCAAGGTCATACGGGAAGGCTGTGGGCACTGTTCCAGCCCTCAGTCTGCAGTCCTTCATGCAGGGAGGTCACATTCAGCCCTGTCCCTTGTTGAGTGCTGGGCTCTTCTCTTCCTCATCACTCTGCTCGTTGCTGTCAGGGTGGTGGCTTGCTTGGGGTACGTGTGTGTGTACGCAGTAAGTGTCACACCACCCCGAGCAAATCTGCAAATCTAATAACAATCAAAGCCATTGCTGATGCATTATTAAAATTCTGGTTTGTTTTTCTTTCCCTGCAAGTAAGAAAGGCAATATTTGGAGGTGGGTAGTTGGTGTTAAATTGTGTTTATTGCACGTCTGTTGAATATATAACACGTCTGTGCAACCTCCCTGAAGAGTTAGACAAGCCTTTGCACAACATAATAATTCTCAACCCTTTAGAAATGCATACAAATACCCTGGTGCAATGACAGGAATTCAGACCTCACATGCTGGGTGATGCATGCTGCTGGGGGGCAGCAGCTGCTTGGGTCCACTGAAGATATCTCTGACTGTCCAGGAGCAAATTGTTGATGCTACCTCCAGGAGTGGCAGAGGAATCAGTGGTGGGTTTTAGAGCAGATCTCTTCTGAGAGTGATGCTCTGGAAACTCTTGATGGCACCAGCCAGTCTGCAGACTCTTTTACCTCGTAATCAGGCAAACAGTAAGAAATCTTTGTCATAGAAAGTTTCCTTGTCAGTTTTATTTTGAAAGTAACGTAATGGAATGTGTGGAGCATGCCAGATCTGATTTGTTAGGATTCCATTAAGAGTTCATCGTTTTAAAGCTGGTAGTGCGTATGGACTTTTATTTCTTAGCCTTAAAACACAAATGGTTTTACTTTGGCTTCAGATGACATCTGTTCTTTAAAAAATTAGCTGAGCCTCACCAAACAGCACTGTACCCCAAAGCATTGCTCGGGGTGCTGACTTTGAGTGGAAAATACTTTGTTGTTTTCACTGCGAGTTAAGAGATGGCACAATTTTTCAGGGTTATGGTGATTGATTCAGAAAGGAGTTTATGGGAAGGGATGGAGCCTGATGGAGCCAATTCTCTTTTCCCAATAGCTCCTGCAGCTCTTTTCATGGCAAATTGGGGTGAGAATCTTTACCTTGTGTAACTGTATATAGCACGCAGTTAACCCTGATGTTGGAACACACTGAAGACCCCAGAGAGAGTTAGACCCCTTGGACTGAAATCAGTAGGAGTTAGCGATTCATACCTTCTGGCAAATTGGGTTTGCATATACCTGCAGTTATTTGGTTGCATCCATCATCTCTGCCTGGCAGCTTGTTGTTTGCTGGAGTTGACTGACTGGCAGCCCACTTCCATACCACGGAGTTTGCTCCCTGGCTAATCTTATTCGGATAGCTGGCAGATGGATGTGCTGTAGGTTGCCGTTGCTGCTGTTTGCTTTACTAATATCAGAAGAGTTTCACTAGTACTTACTCTGGAAGTTATTTTGACAAGATCAGAGTGCAGCTTGCTGTTGAAATGGGTCAGATTCCTACATCTCCCGAAGACTGGCTTGGGAGGACTGTTTTGGAGGAAAAACAAAAAGAAAAAAGGCACTTGGCTGTAATAGTCATAATATAACCCCAGTTGTATGTGTATGTGCTGCTGGCGTGTGCTGCCACGTGCTGTGGGCACAGAACTCTGCTCCAGTGTTGGCTGCTGTCTACCTGCTGGAGCTCTGACTGCAGAAACCTGTGCAATGGAAAGCTTCACCGGGGCAAGCCTTCTGCCAGCTCTCAGCTAATATACGATGAGAAGCAAGTTCAGAGGTCTCCCTAGAATACTTGCTGTGGGCTCGTGTCTCCCACAGGAACCTGGGGTGCTGCAGGTGGGCTGCGTCTCAGCAGAACTGTGGTGAGTAGGCTGCTGGCTGTCGTATTTACTGATGTGGTCTCCTTGAGAATGTGCTGCTGCTGGGAGACAGGGAGTTGCTGAAGTCTTCTGAGGGAGAGCAGGAGAAACCAGAGAGCTTAGAAAGCTTTTTAAAAAGCAGGGCCCGAAATCTGTCTCCAAGATGTGGTCTGTGGTTCTTGCAATGAGCTTCCTTGTGGCTGTTGGCTACCTGGATCATACTCCTCTCACATTTCCCCCTTATTTTTGGGTCCCTGGAGGTATTCAAGACCAGTCTCTGGGCAACCTGATCGAGATGTGGATGTCCATGTTCAATGCAGGGGAGTTGGACCAGGTGACCTTCAGAAGTCCCTTCTAACTCCAAGGATTGTATGATTCTACGATGTGTGTTCTGATTCAAAGTCCATAGTGGGGAGAGCACACAGACACAGCCTGGAGGAGTTGTCCTGGGACTTGGATTACTGCTCTGTCCTAATTTATCATGAAGCACTCAATGCGCCCACTTGTATTTCCATGGCAAAAAGAGCTTTTCAACCCTGTTGGGTTGCTCATGGCTGAGCTGTACCTGCATGCCTGTAACCCAGGCAAGCATGGAAGTGTTAGCAGCAATCAGCAATCAGAAGGAAATTTGTGGCTGATCACAAACAGGCAGGAGGGAAGAATAAATTAATTTAAAAAATTAAAAAAAAAAAAATCCAGCTACTTTTCATTTTCCAAAGTGCCCATTTTCTTAACTATCCCTCCAAATTATCATCTTGTTGGATTTATTCTGTTTCCTTGATGCTGTTGTTCTTCTGTTTATCCCACATCACTCAGCAAATGTCTCCCGTCTCCTTCCAGCCAACTTGCACAATACATTACAATTACATAATTACACCATTGTAATCAAATAATTAAGTTGCACATTAAACACGCATTAGAGCTCACAAAAGAAGGAGCTTCAGACATGGGCACGGAATAGGAGAGAGCGAGCCAGTCAGTGTTGGCACTAATTGCATCCTGCTTTTAATGACTCAAGGACTCTCAGTTTTTGGTCTCAGGTGGTGAAATGGGAGTGGGTTGAGGCTGCTGAGTTTTAAATAAGCAAGCAGGTTTAGTGAGCAGACTCCCCTGTGGAGAGAAACAAGGCTCGGTGACCAAACGCACATAGAAAGGGAAGGGAATAATTGCAAAGCCTATTGCCTTCAAGTCTATTGAAATCTGCTTTAATTGAGGCTCAGAATCGGCTCACCCAGGAGAAAAAGAACACCTGTCCATTACCATCACAAGACTCAGCTGGTCTAGTGGGAAAAGGTCGTGCCTTCTTTGAGATGTGAACACTTCTAGTGTAGTGGTAGAGTGGTAGAGGAAGAGTGAATGAGTCTGTATAAACTGTGTGGTTTTTTTTCTTTTTGCACTGGTTGATTTGGGTGATGGCACCAAGCAGACCTGGGGCAGTAGTTTGGCCTTGTCATGTCTATTGTTGCTCACTGCATAGGCACACCTGGTGGGACTGGCTGGGATTTTCTGTTCAGTGTATACCTAGGACGCAAAAACTTTGAGGTCACTGTGCTTAATTTAAATCCTATAGGCTGAGATCTGTGACAAAAGCTGGCCTCAGCCTAGGTGTGCTGCTACCAAAAGGCAGAAATCTGTTTTCTGAAGACACTTCAGGTGATCCATAGACTCCTACCTGAGAATGGGACAGTAAGACACCTCTGTCTCACAGGTGATGCATCCCATAACTGGAAGTGGGCAGGGTGCTTTTCAGCAGGTTGAGGAGATGCGGTAGTTCTTTGGCCTCGGGGAACAACATGCAAACCTTTCCTACATCTCCACACCAGTGACTGTGCTCTAGGGGAATGAGAAACCAAATTCTCAAAAACTGCAGCCATGGAGGAACAAATCTCTATGGGATGAGAGCAGAAGTGTGTCCAGTTTGATACACTGAGTTAAAAGGATTTAGCTGGTTGCCCTTTGCAAGTGTGATCGTGGGCCCCTCATAAAAAAATTGTGTTAGTCTGTCTCTAAGACATTTTTAATTTTTTTTTAGTAGGTTCTTCAAAGTTGCAGCTAAAAGCCTTAAAATTAGCCAGTGTAATTGGACAGAGAGGGGAAAAAGAGTTGTCCTTTATGCATGAATAAGCACTAAAAGGAGAAAAAATGTTTATAAATCAGGTAACAGAGTGCTGCTGAAGCTTGCAAAGCCTTCTAGCGACCTAAGGGACGATGTGTCAGTTGTTGGCCTCATGAGAAACCTCAGTGGTTGAATATTGCTGGAGGCAGCTGAGAAGCAAGAAGCAGTGATGCACTCTGCATAGGTCCACGAGGTAAACCATGCCTACCCCAGACAGCCTCTCGAGGGAAGGTCTGCACTCCATGGCTTGTGGAATGGAGATGGCACGGTCACTAAAACATAGAAGTTTAAACTCTTCCACAGCCACAGCTTAGTACCACCTTTTTTTCCCCTAAATTTTGAGCAAAAAAATAAATGATCTGCAACAATTATCACAAATCCCAACCTTAAGCTCAAGCAAATACAATTAAGTAAAAAAATTGCTGCAGTTTAGATAAGAACTCCTCACTCTATCAAATCCAATTTACTTGGTTCCTATACCACATACAGACTCGACAAAATGCAAATCGTGCAGATTAGGTAAGATGGTATTTAAAAGGAGAAAAAAAAAAGTCCAACTATTGAAATAAGACGTGATTTGATTAGCAGAACCAAGGCTAAAAGCGGAGATCGAATGGGCTATAAACAATTTAAGGCTTGGGAGGAAGCCAGCAACTGGCTGGGTATTCATTTATGGTCTAACGCGCTTGCTCTGTAATCCACTAGCAAAAAGCAAGCAAGAACGGGAAAATTGCTGGGTAGAGTGATCTTTCACACTGAGAGATCATCACGTCATCTTCAAAGACTTCTGTGTGCCTCTATGTCCATCTAATACTGAGTATGTACTTAAAATACTGAAATCCTGGAGCTGTTTATTTCTTCAGCCATCCTACTCCTACTGGCCACACCTGCATGTGTATTTTATTCATCTTGCTTAGATCTTGTTCTTTCTATTGCATCCACATCCAGGTGAATGGAGGAGATGCAACGGTGGGTGAACTATCAATGCACTCCATGACTCTGTGGTGTAAAGATGACTTTAAAAGCGACACTTCCAATCATTTGGATCATCCAATAATTGGATGGGCAACCTGGTCTAGTGTCAGATGTGGAGGTTGGTGACCCTGCTGTGGCATGGGGTTGGATTGATTGTTCTTGGGATCCGTTCCAACCCAAACCATTCTGCGATCTGCTTGCTTCCTTCACTGACCTGTTCCTGCGATGCTGTTTTTCATGCTGTTGCAGAGTTTGCTTAAACATTTTTTGGGAAAGGTTGTGCTGAAGAATTTTTCTGGGTACATGAACATACTGCAGTGCTCTTTTGAGGTTTCCTGTGCTGCTGACTGGATAGGCGTGCTAGGGGCTCTTACGGGAATCTGTATTTTCTTACAGCACTGTTTCTGGGAATCGACTGTTTATATAGCTCACATTAAAGGAAAAAAAGAGCTTCTGAGAAAAAAGGCTGGGAGGTGAAAGTTGGATGTACTCTGAGGCTGGGAAATCAGGCCAACGCTCCCTCCCCAGACTTCTAGGATGCTGAGCAGTGGGACTTCATTCCCCCTGGGTGATTCACCTATGGGTGAATTAGGCGGGGTAAATACTGAAGCTGTCTGCAGGACCTTCCTGCTGAGTATTGCTCATGTTGTTCCTGTTTTCCTTCGTTTTCTGGCAATATAGTGGTCTAGAGAATAAATAAAGGGATCTGTACACGGCTCTTTGGAAGTTAGATTTGATGTGAAATGGTCAGTGACATTTTTGTCAGGCTCCCTTTGGAAAATGCATTTCTTCCAGGATGGGAACGTGGCTAAAACTTGATGCTGAAGGAAATACTTTGGCAACATTGAAATATTCAGTTTTGATTCAATTTGAAGCAGAAGAGGTTACATTTATCTTTATAAAGTGACTGCTTTTAAAAATGCTTTGATTGTCAAAGTCAAAAGGAATGTTGTTTCCCAAGCACTTTTTTTTCAGGCATAGCTTTACTTAACAAAATACCAAAATCCTTTGCAGAGCAGAATTTCTGTTTGCTTGAATGCTTTTGATCCCCTTTGTAAATCTGTCTGGACAGTCATTTTTTCTCCCCTGTTCTTTATTTTCCACCCTGATTTCTAACCTGTCTCCTAATTTGTTTTATGTTCCTGTCCTTCCCTGGTGATGATAACACCTCCTAATATAGCTTGGTCTGCCAATTCTATTATTTGCTCTTTACTTCTTTTTCCAGCTCGTTAATGCAGAGGTGACAAAAGATGGGTCTACCAGTGATCTCTGCTGAACCCCACCAGGTTCATCTCCCCAAACTGACAAGCTGCTGTTTATCATGTAGCTTGGTTTATGGTTCCTTACCCCCTTTCTGAAGCACACAGCATCTCTCATGTCCAAGCAGATTTGAACGGTGCCTCAGAGTGATCTTTCGTGAGTTGCTGCATCAGATGTCTTTCTAAACTTGAAATATGGTTTTCTACTCAGTTTGGATCTGAGGTGGCGTGTCCATGGGCAGCAGGGGGGAATTGGCAGGGGCAAACAGCATTTCTCTGTATCCCAATCACAGTTTACAGGCTGTGCAGTTGGGGTGATAGCTGAGGACACAGGCAGGAGATGCAATATGGAGAAACTGAAGGCTGTTGAGCAAGCAGAGCAAGGAACAGAGGTTATAATGCAGTGCTTTCCGCCCATCTCATCCCAACAGAGAGTTTCCTTTCATGAGGGAACTGCTCTCTGACCACCTCGTGTCTTGCTGGGACCTCTCAGGGTGTGGTCCTCATGAGTGAGGTGTGAGAAAGGCCATAAATTTCCTACAACTCACCTCAGAAAGAAGCATGCCCCAACTTTCCTGTCCTCTCTTGGCTGGGATGAGGCTTGGGCACTGCAAGTCCTTGGCCTGGCCTTCCTCAGACCCATCAGGATATCCCAATGTGACCGTACTCCCTTTGCTCATAGGCTGGCACAGGCAGGAGGATTTACCTTATGGCATCTGAGTCTTTCTCCCTCTTCCCTAATTGGTTCTGTTAATTTATTGTGGACAGGAGCTTGTTTCTGCCAAGTGCTAATTGCAAAGGTTATTGTTTCTGCCCTTTTTAAAAGTGCAGCAGGAAAATCTGCAGTTCCATCACACGAAAAACAAAAAAAGCCAGAAGTTTTTGGACTGGTTGTAGACCCCTCCCATGCTGTGTTTGCACTGCAGAGCATGTGCTGCTCTGCTGCTGCCTTCCTGGTACAGAAGAATGATCAGAGGCTGGAGTACCTCTCCTATGAAGATAGGCTGAGGGAGCTGGGTTTGTTCAGCTTGGGGAAGAGAAGGCTCTGGGGATGCCTCACTGTGGCCTTCCAGTATTGAGGGGAGCTTATATGCAGGAGAAGGACTGACTTCCTACGTGACCTGATCGTGACAGGACAAGTATGGACAGTTTTAAACTAAAAGAGGGGAGATTTGTGTTAGATGTTAGGAAGAAATGCTTTATGGGGAAGCTGGTGAGGCCCAGGCACAGGCTGCCAAGAGAAGACGTGGGTGCCCTGTCTCTGAAGGCATTCAGAGCCAGGCTGGATGGGATTCTGGGCAGCCTGATCTAGTGGCTGGCAACCCAGCCCATAGCAGGGAGGTTGGAACTAGATGATCTTTAAGATCACGTCCAACTGAAACCATTCTATGATAATTCCCTGGATGTTGGTGGTGTTTGAGCTGTTACTGGATTTGCTGAGCTAACCACAGTCTTTTCCTAGTGGAGGGAAGTGGACACGCTTTACTGTTTGGAACCACCCTGGAAGAGTTTTCCTCTTTTTCCTGTCTGGATAACCTGGCTTCCTTGGGTGGAGTGGGCTTTCTCCAAAGCCAGGCATTTACCCAATATGTGAGAGGGGGAACAGTTTCTTCTTGTCTGACTCTTCTCCAGAGCTGCCATTTGCTGCCAGAGCTTCAGCATCTGCCTGGATTTTAGGATGGGCAGAAGCCATCTAACCCAAGTGCCTGGCATTGCAGTTCTACTGCTGAAAGTGACAACCCCCTTTGGCAAAGCCTGGAGCCTTTCCACTGGATTCCTATACTGCTGGAAAACGTGGCTTGGAAAACTTGGCTCTCCATGCTGAAAAACCAAGTGTTGAAGCCCTTGAGGCTACAGCTGAGGAGTTCTTCCTCCTTCTCTTGACAGGAGGTATTCAGAGCATGCACGAGACTGTGCTTCCCTCATGTTTTGTGTGGTGTCTGTCCCTTGTGGTTCTGTATTTGCTAGCCCAGGCTTTGTTCCCACTGCAATATTTACTCTGGCTTGTTTCCTGTTTATCACATATCATGGCTGGAGTTTGTTTTTGTACAGCAGCTCAGAAGCCTTTGGAAATTAGTGTTTATAAACAGAGGGATGTTTGGGACCACATTTGGATCCTCAGTAAATCAGCAAATGGCAGTGTTGTTTTATACAGATTATGGATATGACTTTGTACTGTTTCTTTTCCACTTTGCCCTCTGTCCCCAAATCCTTCTCATTTGATCTGTTCCCTTGTAAAAAGCTCAGACTTCCCTTTTAGTCTTGCTGTCTTGCTGCTGGCACTCCTCACCCCTCACTGGGCAGATGTGCTTGTGGCACCAGGTTAATTAAATATTTGGGGAGCTTTTAGGTTCCTCTGTACAGCAAGCCTGGATGGCATCTGTGGGCAGCACTTGTGTGTGAAGGAAGCACAGTTAAAATCTAGATTCCAAGGAGTATATATCATATTTAAAGGAGATTTCGAGCTTATAGTATGAAGGAGAATTGTATTTTATATCGTAACTTAAATAGTAGAGGAGCTGTATCTCAAAGTGCTTTACGGAGGAATGAGGCAGATAGTGATAGTTCAAGCAGTGTGTAGGAAAACGTGCCATCCATATGCGTAGCCATATCTCACACACAGTCTTGGAAATAATTTATTTTTTACTGAGGGGATGAATTTGCCAGAACGTCAAGGCTGTCTTCTGCACTTTTGAAGAAGTGCCACGTTCTCTTTAATCTACACAGGCTGGTGACAGGAGGACCTGCCTCACCGGCTATCTCCTCTGTCCAAACTGTTGCTGCATGTTGGTGAATGGAGGCCAGGCTCAGCATCAGCACGTGTGCGAATGAAGATTCACTTTCTCCTGTCAGGCTTCTTGCCTTCTGTCCATCCTTTCTTCTGCTGAACCTCACAAACTTCAAGGCCAGGCTGGATGGGGCTGTGAACAGCCTGGTCTGGAGGGAGGTGTCCCTGCCTATAGCAGGAGGGTTTGAACTAGATGATCTTGCAGATCTCTTCTGATCCAAATCATTCTATGATTCCATGAAACTCACACATCTGTTTTCTTCCTCGATCTTGGCTGGGTTTCCCTGTCCCTTGTGATGTGTTCTTTCCTTAGGCTTAATGCTGACACCTGGCCAGGACGAAAGTTTGACCACGTGCAGCTCCCTACAAAAACCAAGGGATGCAGCAGCTCCGTCTCATTGGCCAGGAGATAAGAGCTGTGTGTGTCCATATGTCCCAGGACTCTTCATATGCTCTTCAAAAGCCAGTCAGAAGGGAAAGGCTGCTCCGTGTGTTGCATTGAACACGTTTTGTTTTGTGCACCTCAAATTGAGCAAAAAGGTTTGTAGTCCAAAAATTATATTGCAAATAAATCTTTCTTAGTTATCCAATTTGTGCTATATCCTATTATAGGGAAAAAACAACTGTTATCTGCCTCATAAAGGTTAATGTAATAATAAGCAGATACTGACTTCTATTGAGACTAACACGATGATTTATTGACCCGAGAGGTAAATATTCAGTGAAGCAAGGCAGGGTCAATACTTATCATGAGGAGAATAAATTCTTATGTTTTTCCCATGGTATGGAAACCATACAGGCTGGTCACCACTAAAATGTCATCTGCTTTTGTGGTGACCATCACCATTTGCAAGGAGACAGTTAAGTCTGGTAGACGACTGCCAGGTGCTTCACTTTTCAGAGGAAAGTCAGTTTGAAAACATTCTCTTTTGATACTTCTCAATACCCTTTTTTTTTTTGTGTGTGTGTATGTGTGTATATATATATATATTTAGCGTTATTAAGAACAAAAATACCTTCTCAAAGGCATCCAGACAAAACAAAACTCTCAAGGGTTATAGTGGTTTTCAATGGCTAGGTATATTTCTTGGATGACTGTTGTAATTTTATTGTGTTTTATTTTATTAGAGAAACATTCAGCTTTCGATTTATAAGCCTGGCAACTTGCAACCAAATTGGAGACTTTCTGTACACGTATTCATTTTGATTGCAAAGCTATTTTTCATTTAAGAAATGCTTCAACATAGAAATGTCAAGCATCTCTTGTAGTTACCATGGATAAAGACAGGCACTGAATGTTGGCACCTGCTTCAGTGCTCTGTTCCCTGAGCAGGATTATCTTTTTCAGACATCAAAATCAAGGGGAAAGGGTATAGCAATGTTGTCGTCACCACATCAAGGCCCCTAAATCATCTCTTGGGGAGATCCTGGAAGAATTCATGCTGCTGAGAAACATTGGGCAGATTGAGCAGCGTGAGGAACCTCCTGGCAAGTGAGCTTTGATGCGTCATGGAGGGACAATACGCTCACATAAGTTTTATCTCTTTTTTTTCCCCAGGGCTGTCAGAGCAAGGCTGCAGGATGCGAGCTCTGACCTTCACACCCTGCTCAATCCTGTTCTCACTGGTGCTGCATGGTGAGGGGAGGCTCCCACAGCACCTGCCTTGGGGGAAGGCATCATGGTTTGCTCCTGTTCCTGCCTTCAAGATCTGTACCATTTCACAAAGCTGTTTTTCGAGGAGAAAGCATGCATTCAGCGGTGAAAACTGGCTCCACAGATCTGCAGCCTGGCTGAGTAATGCAATCCTTCACCTCTCCCCTTGGAGATAAGGGCAAGAAGTGCACTGATTACAGCGAGGGGCATCCCACCCTGGCTTTCCTGCTGTAAAGAGCTCCTCTGGTTCTGACTGCAGTGAGACATAGCAGATAGGCTGAGTTTGCCTGGGCTGTGGTGAAGAAGTAGCATCCCTTTACAAGCAGAGGCATGCTCTGCAGCCTGCCAGGCAGTGTGCTTGGGATCTCAACTGTTTCCTCAGGATGTCTACAAAATGTGGTCCTACGAGATAGTACCCGTCAGCTGCTCTCAGCTGGGTGAGAAATGAGAGCCACTGTGTGCTCTGCTGGCCCTGTGCACAGCGTGGAGCAGTGGTGGTGTGAGTGGTAGAAACCATAAATGCAGTTAGAGCGGGGAGGGAGAGGAATTGCACTATCCGTTATCCAACTTGAGCAAAGTGACATGAACAAGGATATTATTTTAGAAAGTTTATCTCTTTTGTATCTATGGTGACAAGATGCTTATCGGAGTAAGACAGACTCACAGGCTGTCTGCTCCTTGTTATCTCAGTGTAGGATGACAGTATAAGTATCACGTCTAGAAATGTTATCTATCCTTTATTATTTCACTTGTGAGGGGCTAACGTGAGTGTTATCAGGGTGTTTACAATCAAAACACGTGCAGCTCAAGTGATAAAAAGGAGAACAGACATCTGATCTCCAAGGATATGAAGACAATACAGCCTTGAGCTGGAGGAGATGGATCTTATTGGAAATGGTGTGTCGGGCTGGGAATGGACAAGCAAGCCCGCGTGATTGCTCACATCATAAGCTTGAGAGATGGGATGGGGGAGAAGCACGCATAGGAGCGCACATACTCTTGCAGAAAATGAAAAGACGATTGTATCAACAGCACTCTCAGCTGAAAGAGAAATATTTTCCAATAATTTCGTTATGTTCTTTTTTTTTCTTCAGTACTCTCCGCTGTGGCAAGTTCGCAGGACCAGCAAGTGCCATAGAGTTGCTTGGAGTGAGTCAAAAGCTGAGAAAGCTTACTCAGGCTTAGGGGGTGGAGGTCAGACAGCTGGCAAGATCGCTTATCAGGGGGTTTCCTTTAGATTAGCACAATGCTGGCCCAAGCTTCTGCAAGGTAAGGAATCAATTTAGGGGTTAGTGGTGACTATAAACCTTATCCTAGATCTCCTTAGGGTCAGGGAGGCTAAATCCCTCATGGACAGAGGTGTCCAAAGATCTCCAAGACATCAGATTCTCATTAGTCCACAGCGTGTGCAAACCAGGTGCACAGTGGTATCGAATTCTGATTTTCTTATTTGATGTGAGTGATCCACGATTGTTAAAGATAGGGCTGAATTGTGCAACGCTCCATCCAAACCCAGGTCTTACTCCTGGAGGTGGCTGCATTCTTGGATAGACAGATTTCATTGGATATTTTATTCTTCTGTTGCAATTAATGACTCCATTCCTCTTAAGATAGATCAGCTCTCTTAAGCCAAGCTGAGTGCTTTTCTCCCACATGATCATGTGGAGTGAGCAATGCCCCTTTTTGGGGATGTAGATGAGGACCAGGCATGGTGAGGTGCAACAGATGGGCAAACTGTGGCCTCCTGGTGACAAACCCACCTCTGACCATCCCTACCTAACTGTACAGCTGGAGGTAGGCAGCTTCTTTGCATAGTGGGTAGGGGAAAGAACATGAACATCTCACCCGCAGCATTATTCTGCATTAGCCTGTCTGCTCAGCCCCTTATTCTTCTTGATCTGGGTATCGCATAAAGAGAACTGCTTTCAACCTGTCTAAATGACTCTCCCATCACTGTCTAATGGCTGTCAACTGCAGGTAACCCTTCTTCACCCGTGGAAACTGGCAGCAACACCTCGGGCTCGTTTATGAGAAATTATCTCTGGTTGAGATACGTGGTGCATTATTTTTTTTTTTCCATTTGAACCCCTAGCTTTGCAGGACCAGTGGGGCTGTTTTGTATGGTAATATATGACCCATCACTCCTCTCCTGCCCTTCGTCTCTCACACCTTTAATTGCACTTGTGTTTCTGAAGCATATGGAATTCATTATTCAGCAAGCAAGGTCCTTTGCAATATCAGCCTTAATTAACTGTTCCCCTCTGCATTTTCTTGCTCTTATCCTCTCCAAATCTACACACCAAGACAGGCTGATGGCCCCCCACATGCATCAGTGCCAGCCAGTGAGCCATGACCAGATAAGAAGAAATGGAATTCCTTATCTCTTTTTTTTTGTTGTTGTTTTTGTTTTTTCTTCTTTCTTAAAATACATGCACACACGAACCTGGAAAAGGTCAAGGTTACTGGGAAGGGAGAAGGCACTTCAAGACAACAAAACCCCCTTCTCTTTCAAGTCTCCATAGCAACTAGATGGAGCATCATGGGATGTCAGGATGAGAGAGGCCTATTCTTTTCGTGCAACACTCTTTCCACTTCATTAGACTCTTTATCAAGTATCTCTGCTCTGGGCTGACTATATTTTTTTGTGTCAGGGAGCAGTGCAGAGGACTCAAAAGCACGCTGACCTTTTCAGTGGGACCTGGGAGTTCCTTGTGGGAGCTGCATCCTCTTCCCTCGCCTTCCTCCCCCACAGCCCCTTGCCTCCAGTTCGCATGACCTCGGTCTGCCTGGCCTTCTCATCAAAACCCTGTGGCTGGGGAGGGATGAAGGGCTTCTTTAAAAGGAGAAAGGGAAAAAAAAAACAACAAAAACAGAGAGAAGAGTATGAGAATGTCCTTCACTGGCACTGGAGGTGTCAAGACCCTAGCTGTCAGAGCTGTGCATCTGTGCGAAAGATTAATGACTCTGCTCAGAGAAAATCCAAATAAAATAGGAGAGAATAAATGGCGAATGACTGTGCGGAGGATGAAGAGAAGAGTGAGGAAGGAGCGAGGGAGTGTGACTGGGCAGAGGTATCCCTCAGTCTTGGAAGTACTTTAATTCCCCATGGAAGAACAAGTTAGCATAGGAACGCTCTTTAGATTTCTTCCTGCGGTCTTGAAGGGATGTGTCTGTCTGTGTGCACTGGGGTGTGAGCACGCTTATAAAGCGCTGGTTGTACTGAGACACCAATGCTGTATGTTTTTATCTCGACTTCCTTGGAAAAATACCCACCGTAGAGAAGCCTTTTGTTTTAAGCTTCTCACTGCGTTAGCCCGTTTCATCCTCTAGATATCTTGAATTGCTTTGCAAATCAATGTGCTGCTTGTTCTTGGGAAACTTGAATGCCTGTTCTATGCCGGGCAGCAGCACACAGCACAGCTTGGAAGGAGTAAAGGGGCTGCAACTGTGCTGTGGTTGTGGGATTGCACTTGAGCTGCAGATGTAGTTGGCCCTTACAACTAACCTTCTTGAGATACCAAGGTGCTGTAACTGCATTTAGTTTTTAAGACCATCCTTTGGTTTTTCACTTCTTCCAGGGAGCCGTTCTGTGACAGTTTGCGGCTTAATTTGAACAGACTTCACTCTCCAAGAGCCCAGCTGAGCTTCTTACCATAGCAGCACAAGGCGTGAAACTCCGTATGTTGGAAACCGCGTGCATCGGACAAGGAGAGGGACTTGTTAGCGTGGATGACTGACAAGGCCAAAGTCATTTAACCAAGTGTTTGTCAAGAGCCTTGAACCTGGACACACTTAGACTGCGCGCTCTGAGCTAGATGATTTACATGGATGATTTTAGGAGGAAAAACTGTAAAAGGAAAAGCCTTGCACATACAGTAGGAATCAGGATTATGAATATCCCAGTCCAACTGCTTCGATCCTCAGAGGAGTAATTCTGAAGTGGGAAATCCCATTAACTCATAATAGGGCTCTTAAGTAGTTCCCTATGATGAATTTGTGGCACTCTGCAAGTCTCATAATTCCCAATATACAGATGAGGAAACTGAGGTTAAGTGACTTACCCAAGGTCACGTAGGAAATCAATAACCACTGCAGCCCGTGCCGGCAGCACCTCTCACTGGCTGTGTGTGACTGAATCAGAGAATAATTTGTGTTGAAAGGGGCCTCAAAGATCATCCAGTCCCAGCCCCTGCTGTGGGCTGCTGGCCACCCATGACATCGGGCTGCCTGGGGCCCCACCCAGCCTGGCCTTGGCACCTCCAGGGATGGGGCATCCACACTTCTCTGGGCAAACTGCGAATAGTGATAATTGTCTCTGCTGCTGTCCCAGTGCTGGCAGAGGAAACTGTGTCTGAACCCTGTGTCATGTTGCAGCACTAAAGAATGCCTGGTTGTCTCAGGAGAGGCTTGGCCACGCAGAGCTGGGTGTCTCGAAGTCTCCCACCCCAATCAGAGCAACGCTGCTTTGCTGTTCTTGGCAGATGGGTGTCCTTTTGTTCTCAGGACCCTCAAATATGGGCACTCTGTTGCCCCCTGGTCCCCTGCTGTCCCAGTTTATCCCGGTGCCCTCTGCCATCTGTCACAGCGCTGTTGCTTTCCCGTGGCATGGCAGGCAGGAGCCCGAATCCTACACGCTCCATCTGTGTCAGGTGCTCTGGCTGTGCTCAGCAGTGTGTTTCTTGCGATCTGAAGCTTACAGGCAGAGCACGTCTCTGGCAGGTGTGCGGTATTGGGGTGGGATCCTCTCTCCTGTGATGGCAGGAAATTGCCTCGTGCGGGACCTCTCTGCTATGACGAGTGTGAGAGCCTCTGCTAGCACCTGCGCTGTCAGCCCGTGCTCCCTCGTTCTTCCTGCTGATTGAGTTCACTGCTCATGTTCCAGCTCCTCTGCTTGCTGCTTTTATCTCTGGTTTGCAGGGGAATACACTGCTGACATAGGGGTTTTCCAGCAGTGGGAATTGGTGTGTTCAATGCAAGCTTCTTTACTGCATGCCATGGGTCCTGCAGGAAGGGGCTGTGCTTCCCAGGGTCCATCCAGGAGCTCCTCACTGTATCACTGGTGATCACCTATGAGCTCTTTCTATCACCTGTTGCTCTTTCCTGAGCTAGCAGCTGGTGTGACCCAGCAGTGAGAGGTGCAAGACCAGGTGCAGGCACCCAGCATCACTTGGGTCTTCTCTGCAGGAATCTTTCTCTGTCTGGCTTCCCTCTTCTTCTTCTATAGATTTTCTTCAGCTAACTCATAGTGATTTGAATTGCTGATTTTGCTCTTACTGTTACTGTGGCCCAGTGCTAATGATCTGTCTCTGTTTCCTTCCCAGGTACTAAAGCACAGCAATGCATTGGAGCCTGCTGTCTGAATGAGCGTGTGCTGGGATTAACCTACTGCCCAACAGCTTTCTGTATTTTCGTAGTGCTTCCTGCAGCTGCCAGTCTGACAGGTCTCCAAAGGCTGAGGGAAGCGGTTTAGTGATAAAGCGTTGTTCTCAATGCCCCACTTTAAGGCTCCCAACCCAGAGGCCCCTTTGCTCTGCAGCGGGTGATCCTGCATTGCCAGCACTGAGCTCCAGCTCTGTCACCTGGTGGCTGTGGGCAGCTTTCTGAACTCGTGCAGGGTAAAGACCTCAGCACTCCACGCAGAGGTGGGGTGAGTGCTCTGGGAGATGTGTGGCCGTGTAGACATTCCCTGCTCTGCAACACATGGCAGAGCACTGGTGTCTCGGGGACAGAGGTAACACAGGGGATATTATGTACAGCAACTACAGCTTTAAAAAAGCACTCGGTGCTGGTTGAAGGTTTCCTTCCCGGAGCCTGACGGACTGAATATATTCACCGTGTCCTCCTTTATTTGCGGGTTTAAGGCAAGACGGACTTGTTCCGCTGATTATTCTGACTGCAGGTATTAGCTGCTCCTTTGAATGAGGAATGACTTAGGCCCCCGCTCTCTGCTGCTGCTGCATGATTTGATTTCACCTTCGTTCGTATTATGGCAGTTCTGAGAGAGCTTCTTGTTTTATAGAGCAGCTGTGTTGTCTTAATGCAGCTGTAATGTGTGTTTGTCCAGGCATTGCCTTTGGGGGACAGCAGGACTAGGAAGATGTTTTATTAGATCATTCACAAGTCCTAATAATCTCTGAGTCTCTGTAATATCTCTGGATGTCAGCTGTGCTGCTTTCTCTGTGTGGTACAGGGTTGTAACCTGAAGATGGGAAATTGCTTGTGTATGATCCCATATCAGTTTCATCTCGGTTTTAGCTCTCCCCTCATGGCTGTTTCAGCAGTCAAAGAGGAGTTAGTCCTTGTATGCAAGATCTTAAACCACGTGTTGGGAGCTCGTGTGTGGAACAGAGCTGCTTCATCAGAGTGGATTCGAATCGCTTGGAGCCCTGCTTGACTGACTCACTGGTGGCACTGAAGACCTTCCCCTGCAGGCTGGATCCTGGACAGAGTTCCCATTCCCACACCTCCAACCACAGTGCCCAGATGGCGGTAAGACTGCAGTTTCCCTGGCTCTGCAATCTGTTCCGTGCATGACGTGCTGCTTGTGCTAGACTCTGTTGAACCCTTTTGCTCGTATTTCCACAGGCAGTTGTGTTTGAATGGGGGCTCCCTGACCAGTGCTGGATTTGCTCTGTGGCATACGAATCTACTATTTGCTAGGCTCCATTGCCTTGCAGCTTACCCTGTGCAGGAGACTTTTCTAGACTGCAGATGTCTATTGTGCTCAGAATGTTTTTTCATTTGTTAGTTTGTGTTTTTATTTCTTTTTTAATGTAGCACATCCCCTCTCTGTATTGCTGTTGTAAGGTACTGCTGCATTGCTCTTCTCTCACCAAGTTCTGGTTGTAGAGTGCTGGAGAGGCAGCCTTATCCTTCAAATGCCATTAGATTGGCCGTTCTCTATTTGCTTCACGTTGCTCATGCATCTGTTGTATGTTCATTTGCTGCAGCTTTTGCATCACATCTTTGTGGATGAAGTGGTAGTTTAGGCTCATGTAGTAGCTTTTGCATGGCCTGTACCACTTACTGGCTCAGTCTCTGTAGGTGGCTTCACTTGGCATTCAGCTTATAGTCTTCATGGCATTGGCACTGGTAGGGTCATTTTAACTTGGCTCTGTTTCATTTCATCTTTGTCTCCTTCCTCACAGAGCACCAGGGAGATCGCTGCTGTCCAGCATGGTCATTGATGTTATTCTTCACCATTCTCTTTGTCTGCTTGTTTGTGAACTGCTGGTTTCATTTGCTGTATCTGGTGTAACACACAGGATCCTTTTGCTCCCCAGTTACTCTCAGGAGATTTCCTGATGCTTGTTCACTGATCGTGTTTGTCTGTAGTTCTCAAGGATCATCTAGGCATCAAGCATTGAGAAACTGTGAGCACCCTGGAGTAGGGTATGGATGGGGGTCATATAGGCTTGCCCCTGAATGGGGAAAGTCCCATAACAGTTCTGATTAAACCCTAGGGATGATGAAAGGCTCTGGGCAAGAGGGTGGAGATCTATGGAGATGCATAGGCCTGTGCAGCTCAGACTGCAGCAACTCATGCACCTTGGTAGCATTTTGGGGGTCTTCCCTTTAGGCTTTTGTGTCTTTTGTTCCTATTGTACACCAAGCAGATCAATACCTCTTTTTGAGGTTTTCCTCCTGTGGTGGGCTTTTAATGCTGTTCAGCAACAGAAAGACAAATATCACATTCAGTCTACAAGGGCTGTGATGACACCTGTTAAGGTTTCTATGGGTCAAAAATGGCTTTGTGGAGCCGACAGGATTTTGCATCTTTTTTTTTTTTTTCCCTCCTCAGCTTGCTGCTGACATAAACATAGGCTCTTGCAGCACGAGCAGCCTTTCCCCGCTGCTGTTGCTTTTTCTCCTTTATCCAGCCCCTCTTGTAATTGCCTATTTTACTGTAGTGAGTTAAGAGTGCCCTGTTGCTGAACACAGCCCCTTTCAAAGCCACCTGCTTAGGGATGGGGCTCAGGGCTACTGCCGTGAACGTAGTTTCCTCTCTTTGTTTGGGTGTTCTGTCTTGCCACATTCATCTTTCTGCTTTGGTGTACCTACAGGAGCCAACTCGCTTTTGACTCCCGAGTTCAGTCTCCAAAGATAAAAGAAGAGAAAGTCAGGACAGAAAGACATTCAGCCTTTCTTCCTTCCTCCACACCTGCTGTTCTCACTCGTCAAGCACTTCCTAAGGGTAGAGTTCTCCAAGTTCCTAGTCATTACCCTTTATATAAGCATAATATAGTGCTGTAACGCTCCCTATGGGGAAGCTATCTATTGTAGCAATCTGTAAAACAAAAGCTGGATTGATCCTTCTCCCATTGCTCCCCCAAAAAGCTGCATGCTGTTCCTCAAATGGAAAGTCTGAAAGCCTTCATCAGAAGGTAATTCATTTTTACACGACGTTTTTACACTCAAGCAAAACTGAAAGCAAGGCATAATTTGAAGCAGCTAAGCTAGCTGTTAGAGCAGAACCACACAAATAAAATGCCTAGGACGATGTAGTTGAATATATTGCAGTTAGAAAAATGACAGTGTACAAGGAACAAGAAAAACCAGGCAGATGAATGTGAATTAGTGAGGAGCAGACTTTCAAAGCAGGAAAACCAAACTGAGGATGTAAACCATTATATTCAGAGGAATCCAGTAACGAGTACACAGCATTGTACCTTTACAAAGCAGGTGCACATGCTTCCAGAGGGGGACAGAGAGACCTGGCTCCCACTTGTGTTCATCCCACTGGGCTTCATGACCTTGTTCAGATCACCGTACCTCCTTCTGTGTTGCTTGTAACCTGGGGCAGACATCTGATACAGAGAATGGTTTGTAAGTTCCATAAACAAACCCAGCTCCAAAAGAACTGCCTTTCTGTACAGACTGTCTCAGCACTTGTCATCTCCCAGGGATATTGTTGGTATCTATTGTTGGGATCTGATTCTTTCACTTATGTTCTCCAGAAGGCAAACAGCTGTACGAGATGTGAGAAGTTGTTTTCAATGATGCTGCAGTTTTATAAACTATCTGTTCATGATAATACCCAAGAAGCCGAGATTGAAGAAATACTCTTCCCATGCAGGAGCGCTTTGCAGTTGTGAGAAAATACTGTGTGGTTTTGGATCTGTGTAGGAAAATCTGAGCTGGAGGAATTGGTGCATTTTTGAAGTCACACCCGTGTTTTTCTTGGATGATCTCGTAGGTAACTCCTTAACTCATAACTGAAGGTCACACTTCTTGAGATGATTATGAAATGCCCCAGATACTCAGCATGATCATCTAGACGTGGCTGCCAAGGAAGAGATGCAAAACCTCTGATTACTACGTACTGGAGAGCCCTTGAAATGGGCGACGTTTAGGCAGAGCTTCCCTTCAGTGCTTCTACCTTCCCATACCTGTAAGAAGAGACTGATCCTGGTTGAGTTCTACCTAAGAATCAAGCTCATGGTCACAGGTGATACACCTGGTTCAAATCCTTTTGGGGTGTTATCACTCACCCTACACCTGAGGTTGAAATGTCATTAGCTCTGACAGAGGGAGAACCCTTACAGCAATTTTAGCCCAGAGGTTTCAGCAGCAGTGTTATAGACCACTCTTGACTGGGTGTATTACCTGCATTGTAAAGAAAAATTCTCCAGAGGTAGTTGAAATGCACAACCTCTTGATGGGAATGTAAGCTAGCACATGCTTTGTAAAGGTGAAATTGATTTGATAGCTCCTGTAAGAACAATATTATGACTCTTAGGTTGTTGATATGGAATTTGAAGGAAATGTGTTATTCCAGATTTGGACACAAATGAGCAACAACTGACCAGGGCGTGGAAATCATGAGGCATGTCCTTTTAATCAACATATCTGGCATTTGTTGTTGGCTAAGGTTAAGCATGCGTAGATGGTTAACACAATTTGGCTGGGCCATAGTAACTTGTTATGTAGGTGAACCATCCTCTTAAATTGGAGCTTGGCTGAATTCAGGATTAAGTGGTATAACTAGATAACCACATCCCAAATTTGCTATGTTAAATTTCTTCACCATCCCCAGTAAAATGGGAACAGGGGTACTTTTTTAATCATTAACAAAAAACCATTAAAATTAAATATAATTAATGACATCAGTGAGAAGGTGAATTAAATTAAGTGAACACCAGTATTAAAAAAAGAGTGTGACAAGGTTGAGCAAGTCTTGATTTTTTCCTGCCAAATAATTTTCTTGTGTCTCTTACGTTGCAGATTGGAAGCTGGTGATACAGAGATTTAGAACAAATATGGTGTTTGCTTGGGGAACAATTTGCATGGGGAGGAATGAGATGAAAACCTTTGCACATAAAGGGGTGAGAGACCAGGGGACATCTTAGTGCCTCTGAGTTCTGGGAGGTCCCTGTTTGTTTTTTGCTGCACCAAGAAGAGAGTGGAGAAGACCCTGAAGAGGGAAACTCACCATTCTTTCCCTAGCTTGACCCAACTTGTTTTTTCCACCATTCTGAAGTATTCTTCTTCTCCCCTTCATTATCTAATAAGTACTCAGTGATTTTTCTTGAAGGCTTTTTGAAAACTTCACCATGCCCAAAGACTTTTGCTCTAACTTCCTTGTCTTCTAGGTTTAAAAGCGATTTTGCATCAGTACCACTTGTTTGCTATGTGATGTTACAGTGTATGCTTGCTCTGTGATGTGGCTCTGTACAGCAGCTCTTAAGAAAAACTGTGTTGTTTTTTTTTCCCTTTTCTATAATTAACTTCAGTTTATCTGTAACAAGAACTCTGTCTGTAGTTGAAGTCTTTACTGAGTGGATAATATTTTACAGTCATCTCTATCAGCACTTTTTGGTCTCCAGTGATGCTTGTGGATGCGTTTCCTCCCATCTCCTCTAGCTATATTTTACTCTTTGGCCATTTGCTCTCTGACAGTTTCCTTCTGGTTTTTGGAAGTGATTTTCAGTGAAGTGACTTGGGATTTAATACTGACCTGTTTCCTTGGCTTCTGCAGCTGTTTGTACCCTGGCTCATCCTGATTTGGAAACTAACACCGTAATGACTTTTCTGCCAACCTTCTGCAGTCAGTACTCTTGGCCATACGTCACTCGTTTCTGGCATAAGCTGCCCTGTGGCATTCTGTGAGCGAGCTGAGCATCCACCCCAGTGGTTGGTTTGAGTCCTACTGGGAGGTGCCTGTGGCTCGGCCATAGAGACAAGATGTGTGGCACAGCTCTGCCTTCCTCCCAGCAGAGGACAGGCATGGAGAAGACCTCACCCCACAGGTCCCACGTGGGACAGCGCTAGCTATGAACCCATGTCCTCTTAACTTCTGAGCATTCCGAGGGGACCACTTCACCTTTTTCAGAATGATTTAGTAGGACGTGCGGGGTACAGTGCTGTTCAGAACACGATTCCTGTGTGAGTGTTATTTATTACTTCTGCAGTATCTTCCATGCTGCTTTCTTCGGTGTCATGTTGATTCTCTGGGGACAATGGAAACAAAGGAGAGAAAGCGCTCGCAGGAGTGATAAAACAGGAGTATGACTAATATCTTCTCTCTCTCTCTCTCTCTGCAGAGTTTTTTCACAGATCAAAAATCAATTAAAGGTGAATTTCACCGGGAACTCTTTAAACAATGTAATATTTCATCAGAGATTATTGCAAACTCTTTCGCATTTGTAGCCCAGGTGTGAATTACAAAATTAGCCGTTCCTTTTAATAATTTTCTCAGAGGTAACGTTACTCCAGGCACTGTGTGTTTAGTGCAAGCTGTGCAGCTGCTGCTGGAGAAGGTGTGTTTATTGTCCCTCCCCACATCCCGATGGAGAAGTAAGGCTGAAGAAATAGGCATTGTAATGGGATGGCAACCCTGCTGGTCACGGGATTATGGCCCAAAAGGAGTTGAAAACTGAAGAAACCAGAGGCTCGATTCTGCCGAGGGAATGAAATAGGGACTGTGAGATGAACAGATTTGTTTTGTTTTCCCATCCCTTCTCGAGCTGTCTGCCTCGCTGTCTAGCACAAGCCTCTGCCTCATGTTACACCCTGGCCCTGTTTCTGTCACTTGTGAGCTCTGTCCTGGGTTCCTGGGTATGTGCCTCCCCGGTCTGAGCTCCAGATCACTGAGATCGGAGGACCAGTAGGCACCTGGATTCCCTGCTGTGTCATCTCTGAATACAGTGCTCCCTCCTGAGAGCCTGGGATGCTGGGCAGCAGGGCTTGCTCTGCTCCATTGCAAATTCCCCCTCTCATCCCTTTGTCCTCCCTGGAATTTTCCCTTTTCAGGGTCTGTCTGCTATGTGACACGTCTTTCCTTATTCCACCTGATTATTGATTCCTATTTGGGTATTGTTGGCCTTCCTGAGACTCAAGGAGGTGAGATTTGGAGGGAGAAGTAACATCTGTTATTAGGACAAGTGTCACATCACTGGGGCAGGGGGAGGAGATGAGCTTTGGGATATACAAGGCCCACTTTAGATTTTCTCACAGACTTGATGTAGGGCTTTTTATATCCAGGAGCATGACTGCCTTCCTCACCTGAGGATATGCTCCCTTTCCCTGTGGACTTCACCCTGCAGCCCTCTCTTCACTCTCACTGGAAGTCTATTAGCCCTGGGTTAGAGTCATAAGGACCACCTGTACCACCACGTTTCCCTGGTTTCCTCTCACTGTACCTCACTTTCCTGCCATTGGTTGGCTTTTCCTTCTGCATAGTTCCCCCCTTCTCCAGGAGAACTGTAGGTTTAGCTCGGTCAGGGTGATGCCTGGCACTGCACGGAGGACCCAGTAAAGGCAGTTTGATTTTAGAAATGATTTTATTTTATTTTTTTAAATCAACTCAGCAGAAACCCACTGGCCATAATTGCTTTCCTAGAGGTCAGGAAGAAGAAACAAGCAGTTTTGATGCTTTCCTTGAGCACTCTCTTGGGTTCCAATTATTTCCAGCTCTGGGTGTTTTCTGTGACAGATAAGACTTGTCTGTCTCATAATTCTTGTTGGCTCTCCCTTCCAAGTGCTTGCCAGTCTTGCTCCAAACCCCCCTAAGCTTTCTGCACCCACATCATCTTGCAAGTGTCTGTTGCCTGTCACCCAAAGAGCCGTCTCCTTTCACTTGCTGGGGACCTGTTTCTGATTACTTTCCTCTGATACTCCTAGTTTGTGGGCTGGATAAGCTGGTTAACAGGAAATCCCCACCAACCCCTCCAGCTGATGTGGGATTCTTCAGACCTCTGTTTAATCTTCCTGGATGTGCTTCTTTGCTGTGGCTCCTCACTTTGCTGTGTTGAAACATCCCAACACACTGGCTGTTCCTCATGTGGAAAGTGTTCCAGACCTTACACCACACTTGTTGCCCCTCTGTGAACCTTTCCCATCGGTGTTCCTGCTGCTTTGCACCTCTGCAGCTGTGTGGTGACACAACACATGTAGATACCTGGCTGCTTAAAGGAATCTTATGGGCATGTCGTGTTGCTGGAGCAGCCAGAATTAGCTGCACGTTTTGGAGAAGCTGGCCCTTATTTGTAAAACCTTTATTACGTGAACCTTTTCAGTGAAACTGCAATTATTATGAATCCTGAAAGAGGACTCTGCAGCTTCCAATTACAATTCTGGCTGCATCCGATTTGAATGTCATTTGCTATTTAGGGAACATCTGAAAATGCATTTTAGGAGGTGTCTTTCATTTCATTTATAGAGGCTAACATTACTTCTAATGTTAAAGGAAATTAAAAAGTACTTCCTGCTTAGAATCAATTAGTTTTAATGAAAAAAGAAAAAAAAAGGTTGCTGTACGGTGGCCACATGGCATCTTCTCTCCGTAGAGAGAAGAAATCAAAGCAGCAGTGCCAGGATTGTGCCTGTGCTGCTTTGCAAGTTCAGCTGCACCCACAGCTGCCTGGTAAGTCCCTGCTGGCTTTTGAAACAGGAGACGTGAGCGCTTACTGCAAACCAAACTGGGTCTGAAGTGAGGAGCCACCTAAAAACAGTCGATAGCTGCCAGCTGATGGGTCAGCAGCTAACTGAGTTCAGATGGGCCGAGGACATCACGTGCTGTTTTCTGACTTCACCTGTCAGAAATTCAGCAAAATCTAAGGGGTGATGGTTCAAGAGACTTTGCTTTGGGTGCTGCAGATCAGGGAACTTCTGGTTAATCCAGCCACATGCATTCGATTCAGAGCAGATGTCGCCGTGTTGTTTCACCTTTCTTAGATTATCCAGATTTCTCATTGGATGGTTTTATATTGGCTGAGGGGAAGGAACTGATCTGACGCAAAACCTGCTGTGACACGAGACAAAAAATAGTGAACTTAAGCTGTGCTGGGAGGGTTCAGGTTGGATATTGGGAAGAATTCCTTCTCAGAGCAGTGAGGCACTGCACTGCTGCCCACAGAGGTGATGCAGTCACTGTCCCTGGAGGTGTTGCAGAGCCGTGGAGATGTGGCACTGAGGGACATGGGCAGTGGGCACGGTGGGGTGGGCTGGAGTTGGACCTGGGGATCTGGGAAGTCTTTTCTGACCTTAATGATTCCATGATTCTCTGGCTTGAGCAGGTTTAGGCCACCACGAGAGTCTAAACTGGGTCAGCACTGTGTTCCCGCGTGAGGAACAGAACTCACAATGCCATCAAACAGTGCCTGAGAGTGCTTTCTTGTGCCTGCTTTTGTATTTACTCCTTCCTACGTGGAAATATGCACAAGTAGTTTAAAAAAGCAACTTAGTGGCTTCCAGCATTTACTCAAGTGACTGTTGGCTTTTTTCAAGGGTTCACCAAACTCTACTAAAAAGCAGATTGTTATGGGTTAGCCTGGAGCCCTTTTGTTCAGCTTTAGATGTTTTTATTTCCTTTAGGGTATTTACTGAAAGAACAAGAGGAAAGTATCTCAAGGTGGCATCATGCAAAAATGTTGTGTTGAGAACGAGTGTGCTACATTTTGGCTTTTTGGGGAACACAAGTGTGATACCTTGCCCCCTTTCGAGTCAAGTGGCAGTCTAGAAGTTAAGAAAGAAAAAGGAAAATCCTCTCAATCAAAATCCTGCGGAAAGAAAACACTCCATTGCACAGCTTTCCTCCTGTGTGCATGGGGAGAGGTGGTAGGGGTGGGCTGGCTCAGCAGGCTGTGAGAGAAGGGTCCGCATGTGACAGGTGTTGATCGTGTGGTTTGACACTCATCCTGCACTCACGTGGCATCAGCAAGGATCAGGAGACACTGGAATGTAAGCAAAACTGTAAATAATTAACCATAATTGGACTTGCTGATCCAATCCACTTCTACCTGATCACGCAGCAGAAGTAGCTTTATTATTTAAATTCAAGATGCATATCATTAAGGAATAAAGTAAAACATATATTTAATATCTGGAAGCTATTCCTAACCTTGTTAGCAGCTCAGAATCCCCAGAGCTTCTTGACTGGGAAACTCCATTCTTAACTGTATGTGCTGGACCTTTGCCTTGATTTGGTTGATGTTTTTAAACTGAGTAAGAAAGCCATGTGTTATGTACAATGGATTCTGCAGGCAGAGATTTAATAAGGGGGATTCATTACGTTTTGTTCAATGGTGCTGTTATCCATATGCCACTTTTCAAAGCCTGTGTGCTTTCTGAAAGCATCTCAGCGTGCTTGTAGGCTTGTCTGGTGTTTTGATTTTGCTTGAAAATGGAGGGCAGAGAGATGATTATTTATGATATTTAACTCTGACTGTAGCAGTAAAGTGTTCATTTGGGAATATATGCATGAACCAAAATGATGTCCATTTTTACTCCAGAGTGACCGATCACTTAAAGCTTTCACAAGTGCATCCGTGTGTGGTTAAAACGAGCTGAAATCTGCAGCTCGTGGAGGTGATTAAAAAGATTTAATCAGACACTGCATTATGTTACATCATCCTAGTGCTGACATCTGAACCTGAGAGATGAGAGCCCCCGGTTTGGGCTGCCCAGCAGCAGTGGGGATCAGGGATGGGGTGGGATGCAAGAAGAGATGCACTTGCTCAGACCAAGAACAAGGGAGCCCAGTGTGGGAAGAAGAGTCTTTTCTCATGATGGACTGAGCCACAGAGTGTGCTGCAACCTGGCATCTCGGAGCTGGAATGCTTGCTTGACCCTGGGGGTTGCGATTCATTTCTGTGTTCAGGCCTTCCTTCCCTCTTGCTTGTTTAAACATTGATAATCTCCTTGGTACAATGGGTATTTGTTGTTGGACTTAGCAGTAAAGCTCTTGCAAAGCTCGGGGTGAAGGCAGGGCTCAGCTGGCAACATGTTCCTCTGAGGGCTTCTGCTCTTGTCCCTGCTCGCCTCTTAATTTCACCCCTTTCTTTGCACTGCTGTCTCTTGGTGCTCCTCGTTCCACTTCCTTGTCACATCTCTGTTCCAGGAGCCTGCTTCCCGGACCGCGGGGTTCCCTGTTGTGATAACAGACCCCAACGAGACGTGCCTGCCCAAAGCAGGACAGCCTTGGTGCAAGGTAGGACAGATACAACCATCTAAATACCATTCCCTTTTTCATCTCAGACTTTTGAAGTCAAAATGGGTGGCAAATCCTATTTCCACTCATTGTCTTCATTAAGTGAAGGGGAAGAGTGAGGCTTTGGAGGTTGGCCTCAGCTTGCCTGGCTCTCGTGCCAGCTTCCCCCAGGGGCAGTCCTTCACCCACTCCATTGCAGGGAACTCCTCAGAGCAATCTGGCTGGACCTAAGCTCATCCCCATGTGAAAGCCCATGGCTCACGCTAGTGCTGTCTTCTGTTTCACGTTCTGGCCTCTGGTGGCACGTGCCCCTTGGTGAGCAGGGCTGCCCAGTGACACGAGCCAACACAGGGCGAGCCCGTGCTGCCATGCTGCACATTCACACAGCCTCGAGTCAGGCCAGCGTTAAATACGACCGCAGGCAGCTCGCTCAAAGATTTAAGCACATCAGCTCTTGCCAGCCATGCAGGTGAATGAAGGCTTTCCTCCTTCCTCAGCTCTCCATAGAGACCAGCTCCCCGCTGCCTGGCTTGCCAGCCAGCCACACGCTAATTGGGGCTGTCATCAAAAGAAATGAGTTTCCAGGCGAGCTGAGTTCAAGCAGGTCTGGGTCTGAAGTGTGCAGCTGCCCATTCCCTTTTGTCTCCCTTCCCCTTCTGTCTTTCTTTTTCTTCCCTCTCCTCTGTTTCTTTTTGATTTTATTTATTTATTTATTTATTTTACTGTTAATTTTTTTTACATTGAGGTTACTCACGTAAATGTGATCCCCGAGCAGAAGCAGTGGAGCTGGGCTTGCAGAGGAGCATGCAGGCGATGCAGGGCTCTGCTAACCAGGGTGAGGGGGTAGGGCTGGGGATGGGGTTGGGATTTTTGGCACAAAGACCTCACGCAACTGTGTTCTTAGAGGGCCATGGAGCTGCTGACTGAGCCAGGAGCCATCGGCACTGTGCACAACCACACCCAGGTGAGGATGCATCCTTATGCCATAGAAATTCCCTTCCACTTTGAGTCTCTGAATCCCTCTGGGTAATCTCTGACTGCTCACTTGAGGATGCTGTACCCCTTACAGGGCAGTTTGACCCTTCTGTCAAGAGTGGGCTTCTCTTTGTCCTCTCAGTTGGTTGTCAAAGCATCAGACCTGGGCATTGATCTTTTGTACCGTTCTGGTCAGACATGTCACGTTCCCTTGCTGCACGGGTTGCACCGCTAATGGAACCAGGCTCAGGATGGATTTTTTCCCCATTTCATCTTATATTGTTAGGCATTAATGGCTGGGCTCTGCTGCTGCCCGGAGTGACCAGGACGGATTATTCCTCTTTCAGACTCCCTTCTCAGGGCAGTGTAAATGTAATTTTTGTCCTCAGAGCATTCCCAGTTTTAAGAGCTTTCTTATCACTCTTGTCTCCTTCTTTCACAGCTGCAGTAAGAGTGGAAGCGTGATGAGCCCTTCTGTGTTGTGCCCATAAGAAATTCAGGCCTTCTTCATTTCCAGCAATTAGCTATCACTGTGTTCTGAGGGTGATGCTCTAGCTCTTCAGGGCTGGGATTGACCTGAGGAAGAAAGTCTAGAAAGACAAGGGGTGGATCACACCTTGGTGAATATGGGACTAGTTTCACTTAGTTTTGTGCTGAAATACATGTAATTGAGTGAGAGGAGACAGAGCGAGGCTGGGGCTCTCCAGCTGACCCTACACCAGCTGGTGGGAAGTGAGGGATGGCACCAGTGACTCGGACCTGTAAATGTTACCTTACCCTAGTGACTGCTTTGCCTTATGTGTCACCACACTGTCTGGGCTGGAAGCATCTCCCCAAACCCCAGTTCTGCAGGGTGGGAGGTTTTTGGGGAAACAGCACTGCTTCTCCCACCGTCTAGCTAGCAAAATTCATGCTTTGGGAGGTCACGGAGCCAAATGCCACCAGTAGGTTCCATAAAGGCTTGGATGATTTTTACGGCCAATAATAACATTTGTAGTTATACATGCTACAGTAAGATAAAGCTAATCAATTCTCGTGCTTCAGGTCAGCTGCTGATTGCTGCAGGGGTCAGGAAGGAATTATTTCCTCACCATTTAGTTTTATTTAATTGGCCAGATGCATTAAGAAGCTTTTAATTATTATTTTTTTTCTTCTCTCCTCTGAATCATATGGAATTAAGCACTTCCAGAGACGATGTTCTGCACTGGTAGGGCACCACTGCTCTTGTCTGGTAGGTCAAATCCTGCCTTGTGTTAATAACCCTTTTAATGCTGGGGTTTTTGCAGGAAGCTAGCAGGGTGTTTCTACTCCCAGAGAGGATATTTCATGAGCACTTCCTGATAACTCAGAGGAAAATTCATTCATTACTTGCAAGCGAATGCAGCGTGCAGGATCTGCTCTCAGTTTGGTTTCCAGAACTGGATGGGAATTTTCCACCCCTGTGCTGGTTCCATGAGCATAGTGATTGCTGTAATTCCTGATTTCTATCTTATACTTCAAAAAGAAAAAATAAAAAGGAGAAAGGAAAAAATTCCATCTGGGGCAAATCCAGATTGAAGAGCTTTGTTTTGAGTTGAGTCAAATTGTTTGCTTTCAGTGAACCAAAGCCTGCAGCTCGGAGCAAATGCAACGCTAGAGAGCTTCTGCCAGAACTGATTTGGGGGAACTGTAATTGAGATGCTCTGTTCCTTGGCATGAGCCATCCTATTAGGGCTGAGCTCATCTTCACTGCACTCTGCTGTCCTACCCTCACCCATCATGGAAAACGCAGCTTTGTAGAAGCGTATGCTATTCACATCTAGCTCTGAAATAACCTTGTACCATCCTAATTAAGGTAAAGCCAAGCTTTTCTTTTTCTTGTTATGAAGCTCACTTTGGGGGAAACTCCATCAGTTGCTGGCTGTGCTGATGGGTTGCAGCCTACCTCCAGGGCCAGCCCAGGGCTTGTTCAGAAACACTGCTCTTTTTTAGCAAGGAACAAGATTGATGCAATCCATTTGAAGCAAAAATTAGGAAGCTTTTGCTTCTTTAGATGAAGCCTGCTGAAGAGTTCTTAATTTCACAAGGTTTTCAGTGAAACCTTGCTTTTTCCAGGGAGTACTGTTAAAAATTAATTTTCTCATTCGAAATATATATATATATCTATATATCTGGGATGTTTGAAATATTCTCTTTTAAATTAAAGGTTCCAGCTGCTCTGTAGGACTTCCAGATGAGCGGAAGTTGTCTCTGTTTGAGACTGACAGCTGCAATGTTTGGATCAGATTTCTTTTTTGGGGGCAAATTTTAGGAGTTGATCAAGTTTTGCCTGATTTGGGGGAGGGAAATGCATCAAGCATCTCCCCCACTCTTGCAGGACCATGGCAGCGTGCCCTTCCCTACTTTAATGTGGCATGTTTCTTTTAGTGGGGATGAAGAGGAGAGCTCCTGCTTTCATCCTGGCTGCAGCAGAACAGCTTATTCTTGCTCCTTCAAGCCTCAGGCTCAAAGCAGGGTCTGTCCACTGGTGGGATGGAGCCGTGGGAGCAGCAGGTTTAAGGTGCAGCACAGTTTGCCATCCCCATGCCTCCCACCAAGTGGTGGACTGAGCTTCTGCTAGGGGTGGTAGGGAGGGAATCTCCATCCTGGTTCTGCACCAAGCGTTTCCTGAAAGGTTTCATGAAGAAAGAGAGACAGATAGAGGCTAATTGAGTCCTGCTAAAGCCTCCACATTCGGGGCAAAGTCGTCAAGATTTGACTTTCCCAAGGAGTAGTAAGGACAGAAGGGGCTGCGTGCAGCTGAATATATCCATGGTTTGAACAAGCAGGAGAGCACTGCAAGGGCATTCATTCTCTGAGCTGATGGCAAGACCTGCTGGGCTGCCACGCTCCAGCACCCAGCAGAGGGATGTGTCCTTCTGTCCCCCTGTGTCTGTGTCATAACATTCAAGCATGCTCCTAGCTGGACACAGCCCTGAGCCAGGCTGGCTTGTTGCTCACCAGAGGATTTGGAAGGTGAACCCTCACACCTCTCTTTGTACCTAGTGAGAGATGGTGATATACTGAGGATTTTTAATTAGACCAATTGTAAAACTTAGGTGAGAATCGCTCCCTTCTTTCTCCGTTTATACCCTCTCACCTTCTGAAATCAATTAGCTGCAGCCTGCCAATATTTCAGCCTTTTCAATACCAAGGAGGTAGTGCTATTGTTCACGCATTGAGCTGCTATGTACAGACCAAGAAATCATTACCACCCTTGCCTTAGTATAGGTTGGGAAGAGTGGGGTTCCTATGAAAAATGCAAGAGAAATAAATCATGCATTGCTGCAATGCTTTCAGCAGTGGTTTGCAACCCGCTGAGCTGAGGGGGTGATAATACTCATTCGCTGGTTAAAACCCCTCACACACCTCACTGGGGCTTTGCAAGTGATGCTGGCTCAGTTGCACCCCTCATAGCTTCAGCTCTGTCCCATTTTTGAATGTAATGTTCAAGTTACAGCCACATTCCCACTCGAGGAGCTGCACTGAAGAGAGGGAGACTTATACCTGTTATCCCAATTGGAACAGTATCTGCTGTTATTGTTTAAACACTGAAAATTTAAAAGTGTAAGTTAGTTCTTCATCCTGCTACTGCCTAATACACTGTACAGATGGGAGAAGCAGTGTGACTAGAAATTGCAGACAAATTCAGTATTTCCCCTAATTCTTCCCATAACTAGATTTACTTTTGAAATGCTCAGTGGCTGCGTTGCCCGTTTACTGTCTCTTTGCATCGCTATCACTTTTTCTGCCTTGGCTGCTGAAGCACATTCATCATTTCTTTTCATTTGCTGTGGACAAATACAGTAGCTCTTAGTAGCAGCTTGCTTAGAAAAGGAGCATCTGCTAAAATGGTAAAACGGTGAAACAGAGTAAGAGATTTACAAGGAGAAGGCAGCAGTAGTGTGAAGCTGAAGAAAGCTGTCTGGTGACACTGAGCCTGTCGCCAGCATGCAGGGACTGCTTGGTGGCTTTCCTGACAGCTCTGGGGGAGAGGGAGGCAGGGAACAGACAATTACAGCCCTGCAGTCTGTGAGGGCAACTAACGCAGGATTCTTGCACCTGTGGTGATTTTGAGAGGAGCTTTTCTCATTTCAGACCCTTAAAGCGTGTGCAGCTGGGTCTGTGGATGCCATGGATGCTGGGGTGGGAGCGGTCACACAATCTTTCCCTTGCAGAACTCAGAGCAGGTGTGACAACTGGGGTGCTCACAAGCTGCCGCTCATCTCTTGGGCGTACGTGCCTGGAGTCCATCAAAGTTCTGTTTTTCTTAAGATGCTCCAGTAGCTGCTGCTGTTCCTTAGCACAGCGGAGTGCCATGGAGCTGCCTGCCTGCAGCAAAGGCTGTCCAGGGACGCTGGGCTGATTGGGTTTAATTCTGCTGTGAAAATAACCTAAACCGACTGAAATAAGTGTTTCGGAGATGACATCTTGATTGTAAGCCAGAACTGGGAGCTGCCTTGGATGGACGTTTCCGAAGCGTTTTCTTCTGCCATAATCATCCCAAAGGCTGGTCTCAGAGGAGGGTCACAGATGAGAGTTATTAGCAGAGGTTTTTACGAACATGAGACTCGCACTCAAATTTCAATTCAGATAAAATATGCCAGTTGAAGTGTATCTTCCAGCGTCGCTTTTGCGGAGAGAGATTTTATTAACACCGATTGCATGGAAACAGAGGTCAGCCGTGCTGCCCTCGTGGAGATAAAAAGACATTAATGCACTTAGGCTGTGACAGCGAAGAGCGGCTGGTTTTATTTTATGTTCCCTTTGACTTCGGTGGGAGTTCTGCGTGAGCAGTGCAGGACTTCTGGACCTGAGTTCAGTGACAGCCTGCTGGTGGAAACACCCGAGGAGAGGCCGTGGAGGAGCAGCCTGCTGTCAGCACAGGACGTGTGTGTTGGTGGCAAGGTCTAGCGTGGCTCCAGCTGCTGCTGCGTGGGTTAACGGTGTGGACCTCAGGAAGGCTGGAAGCAGATGAGTCCTGAGGATGGGAAGGTGATGGCTGGCAGGTATGGTGCAGACACTCACCGTGTTCTTATCTTAGTGCACCCAATGCATGTATTGTTTCAGAGGGCTGGAAATGTGCAGTGGTATTCTCCCACCTCTCAGCCGCCAGCCTCGTCCTGCTAAGAGCCTGAGGTATTAAAGCTCTGCTGCACGCGTGGCTCCCGCCTGCTGCAGCCAGCTGTGATGATGGATGTATCTCTCAGTCCTCGGCAGGAATTGTACAACACCTCATGACTGAGCTGCCCGATCGATTAGTACATCTCCTTCAATCAAGCCGACTATTTTGCGCGAGCCTCGAGCTGGCTCCACGAGCCGTGGGCTCCTACCTGGCAGTGTGCTTCACGGCACGTAGACCACCTCCCTGCTGGAGTGGTTGGGATTTGCTTCTGCTAAAGCTTTCTTCTTCTAGGTCATCTCATTAGGAGCTTTCTGATAAATAGGCTGTTCGACATTTTTTGATAGAAAGGTCAACATCCTCTGATAGACTCAAGGATTTTAAGATAAGTGGAGGAAATGGCATTGGCAGGCTGATTTTGATAATGATACTAATCTCACATCTGATCTTTGATAATGATGCTAACCCCTCAGTGCACTGCTCATCTCTCTGAAAATGTGGTTGGTATCTGTTCCGGCAGAACCGATACCTATTAGTGTGCATTATCTTTACTGCAGCCTTTTCCTCATGTGTTGACTGCGGTACGAGATGCCCACGAGGGAGCTTGAATAGTTTTCAGAACAACTTCAATCAGAGCAAGTGTTTCCGTCTAAACGTGGTTACAACCTTCCGAGTCAGCTCTCCCAAACCTGTTCTAAGCCTGCTAATTAGTTAAGAAGAATTAATCAGCAATTGGAGAACGTGAGAAGCAGTCCAGCATAGAGCTGCCCCGCATCATCCTTGGCAATGGTCTTGAAGCACCTTCCTTGCATTCTGTGTCAGAGAAGGTTTCTGTTAGGGGACAGTAAAACGAGCTGTTAGGACTGGGGAGTTTTGTCTGTCCCTCAGTCCCAGTGGGTACAGTGCCTGGGATGTGGTGATGTGGGTTTAGACTTTCTTGGGCTATCTCCTGAGAACGCTGAGTTTATGTTACCCTTGCCTACACCCTTGGGATTGTCTCCTCAGTTAATTGCCTAATTGGCTTGAGTTGTTCATTTGTAATTGTGCTGCCTTGGCCACTAATGCGTGGAGAAACATGCCGCCTGTGTTGTCCTCTCTTCAGTTTGACATTGGCTTGGGTGTTTTTGTTTTTTTTTTCACAAGGGCTTAGTGTCCAGCATTAGAACATGACCTGTGTGGGTCTGCTTTCTCCTCTGCATGATTTCGGAGTCTCTGTGCATTGCTATACACATCCTGCCTATATCCCCTGTGTCTGCATCACTCTGCCTCAAGCCAGGGGCATTATAGATGCTGGCTTTCTTTTACAAGGTGCCAAAGTGACTTTCTGGTGTCTGAGCCAAAACATTGGAGTAAATGCTTTTCCCATCTCCTACGATGCTATACTCTGAAATCCCAATAGGAGCTACTTATTTTGGGCCTCTTGCCATCAGGATTTGTCTGTCCTAGCAGAAGATAGTTTGCTTTCTCTGTGTTTGCTAGGCTCTTGCAATTGCTTGCTCCCTGTAGAGAGAAGTATAAAACTCCTACCAGGTGACATTTGCAGAAAGAAATCAATTGTTTATCAACGTCCTGGCAATCAATAGATACAGTGTTAGGTGCAGCTGTCTCTATCAGAGCACAGCCTTGCTTGTTAAGTTGGCAGAGTTTTGGCTAAAACCAGTTGTGGCTTCAGTTAAAACAGTTAAACCGTTTATGTAGGACCAAAGGACAGATCTTGGAGGCTCTCAGAGTGCAGTCTTAAGTGGAGCAATACCAACTCATTCATCTCACAAAGGCCCCGAGGACTGACATGCCCCTGTGCCCATCTTATTTTCCCCTCCCTGGCTTTATTGTCAGCTTGGCTTAGCCTGGAAGAGATGGGATGGATGAGGACCCCGTGCAAGGCTTGGGTTCCTGCTGGAGGGCCCTGTGTCCCCAACTTTCCTGCTTCAGGGCTTCCCCATCTAGCCTCAAATTTGCATCGTCCTACTGACCACCATGTGACCAGGATGCCCTCTTACAACAGATACCTCTTGGGCTGGAAGAGTTAACGCCGGCAGCTCACAGACACACTGGAGAGTTACATCATGTTGCTGTGGAAACTAACTTTCTGAAATCACAGTGATGTATGGTAAAGCTTTGGGTCAGCGGGTAATAAATTCTGTTTAAAAAGTGATTTTTTCCCCATCTGCTGATGTAAACATCATTAAGAGAAATGACGGCTGAGAGATGGATTTCTTTTTATATCAATTTTCAGACAAAGAAAATAATTTTTTTGTAATAAAAAAAAAAAGTTGCCAGGGAGCAGAGAGTGCCATAAATAATGAAATAAAGAAAAAGCACTGGTGATGGAACAGAAATTTTCCCTAGTGATTGGTTTACAGCTTTCTGTGATTTAATGGAAACTTGCAGTTGCCTGCGGTGTGCCTGCAGCCCCGCTGCCTCCATGGAGACCCTTCCCTGGCCATGGAAATGCTTGGGATGCAGTGCGGGTGAGCCTTCTCAGCATCCCAGCTCCTCTGCTTGCTGCCTGGTTGGCAGCTCTGCCCGCTGGCTTTGCAAGCAACAGCCCAAACCCTGAGCTTGGAGAACTTCAGGGGATCACCTCAATGCAATTCTTCTGTGCTGTGCATTTCCTTGTCCTGCCCGTTGCCACTGAGGGGCACGTTTCCTATCTGCTGCACTGCTGGCCTGCCATGCTGCTGCTGGGACACTCTGTTTTTATTATTATTTATTATTATCATTATTTTAATTGTTTTCTTGGTTCTGCTTCCATCCTTCAGGAGCTGAGAGGGTCTGGAACAAGGCAGCGAAGCTTGCTTGGTTTAGACAAAGCAGCATGACAGTCCCACCTAACAGCAACGATGCTACTGGGAATGCAGACAAAGGTGTCACTGTGATTAATGGGGTAATTAATAAGCAATTAATGTGCTTTAGAGCATAGCTCTACCTTTTATCCCAGCCATCCGCTAAGCACCATCAGAGTGCACAGCAGCTTGGGCTGATGGAGATGATGCTCGCAGAGCTCAGTGCCTCCAAGAGTACCTCCGTGCCACTGCATTGGCACAGCAGGGAGTCTGCTTTGGTGGGAAGAAAATTTCTGTTGGTGTGTTTTGGTTTGGTTTTGGAATGCCCTTGATACAAATGATCTGAAGTTTCCTCCTCTAATGGCTTCTCTGCTCCCATCCTCAAGCTCTGAAAGCTGGCCCGGGTGTGGATACCCCAGCTGGCACCCCAAATCCACACTGCTCTGACCTGTGGGTTGCTCTCAGCTGCTCCCTCTTGGCTCCCCCCACTCAGCCCATGCCTTTACATCCCTTCTCACAGTCAGCTCAGGTCTCCGTTGCGCCTGGGTGGGTTCTCTCAATTGTATGAAATCCCGTCAAGGTGCTGTGTTAATGGCTAGAGCTGAGCAAGAAACATATTTTCCATCTCCTGGCAAAATTGCAGAGTTTAATTTAAATGCTTTTTTTTTTTTTCCCTTGCTCTGAAATGTCCCTGTGAAACCATTAAAAGTTGTTTACATATTTTGAGTCGATTTTGGCATTTGAAAGCAATTGGAATATAAAAGAAACTTCTAAGTGGAAAGTTGTTTTTAAATGAAAATCAGAGTATCACATACCCTCAAAATAATGAAACACGATGTTTTGATGTTATCCAAACACCTGGGTCACAGATTCGTTTGGAAGCTGGAGCACATTGATACCGACATGTTCAGGTGAAACATTCTTTTTGCCAGAAATCAGTACTCTCCGAATGGGAGATCCCCAGGCAGCTCTGGCAGCAGCCAAACCTGTCCCACTGCTGCAGTGCCATCCTTTCAACTCCCCAGCCTCAAAGCTTGTGCTCTGTGAGCCGTCCTCAAGGTTGATAATTAATCAGCAAAGTGACTCCATAGAGAAAGAGGGAAGATGATAGCACAAAAATAATGTTAGCGAGTGATGGTGCAGCCATGGAGAGGAACGTGGCTTGCAGAAGCACCCAAGGATATTAGAGAACATGAATGCTATATTGCAGAGTAATGAAGAAGAAATGAATGCGATAAAACACATCGACCAGGTCCAGGCGTGCACGTGGCCTTTGAGCCCTCTGATGTGCTTTTATGTTTGCAGGCACTCATCTGAGCACTGAATCCAGGAGCAGAGGTTGCAGCTGCCCCCAGTGGCCCAGCTTTTGCAGGCTTTGTCCAGTGTGAGCCCTGCTCAGGAACGGCTGGAAGGAATCCAGGGACCGAGGTAAGGCAGCTCCGATATGGTTGAGATGAGAAATTTTGCACTTCGTCATAGACTAATGGAAACAATAGCAGGAATGAAGGCTGACTGGTTGCTTTTAAAAAGCAGGGAAAAGAAAATGATGCATGAAACGGCAAAAAGCATCCTCGCCTGAAGACTGGGACCTGTGTCATTTGAGCTCAGTGTCTCGGTCATCGCAGTCAGTTAGGCTGCCTCCAGATATGAAGAGCCAGTGCAACTCCGTGTGCTGCTTTCGTGGCTATTTCTTGTCAAACAGAGGTGCTCACTTGGGAAAGTGCTCTTCTCAAGCACTTGGCTGAATTCAGCGTGGCTCAGACACGTGCAGCAGCACAGAGGCCACGGGGCCCCAGGTCCACAGCAACCCAGGAGGCTCTGATATTTTAAGGGCCACTTTTATTCAGCTCATGCATCTGCCAACACAGCTTGCCTACTGTAACCAACGTGTTCATGTCATCATTTACCGCTCCTCCAATATTTGTGTCAACTGTGATCTTTTCTGGCAGCAAGCTTGTGTTTTGCCTTCCAGACAGCAGAGAGAAATCTCCTAACACTGCAAACATCTCAGCACCGGGCTGACAACAGAGCTCCCGTAGCACTGGAAGCTCCTAAGCTTGGGAAGAGTCACAATTTCTGGTCAGGTTCCCCAGTTCTTCTACCTCCTTTTTGTTTGTCCAGCAGACAAGGGCTCAGCTTGTGGGCTGGGGAAGTCGTTTCACTGTGGTCTTAGCTTGGCAGCAGTGATCAGAGGGCAAGAAATCTTTCTGTCAGTGTTGTGAAAGCTATTGCATGCTATTGATATTTTTAAATCAAAACACCCAATTTCCCTCTGTGTTCCCACGTCCCTCTGTGGATCCCCAGGGTGCAGGACAGCCCACCCAATGGAGGGGGCTGGATGTGGCACGCTCAGCAGCACCTCCTCAGTGCAGGAGCAACTTGACTTTTATTGCAGGTGCCGGTACCATCTAAGAACATAGATTTAGCATCAGCCTCCAGGCTTAAGATACAGCTGTTGTATTTTTTTTCCCTTTGTTCCTTTATTTTTCTTTTCTCTCTCCTTTGCACTAATGCAATGCTTATTTAGGAACCGCAGCCATCTGTGTCTGCTATGGATGGCACTGTTAAATTTGCTATTGCTTTCTTTCCCCTGGTTTGATGAGACTCTCAGCGCATAGAAAATTTCCCAGAATGGCAGAGACTTTCTTTGATTGCTTTTTTGATTCCCTCCGAAAGAGATTGTTCACAGTGCTCTTTCTGTCCTGGAAAAAGGTCAGCAGCGGGAGAGCTGAGGATCCTGCCTTACGTCGGGTTAATGAGGTGAATTTATGAAGAGTTGGCCAGACGAGGAGGTTGGTGATGTTAGATTAGAGGTGCTGGTTTTATCTGCAAACAAAGAGGGAAGGGAGGAGGACGGGCTGGGACCAGTGCCCTTCCTGTTCCTCCAAGCAGCTTGTGGTGAGACAGCTCACATGGGAATTGGGATGGCTGCTGCACTCCAGGGAATTTTCAGTGTTTTTCAAGTGGAAAAATTCTGCCTCGACAGATGGACAGGGCCCTTTCCCAAGTTAACAATCTGGCGATCAGCGTGCGCAGAGGGAGGCTCAGGCACAGCTCCGTTCCAGCCAGGCAGAGCAATGATGGGTGTGTGGTTTTGCCATCAGGCACTTGGCTATTTTTGTCAGGCGAGGCAGAAGCTGATTTCTTCCTGTTTTGTCACTGAGTTACTTGCAAATGGCTTGTGTGCACCCTTGTGAGGGGAGGTAAATCTTCAAAATATCTATGAAGAGAAGAAAAAAACATCTCTCATTTTGGAGAAGCACTGTGAAGAGAGCTGCTGTGGACAGAGCCATCTGACCTACAAGCTATTCGCATTTAAAGACCCTTCTATTTTATTTTGTTTAGCTTTTCTCAGTCAGCTACTCCTTTAAACCCTCCTTCATGGACCCACAGCTCCACTTTGCAGCCCAGCTCCTCTGCCTCGCTAGCTGCCCCTTCTTGGGAAAGCAAGTAACAAGTTTATCTGAGAATACTTTCCCATCTTATGGGGAATCATAGTGCCCAGGCTTCGCACGGTGGAGGTGCTGCTTTATGGTTTGTAGGAGCTGAGGAGCTGGGACCTTTCTGGTCACAAACCCTGTGGGTGATTCTGTTTGAGTTCCCAGTTTCATTCCTTGACCCCTGTCCGTGCTCGCCCTCCAAAGCAGGCTGCCTACATGAAAGAGCCGTACCCTGTGTAGTACGAGGAGGAGTTGTTTGAGATGGCGATAATTAACCCAGTTCAAAACCACAACAGGGGCTGTTGCAGTTATGTGGTGGTGTAGGCGGAGAAGTTCCAGATGTCAGGACTATTGGTTTAATTCTCTAGGGCTTTCTAAGTCACAGGCTCACTGGAAGCTTGTCAGCTGTTCCCCAGCTTCTCCTGGTGGCTCTCCATCCTTTAAGAGCATGTGATCCTCTCCTAGGGCTACCAACGTCCATCCTCAGAGCTATTCCCCAGGATCCCGTGGAGCCCATGGCACGTTCAGCTTCTGCACTGGCAACGTGGATTTGTACCTGTGGTACTGAAGGTGTGTACAAACACCACTAACGCTCAGGAGCTGTGCAACGTGGTTTTGCAGCTGTCAGCATGATGAATGGATGTTATGTTGCATTTCCTGCTTTATCAAATACTAATTATGTATATGATAATTTCAAGCATCGTCGTTACTCTTGGCTCATTTGTTTTTCTGTTTCCAGAGACATAATATTTCAACACCCCCACTCCCAATCTTGAAATTCTGCTTTGATTGCTTCTCTTCGGCTTTTGCTTAAGGTTCCCTGCTCTGATGGGTCAGTGTATTGATCCTGCACTTTGATAAGGTCAGCGGAGATCAACTGTGACATTTCGGCGAGGTTTGCTCCTCCCCTGATGGGCTTAGTCATCAAAGAGATTTTTTCAGGGGACAGGGCAAGGGAGAGATTGAATGTAAACTCTTACATATGTTTATTTAGGCAGCCCTGCAAGGCTCTGAATGGTGATATCAGTTGAGAGACCAGAGCGTCTGCTGTGCAGGTTAAGAACTCTGCACTCATGTCAACTGCAATAACAAAACTTTATTGAACCTCCATGTTTATGACCCTTGTTAGAGCAGATGCTGTCCAGGTAGCTGACGGGGTGAGATAGCACCAGCAAAGCCCTAAGGGTGAGGCACGGCCTCATGCTGCAGAATAAAAGGTGGCCCAATGCCCACACCTGGTACAGCTGTCTCCAGGGTGGTGCCTCCAGGAGCAGCTGATCTCAAAGGAAGGTGAGAAAATGAAATAGCTAGCAACATCTGTCTGGCCAAATGAGCCTGGAGGAAGAAAATACATAAGTGAATTCCTTCCTTATGTCTGCAGGCAACCAGCTGAGCTCTTGGAGAATGAGGTTTGATTATAGCTCCCAGCCTAATGAGGAGCTTCAGAGCTTAGCAGCAGATAATGCTGAATTTCCTGTTCTTGTCATGGCTGGAGGAAGGAGGAAACAAGCTGGGGCACGCAGTGGTTCCCGGGCCGGAGGTGTGCCCTGCACCATCAAACCCCACTCCCTCCAACCCTGTGGCTTGGGCTTTCTCCAAAGGAGCTGGATTAAAGCCTAGCTGTTCAAAAGTTATCTACTGCTATGCTAATGATGTCTAATGATGAGGGCCCACACCCTTGCAAGGTCTTCCAGTGTTAGGTTTCCCTCCCTGCTGGGAAATGGCACTATATTTTGGGATTTATCTGACCTGAACTTCCAGGCATTGAATCTCACTATGGCTTTGTCAAAGGCCTGGGAAGTCCTCTGCAACCTAGGAAATTTCCATGTTCAAGATGCCTAGGCATCTTGTGATCTCCCAAGCATCTCTTTGATAAGCTGAACAAACTGAGCTGAGTTCTTAGGTTTCCCATCTTGCAGCCGTTTGCGTGGCCTCCAGTTGAATGCTCCCTGGTGTCTGCCTTCCCTCTGAGGATGATGGCTGGGTGCAGGCTGTGAGACAGCAGATAGCCAGGTAAAACTGACTGTTTGCCCATGGTTTATCCTTCAGCAAACCCAAATAACTGTTGTCACCCATGCATCCTGCTCAACCAGTTCCCAAGTCATTCAGTACCATTGCAGGATCAAGCAACCAGCACTGAGTCCACAGCGTTCTAAGTTAATCTGGTCTGGCAGTATGCTTTCCCATGGCCCTACAGCTCTCGTGGAAGGGGATGTGCTTGTGTCCCCTGCCTCAGGGTGGCTTGTGAGGTTTCTGAAGGAGGGACAGTTGTTTTTCTGCCTAACACATCTGGCATTTCCTACAACAGCTCTGCAAATGCAGAGCTATGCTATGACCTTGTTAAAGTCCAGAGTGTTGTGTTTTTTCCATAAGGAATCTAGTAAAAGAGGAGCAAAATGGAGGGTAAAGAGGAGGCAGATGCAAATGGCCACAGAAAACTTGGATGAATATTCACTTACTCCACAGAAAGCATCTTCAGTCCTCATGGAGCTGATGCTTTTTGAGGTAATCTCTCCCATTGTAAGTGACTGTAATTTGCATTCTTTGTTCCCAGAGGTTTTCTCTTGCATTTGGTTGCATCAGAATGTATTTCTCTATGTGGCACTCATGTAAGTAGACAGTGTATTTTGGAGGTGACCATCTTGTGGCTGAGGGCCCGCATACTGTTGAACAAAATCACCTTTCTACCACATCATATGCTTCATTCAAGTGTGGATCCATGCATGGTCACAGATCAAGGGGCCACTACTTGAGGGTAGGCTCCACTGACCCTTGGTAGATCAGGGTGTTTTAGAAGTACAGGCCATGAATCCTGCCTGTTGTATCTGCTGAGCTCAATCACTCTCCTCTGTAACCTGCTTGGTCCTCGTTTCATGACCTCACTTTCTGCTGCCTTCAGATGTTCCCAGCCAGGGGCATCACTTCAGCAAACGGTGAGTAAAGTGCCAAGCAGTGTGGGCAGAGACCAGAGCATTGGCACTGATGTAAACCATCTGGAGATCCCTGTTGACCCAAGTGCAGAAAATTTTGTTGGTGTTTTTGGACTGTGAAATCAGGCCACCAAGTTTTTGGGATATCCTAGGCAATGGCAGGGCAATTCAGTCAGGCTCTTATCAGATCCTCTTTGTCTCTTATCTTTCCCCCTTCTTTGCTGGCGGGATAATAAATGCTGTCTCTTAAGGGTTAGTTGTGTGCTGCTACAATGGGCAGCTGTAGCTTTTAGCAGAGTAAGCAGATGTGAAACTATGAGATAGCTTAAAAATCCAGCTGCGTGTATGTCCAGTGACACATCTGGCCTCTGGGTCCTTCCCAGCTCACGTCTTGCATACTCTTGTGCCTTTTCAACATGAGGCTCAGACTCCCCCAGGAAGGGAAGGACGTGATTCCTGCTTGTCCTGTGCACACAATATTCCTCTCTGTGGACTCTTTCCAAGGTGCTGGTCTCCAGAATGCTCCTGGCTCTGCTCTTCTTGGAAGCAATGGTGAGACATCTGTCAGTGTAAGCCCACAGAGGGAAGTTGAGATAGGTCACTTCGTAGTCATTTCAGCTAACTTTTTCCAGTGGATTTAAATTATCTCAAGGAACAGGATAGCTGGGGTGTTCTGGATGTGGTCCTGGCCCTATCTGTGTGAATTTGGCATCAGTCAGTTAGGAGAGGGTAGTGTGAGAGTGGTGGGATGCTGCCGGATCATGCCGATGGGTCTGGTTTTGTGCCATGCTCAGGCTAATGCTTTGCAAACACTAGTTCCAGACAAGGAGCAGTAACTCCAGTAATGTTTAAACAAGCTTAAAATCTAGAGATGAGGTCTGTAGGCCTTGTGCAAGGAGAAGGACAGCGGAGCACTCAGAAGTGGATTTAAGACATGTAGTTGCTTTGTTTTGGGCCTTATTGAAACAGGCTGCCCAGGAATGTGGTGGAGTCACCATCCTGGAAATGTTCAAGAATAAAGGGGGTGTGGCATTGATGGATATGGTCGGTAGGTGTGGTGGGATGGGTTGGGGTTGGACTTGGGGATCTTAGATGTCTTTTCCAACCTGAATGGTTCTGTGGTTGTGAGGTAAAGCAGTCACAGGGCTCTCGTGGTTCAGAATTTGTCCAAGCTTTCTCAGTGTCCTCTTACTGAAGGGTAATGCATGTGCTGGGATAGTTGGAGCCAACCCAAGAGCATCCCCACGTGCTGTGGCATGGTGCAGGCTGCATTGGCAGTGGAGATGCAGTGGGCAAGGAACGAAGTCCTGGAATGCCCTGGGACATCGGTTTGCCAAATCTCTGTGTCATTGGTGCTGTCAACAACTTCCTGCCAAGAAGCATCAGCAGGCAAGCAGCTGAGATTTCCCGTTTTCCCCTTCCTTTCATTCTATTGCTCCTGCTAAATTCTCTTCACTGCGCTCACCCTAATGGTCCCTCATTTGGTTTATGTCCTTCAAACTCTTCCCTTTAAACACTTAGTCATCACATAGCTAAACTGCTATATACAAATATAGCTCTTTTGATCTTCCTACGTAAATCAATACCTCCTGCCCTTTAATCTTCCTAGTGGCTTTCTCTGGACTCCCTTCAATTTATTATCTATCTTTGAAAGTGAGTTGTCTTTTGGGCTTGATTCTCTACAATTTCAAACCTCCTGAAGTCCCAATAGCTGCCCACAGCAGGTGCACACGCTGGCTCTCCGCCGTTCTGTTCATGCTGAAGTAATGCAAACACTTGCATACAAAGCATCTTATGTCCCCTTAGGCTGGCGTGGCTCCCCAAACCAGAACTGAGAAGTCATGCAACACAAGCCCGTGTCCCTAAGGTAGGTCTCACAGGATGCTGAAGGCCATGGCACAAGCCATAGAGTGCCATTTGGGGTTGAAGGAGAGTTGTCCTGGTTGATATACGGAGAGGAATTTCAGCAGTTCTGACTGTAGAGATGAATCTCATCTTCTCCATAGCAGTAGAGCCCATAGATTCATGCAAGACCAAGATAAGCAAAGGCTTGTCCCCTCAGAGTGGTTAATGTAGTTGTCCCTTCCTGCACAGGGCAGCTCACCCTGCCTGGCTGCAGGTGGGACCTCTTGATGGGGGTAGACTATGGGCTCAGCAGAAAACCAGACCTGGGAAGCCCATCCAAGGTGCACATCATCTCTGTGCGGGGAATGCCAGCTGCTTGGCAGTGCCAGGAGCCCTTGGGGGTAACCTTGTGCCTTGCTCTGATGCAAGTCTCGGACACCATCCAGCACACGTGTCCAGTCTGTTGGTTACATTAGGTTTAGTAAACAAGACTATCACTGGTGTGGTCTCAAGTATGTGGTCTTTAGGGCAAGAATTAAGGAATCCCTTAGAGGGATTGAAGAGGCCATTGTACAATTCTTCTCCCTATCCTTGCCTTGACAGTTACCTCCAGCTTTCTCCTGGGATCATTCCACTCTTGAACCGGGAACGCTGGGAAAGTCATTGCATAAAGTCACAGAATCACCAAGGTTGGAAAAGAGCTCCAAGGTCTTCCAGTCAAACTGTCTTCATACCACCAGTATTTCCTCACTAAGCCATGTCCCTTAGTACAGCATCTAAACAATTCTTGAACATCTCCAGGGATGGTGACTCAACCACCTTCCAGGGCAGCCCATTTAAAACCATTACAGTAAATGCCTTTTTTACCCCCTCAGCTTTCAAAGGGAAGGTTTATAATAAAAATAACCCCTTCTTTTAGCAATAACCCCTTCCTTTAGCATTTCATTATGGGTCAAATAAAAGCAAATCAGAGCATGAGGCAAAAAATCTCACCACTCCACTTGCCCCCGGTGTATAAATGCTACGGGCCTTGTAGCTTAATTAGTTGCTATTCTCTGCTGTTCCCAAAAAGGATGAAAAAAACCTTTGCAAAGCCTAGGCAGGCTGTCTGTGTCATATTTCCTGTGTTCTTAGAGGTGTTAATGAATTCATTAATCACTTAATGGCAAGGAGGGTCTTTGGGGACCAGCACCGCAATTTACTGCTCCCAGGAGGTAGACTCTCTGTCACTGATCTAAAGTTTCAGCTCTGCTAATTTGTGCCAGCAGAGCCACTGAGCTTCTGCCTGCAGCCCGCAAGCATTGTGGCTACTGGGAACATCGCAGCAGCACACGAAGCATCAGAGTATGATCACTTGGGAAGGTTTTGCAATGAGTAACACTCTGGCTCTGAAGAGTTCAGAGCCTCCACGGAGTAAAGGAGGTGTTCCCCCAGCCTTGCAGTTGTGGTGTCTTCATTCTTTTCATTGGGATAAGCTTGCTGCAAAGCCAGTCCTTGCAAATCGACTGGGGAGGGCAGCAGGAGCCTTGCTGACTTTCAGGAAATACAAGCCATGGAAGCGTGGCTGTATAATCTGGTCTGAGATTGCGGGCAACGCAGAGAAAGGAATCTGTGAATCTCTTCTAATTGAAGAGCGCCAGGCTGATGTATTTTGACTGGAACTGTCAGTTAAAATGTGAATTCGAATGTTTGCATTTCTACTCTGCAGAAAATGCTGATTATTTCAGTCTCTCGCCCTTGTTGCAGGAGAGTAGTTTGTGCCAAAGTTCCCTGCAAAATGGCTCTTTTGGCCTATTTCTAATCACGTGGCAGTTCAAGGAGAGGAGGACGTGAGCAGAGACCTCCTCTCTGCTAATTCCATTCCACCAGCCTGTCATCACTTCGCAATTGCACCTTTTAAAAGATTTTTCTCCCTTGCTTTTCTGTGGCTGAGTTCCCCTTTCTAACTTCTGTCCCTCTTTCTCCTCAGTCTGTTGATTTCTGAGACTGGGAGTCAGGGATGGCAAAGTACATCAGATGTGAGCAGGAGGGAGGGCAGAATCCATGGATCATGGCTGTCTGTGCCCACACGCTTGCTTTCCACCCCTGGTACCCTCCTTGGAGTCATTCCCACACTTGTGTTCTTTGCTCAAAAGTTACCGCAGGGAGGAGAGAGCTGCAAGGCAGGACAGAAGCTACATGTTGGATTGAGGGAAAGAAAACAGGAATACAAAACCACTTCATCGTGGAAAACACAAAGGGAGACAATTTCAATAAATGCCAGATGGTCAAAATTAACCAGAGACGTGTAGAGCCCTACATGTCCAACTGTTTGCTTTGGCAGAGTTTCTTCAGCTTTTTGAACAAGAGTTTCCCAGGCGCCCTTTTCCTCTCCTTGGCTTTCCTTTTCCCCTTTGCTCATCCTTTGGATTCCTCTTCTCACCCCACCCTTCTTCTCCTCTGGGTCTTTTTCCTGCCTCTCCTCTCTCACTGCTGCCCTTGAGTCATGTTGCACCTCAAATGCCAGCTTGTGTTACGGTGAGGGGAGACCAGTGCAAAGAAATGTCCTCATGCAGACTTTGAGGGCATGCAAGGTGGTGGCTGCAGCTGCCAAGGACCACTGCCAGCACAGCCCTGTAGAAATGCTGGAGCACTTCAACCCCGTGCTTGTTGCTGCTGTGGGTATTAATTTCTTCCTCCCCTCCCAAGGGCCTTGAGTCAGCTTTGATTTTTTTTGTTTCAGCCAGGAATCCAGAAGGAGCTCTTGTGGTTCATTACGCAGAGGAGCACGCATGTGTTTCTTACCCTGATGGAGCAGTGGGATGGGGCCTTGCTGGGGCAGTGGGACACAGCCTTACTGGGGTAGTAGAATATGACCTTGCTGGGGCAGGAGGATGCAATCTTTCTGGGGCAGTGAGACATGGTTGTGTCGGGGTAGTGGGATTTGGCCTTGTTGGGGCAGGGGGATGCAGTTTTGCTGGGGCAGGGGGCCATGACCTCGTTGGGGCAGAGGGACACAGAGTTCTTGAATTCAAGCCAACTGCATGGCATGTTCCTCCAAACAATGCAATCAGGAGGGCCCTTGTATGGCACAGACGGAGAGCTCCAGCTAACGACGGGCTTTCTTTGTGCGCGCGTGTGCTCTCTGCATTCAAAACATTTATTATTCCAAACTGCCTTCTGCACATTTTACAATAATTACGACTAGTGTTTGCCTTGTTATCTCCACAGTTACTAACAAGAATGCCATCATTATTCCAGTCATTAGCAAAATGGATGTTGTTGTCCGGAGTTGCCGGCTGTGGGCCTGCTTTCAGAAGGAGTCTCATGCTCTCCAGCCTTGCCTACTCCATCTTTCTTCCAGGGGAATATTGTTGTTCTCAGTAGGTTAGAACCTGAGGGGGCGGAGGGGAAGCAGAGATTTCATGAAGAAGAATTGCTTGGAGGGAGTGCTGGTGGGTGTCAAGATTCACAGCGGTGAGCACTGGGAAGCTGTTAATGGCAACATCAGTGGGAACAAGAGTAAAGGCAGCCATTTCCCTGTGTTCCTTATGTGTTTGGTGTAGCTTAGATCTGCTGTTGGCACTAGGATCCACTACGTCTTCATGTAAGAATGTGTTGCTTGGACGTGACGAGATGCTATTGATCTGACAATGGAGGTTGCAGATGAAGGAGAAAAGACTGGAATTAAGCCGACAGCACTCAGCTGCTGTAAGGTGAGTCCAGCAATCTGCAATTCCACTGCCTGCTCAAGAGGGCTCCTGGCACCTCTCCCGTTAGCAGCTGGAAACCCCAGCAGATATTATGAACCTGCTGGCTTTCCTTTCATAAACTGAAAATAGGTAGGTTGGGTGGGTTGTCTTTCAGTGAGAGTAGTGCTGTGGGCTCCTTCCCAAAATCTAGCAACCCTGAAACGTTTGGAAATTCTTCTAGATTTTGCCTGTTTCAGATGAGAGAAGAGGAAGCAGATTTGTAAATCTGAAAGCCTTCATTTTGTGTTCCAATGAAAATGGAGAACTTCAGATTTCAAGTTTCGTGTATCCTTTCCATGAAATTTGCCAAAAATATTTACAGATACTTGGTGACCAAATGAAGCATTTTGATTTTGAGTAACACGTTTCACACACAGTCAGATTATTGTTTTCCTCAACGTGGCAAAAAGGAAAAAAATAAAAATACTGGGGGGAACCCAAACTGTTGCTTATCTAGCTTGCTATGAGACTCCAGAGGAAAGATCTTATTTGCTTAGAGTGTAAAGACAGTATGCACAAACACTGAGAGGCAAATAGCAAGAAAGTTTTGTCTGTTTTCCCCCAAATGCTGATCTTTGGAGCCACTGTTAGGACATTCTTCCGTGGTTCATCCTCTCGTGGTTTGGTTAGGTTACTGCTAAGTCACCTGTAGTAAGTAACCACTGCTATGTTAACCACAGAATCACACTGGTTGTCCTTAGCCTATATGGCAAGGAAGGGAAAAATATCTACAGGCATTTTTTCCTCCTATCTAAATACAAATAATTAATTCAAAGAGGGTGGTATAATTGTTTCCTGATACTAGGTATTTTTAGGTGTGCTCTCACCTAAATGCAAGCTAGCAGGCCTTTTTCTGTTGCACTTCTGAAAGAAAAACAATTTTCAGTAGAATTGTATTTGTTGAATACAGATTAAACTAAATAGTAGAGTTTCTGTGGAAAAAAAGGTGGAAAATTATGTGTGTGACTTACTGATTTAAACTTCTGCGTATCTTAGAAAAATATCACCAAATTAAACCATAGCTGTGATTAAATATAATTTGTAACACGGATAAGGGCATGATGTTACTCGTAATGAAAGAAGAGCTTTTCATGTTCTACCAAACTCGGGTTACGAGAGAGCAAATAACATACACATGCAGTGAAAGACCCACATCTGTGACAGAGCAAGTTGTATGTCTGTATATTCAATTACCCTGACATGTGATATAAAAGATAGAAAGATCTTCGAATCTTGTTTAAAGTCAAAAGAAAAGGTGGATATTGCTTTCACCTTAATCCCTGAGACAAAATTAGAGCAAAATGGGTATTCAGATTGCCCAGATTCAGAAAGGTGCCTAATTTTTGGCCCAAACCGTAGAGCTCTTCTGGTCTGGGACATCTGTAGAAGACAATCTGATTCCTCAGTAGTTAGGGTTCCCATGAAGAAAACCTGTTCTACTCCATTCCTCCTCTCTACCTTTCGGTGTGTTACCTGCAGCAGGTTACCAATCCACATAGCAAGATTTCATCAGCATGCTACTGATATGCAGCCCCTGATATGATAGTTGATATGATAGCCCCTGATATGATCAGCTGATATGACCCTGACCTCACAGGTACTGTGACCTTGTGCCTAGACTTTAGGCGTCTTTTGGTGGCTGAAACTCAGATTAAGATGGTGACAATACTGGGAGCTGGGAAAAGTGCTTTACATTTGCAGATATCAATGAGGACAAACTGGATTAGGGGCAGCACCATAGGAAGTAGGATTGGTTGGAATGAAGGCAGTGAACTGGAGGTTTGCTGCCTTAAATCTCTCCAGTTCTCTGCATTTACTTTGCATGTCTGTGATCTTCCATCATGGTACAGGGTTTGCAGTGAGTCTGGGTGCTGGCACAGAGCAGGCATGGAACTGCGCTGTGCATTTACTATGGAATAATAAGGGAGGGCTAGTGGCCTTTTTGTCATCTTAATATGGTCAGCAATTACTGAGGGAAGCGGGCAGGGCTTCAGTGTTCTCCATTGGGGTTGCTTGGCCATTGTAAGAGAGGGCAGCAGCTGGAGCTTTGGCAGGCTTGGAGCTCCTGCAAGCTGAGCTGTAATGTTCTAGCGATTCATTTTGGTCTTCAGAAAGTGCTCACTCATCTCTGAGGCAATAAACCGAACTCCAGAATCTGATAAATCTATTTGCAAACCCTTAAATCTGATAATCTACCTTGGTTGATAATCCCAAGTGCCTGGAAGGAGTCAAGACTACCATCTGTCAGCAGCATTTGTCCATCTGTAGGGTAGCCTGCGCTACAGAGCCTCCCTGGCTGTCCTGCAAAGCTCCACTCTGGCATGCCTGTGTGGCCCAGGAATATCCAAACATATCCTTTGAGGGGCATTGGACTTAGTGACTTCAGCATCCTGTGCCAACCCAATGCCTTGCTGCTCCCATTATAGCACTGGTACAGCATCACAGGGACCAGAGACCCAGCTCCTGTCGCACTGGACTTTCCATCCACCTCTGTAAGAGCAGTTCCTAAGAAATTATGCTTAATTGAACAAGATAAAGAGGGCAAGAGAAGAAGAGGGGTTGAAACTAGGGCTGAGGAGCTGGGAGTTGCTGTTGCTCTTGTTTATGCAGTGTCTCTCTGTGGGGGATGTTCTTCAGTTTGTCTCAGCATTCCAAGAGTCCTTTATGTGAGAGGCTGCGGTTTACGGAGTCAACAGATTTGAGCAGGCTACGAATATTAATTATTAATTGCTCTTGGAGAGTGCAATACATTAGATCGTTGAAGTAGTTAACAGCTATGCCTTCTCCTCCCCACAGATGCGCTCTTGCTGTCAGATTTCTCTCCCCACCTAAGACCCTGGTGCTAGAATTAGGCCAGAAACTATTTTCCAGTCGAGTGGCTTTTAATGGGCTCTCTGGAATTCTCCTTTGCATCCTGTGAGTGGCGAGATACGTGGAGAGGAGAGATGGTGGGACTGATTCGTACCGTGAGAAGTATGAGAGATGTAACTAAGTGGGGCTCAGTGCTGCAGGAAGCCCTGTGGCGGTTGTATCTTGAACTCCAGAAGAAGCTGTTAATTATCCACAACACCAGGCAGTGCTCTGGAGAAGCCCATTTGCAGGAGTCCACAGGAAAACCGTATTTCTGCTGAAAGGGAAGGCTGTGGTCTTTTGGGATCTTCTCCATCAGGGACCCTGTGTAGCTTGATCTAGTGGTTATCAGCACTGCCCATGGAAGGTGGGTTGAAACTAGATGACCCTTGGGGTTCCTTCCAATCCAAACCATTCTGTGATATTGGACACTGTACTGTGGCTCCACACGTGGCTGGGAATCCCTTGACCTGAGCTCTGGCATAATGAGGCACCGTCCTCATTCTGGAAAGCACTCCAGCAGCAACAAAAACGACAGTGAGAGTGGGTTTGGGGAGCTCTTCTTTGCGAGGAGAAGGAGTATTGTGATCTGTTAGCAGCTGACTTGTTTCCAAACACCTAGCACATTTTGTTCGTGCGCTGTATTAAATAGCCTGCAGAATTTAATTCCTCTGGGAAAAAACCCAAAACAAAACAACCTCCCCACCCCCAAAGCGCAGCGATTTTGTAATTGGACTGTGACAAAACTGAATGCCGCCTGATCAGAGGGGGGCTATTGTTTTTAATTTCTGCATCATAACAGGGATGCTGCATGATCCTATGTCTAGGCAGACAGTTTGGCATGGAAAGTCACAGCTGGATGGTTCCAGCTCCCCCAAGCAGGGGCTTTTGGAGAGAAAATGCTGACAGATCCGTAGCAATAGCGGGCAGGACTCTTCATAATTTATTTTTAATGCCACGCTGTCTTTAACTGTGCAATTTCCTCCGGGGTGTTTGCCTTGAGATTGCGAGATAATTACATCTCAGAAACCAGGCTAATTACAGTTAACAACCTGAAAAGAGAAGGCCCCCATTTCCCGCCCCCCTGCCCAAATTTTCCACTAGCTTTCCCCATGCCTGCCCACCCAGATTGTGGCAGCGTGGCCGAGGAAGTGACTTTGGCAGCCCACTGGGATGCTCGCTTCCCGTCCTCACCCTAGCAAGGTGATGGCCCCATTGATTTGTGTTGGGCGGAGACACAGCAGCCCGAGCTGTACCGCAGTGGAGGGCTTGATGCTGAGAAGGTCAGAGCTGGTGCTGAGGAAGGAGAAGCTGGCGCTGGTGGGGATGGCCAGGAGGGGTTGGTGGTGTGGTCAGGGGGTCAGTGATCTCAGATGATGAAGGAGAAGGATGTTTCCTTCAGCCAGGTGGGGAAAAAGTCCTGAATTTTCCGTGCCTCACCCAACAGCATCCAGGTCCAGCACTGTGGATGCATGCAGTTAGCTGGGGAGCATGTCTTCTTCCCCCCATCCTTCATACCTGCCTCAGACCTGTTTTAACCTGCAATTATTTGTGGGTACACAGGAAAAAACCCACACCTGATAAGCTTGGTTCCTTGCTTGCACCAGAAGTCCAGGAGCAGCAAGTGGTGGTGCTGGGTACAGGTAGTAGTCCTGGATGCAGGTGGTGGTTCTGGGACGAAGCTTCTGTTCACTGTGCTTGGGCTGAACTCACTGTGCTACAGCCAGGAGCTCCCATGTGCCAGCTGCAGTGCTCTACTCAGCCCATGCTCTTTTGGAAATAACTCTGGAAACTTGAAAGGCTCAGCCTTGCTCTATCACAGTGTGGTTGCCAGGCTCCTTGGAGAATGACAGCAAAGAGCTTCAAAGCAATACAAAAAAAAAAACCCCTTCCTTCAGCAGCCTTGGATGCTGTCTGGCAGAGGATGCGTACGCTTGCTCTTCGTGTTTCTGCACGATCTGGAGGGTTGGCCTCTAATTCTTGCAGTCTTGAAAAATAATTCATTTTCTCTTCCGGGATTCCAGATCAGGGATTAATTTAATGATTTTTCTTGCCCATTGTTTGTTTTTAATGATTAAGGTGATAGTTATAAATTGTTAACAAGTTCTGGTAGAAACGTGATCCCTGGGAACTTTTTTTACGCTGAATAAAATAACAGTGAGATTGATTTAGCACAGGCGAGTGAGCTGCTGTGTCTTCACGGATTATCCTGGTTCTGCACGAAGGGCCAGCTTTGGAAGGATTCTTAAGCCTAACCAAAATAAGGTGCTTAAACACCTTCCAAACGAGAGAGGCTTCTGTCAGTAGGGAGTGATAAAACCGTGTGTTAAATCCACCCGTGTGTTGGACCTTACCTTCTTGGCTGGGTGACTTTTTCGGGTGCTTTGTCTTCTCCCCCTGGCTGCTGAGCTGATGCCGAGTGGTTGCTTTATGGGACACGTGCCCTTAGTGAAAGCAACGTGACACAGTCCCTGACTCTAAGCTTGCATGGAGCTGGGGTTGGTGGCATGATATTGGTTCATTTTGCTCCCCCGATTTGCTTTGATCCCACCATTTAGTGTTTGTTGATCTATGACATGGCCTTCTGACTGCGATTCCGAGGAGTCAGGGCGAGTGGTGGCTTTGGGAGAAGTGTCTTCCAAGGATGACGATCTTCCGATAGAGGTAATTGTAATTGTTTAATGATTTTCTATATGGATTTCCACGGGCTGCAACAGGACAGCTGGTGCTGGTTTGGCAGTGGACGCTTCCTGCTAGTGTTTGCTCTAAGCTGCCCTCTCTTGCCCTAGCGCTTGTTGGAGGGGTGGAATCCAGCCCTTAGGCTCCTGTGAATTATCACAGCCTTTTGATTTATGTTTGCCTTGATTTTTACTGCTCTGTTTCAGACCCTAGTCTCAAACTCAACACGTTTTTCCAATTAAATTGGCTGACCTCGTGCAAATGGATTGTCGCTCCTAGCACACCTTCTCTCTCTGCCCTCCTTGGTCTGCATGGCTACAGCGATGCTGTTTAAAAAACAGAAGCACTGCTCCTGCAGAACCCCCAGGCCATCAAGTCCTTCTCCCTGCTGTTTCAGACCGTGATGCTTCTCGCCCCTTCCCTAGGCTGAAAACCCCTTTCTTACTGCACTGGTTTCCTCCTAATTGTTTGGAGAGTGAAATGCCTCATTTTAGTTTCTCACCTGAATTTATTCATGGATGGTTTGTGACCTTTTGCTGATGTTGCACTTTCACCTTAAACAGCGCTTTCTCTTCCTTCATGTTAAACCCCCTGGTACAAAGAGAGAGAACAATTTTATCACCTCTCCACCTTCATTTTCTTAGACTAACAAGTTGGGCTCTCCCAGCAGATGACTCTTGTGAAAAGGCCACCTTTGCTCTGCTGCTCCAGATAGCCTTCCTCTGAGCCAGTTCCAGCCCGAGCTCACCATCCGTGACCCCAATTTTGGGTGACAAGGATTGCGTGGTGCCTCACACAGGGTCTCGTCAGACTGTGTGCAGTGACCCCTGCCCTCCTCATGAAGAAGATGCTCACGAAGCCCCAGTGTTTACGTGGAGCTCCTTCGGAGTGTGAGACCGCTCTGTTTGAGGGATGAGATTTTAAACGGTTTGATCCTTTCCACAATGAAGTCGCAGTTGAAATTCCCATCGATCGCTAAGGTGTGTGTCCGGGACTTAATAAGTTGTGTTGCTCAGTGCCAGAAGTGGTGAACTTCTGTGACATGACAAATCATGTGCCAAAGGCATTGATGTGTCTGATGGAGAGCCGACGGGAGCGGGAGCTCCAGGGTTGTGCTATTCAGAGCAGGTGATGGAAGTGTGGGACCAGGGATGGCTTCTCTCCTCCTGCTCCCCCACTTTGCTTTGCTCAAGGGGAAAAGATCATGTACAAACACAGAAATCATTTCTTTTTAAAGAGGGAGGGGGAAAGAAGACATGAAGTTAAACCCTTGGCACTCTGCTGGAGGAAGGGAGGATTTCTGTGGATGGAAGCAGAGCGTGGGCAAGGCTGCGAAGGCTGAACAGGCAGAGGGATTTGGTCACAGTCAGTGCTGGGGGATGTGTCTGAGCTGTCTGATTCCCTCTACACTGGGGGAGTTTGGGCAGTGGACAATCAGGAGGACATGGGGGGAGATCCTCCTTTCCAACCATCACACACGATGCTGGGAAGCACGGCTGAGGGCTGAGGCTGGCTGGGGATCAACCAGAGATCCTGTCTGATGGAAACAGAATCCTGCTGTTTCCTGATCTAAGCTCCATAACACAGAGCAGATGGGAAGGTCCAGCTGCGATCAGGAAATCTGTTGTGCACGAGGTGGAGGCAAAAAGAAGTGCACCCGAGTTAAACAGAAGTGGCACGATGCACATCTGCGGGTGCTGGCCCTGGGGCTGTGTGTCCCCAGTAGAGCTCACCACCTCCCCTCTGCTCCTGTGCTGTGCTGCTGCAAGCTGTGAAACAAAGCAAGGGGAAAATCAGGCGCAAGCTGTGCAATTTGCTGATGATCTGTGTACCTGCTAGCTTCTAGCAGATGTTTTCCTTTGCGTGACCGTTTGCGAGCTGCTTCCTTGTCACAGTGTGTAGGAGCTGTAATGCTGCCGTGAGTGATACCTTACACCTGCACGGAACAATATTCCTGCCTATAAAGAAGCTTTGCAATTCTGGAATGCTCCCATTGTGCAGAGTTTTATATCCAGTGCAAGCAACAGCAAAATAAAGCTGTGTAATATTTTTGACACGTGTGCTAGAAAAAACACTAGAAGGGGGGGACTGCAGTGCCTGCACAGCTCTGACCTCTCCGAGTGATGCCACAGCAGATGTTGCAATGGGAGGTGCAGCAGAAGGCAGATCCATCACATGGTAGATATGCTTATCATCTCCAATAACGGGAGGCTGTCTCCCGTATCAATAGCACTGTCAACAGGCATGTTGGTATTTAGCTGTTGTTACTCTGGCTATTCTTGTTATCCGCACACATGCCTGCTTCCCCTCCGAAATGTCACAAATTCTTGGCCACGGCAGCTTCCCGTGGAAGTTAGCTCTGTATTTAATTATGCATTGTGCAAACGCAGTGTTTCCTTCTGCCAGGCCATGTCAGGTGGTGTCAGCAGCACAGAAAAGCTGGGTCAGTTATTATAGGGCTGCTTCTAGCAGCAAAACAGCACAGTGCAACTAACTCTCACAGAAGCAGGCAAAGGTGGGCTTTTCAGACAGGGCTGTAGCAGATAAAAAGACAGCAATTCCTCATCTCCTGGGTAAGCTGGCAGGTGAATGGGAATGTGGCACCTTCCTTTGGTTCACTTGCAAACAGCAGAGGGTCTCTGGCTCAGAAAGACTGATGATTTTTCCTGTCTCCTTGGGAGCTGTACCGTGGCTTGGGGTTTGGGACAAACGCACAAGATGAGTCTCACATTGAGAAGAGAGATTTTACAGAGAGCTTTCTCCCTGGCCTCTGGCACTCTCCTAGATAACCAAAGTTAACTGGGGCTCGAGTGCACACTTTTGTGATGGGTGAAGGATGCTCTTCTGGGGAAACCAGAACTCACCCTGCCAAGAATGCTCCCAGAAATACCTTTCTTGCCGCTCTGTGACAACTCTTGGAGTTTTTTCCAGTGCTCATTTTGTGCCGAGTTCCCATGTGGAATCACCTGCAGAGATCTGTGCAAACTTGAATTCCCCACGGGAGTGCTGGAGCTTGCTGCAGTCTGTCGGGAACGGCTGCTTGCCATCTGCTGCAGAGATGGGCAGCAGAGAGCATGTGGCTGTGACAGGTTTGAGTGAGGAACCTTAAAAAGCAGCAGCCTCCAGTAGAGCTCTGTTCAGAGCTGCAGGATCAGGCCTCTTGCAGTAGATAAGATGAGACCAGAATTTAAATTGCTCTGCTACATACAACAGAGAAGTAACCCACCTTTGCTCACAGAGGCTTGGTGGGAAGTGGGAGACATCAATATGATTCTGTGTATAGAGTTGGCTCAGCTATTTGGAGCACATTTTCAAGCCCAGACTTTGGGGATTTCATGATCCTCATGATCTGAACAGACCAGGCACGACCAAAGATTTGTTGTGTTGTCAATCAGTGTGAGTTTGACTTGGTGGGGATGCTTGGAAACTGCTTGGATGAAATGGGAAATGTGGCTAGAAGCAGTTGGGCACACTTTGCTCCTGTCCTCCAACTCGGTGCCTCCTCTGAACCAGTGTGCTATGACAAGAGGCTCCAGGGGACCAACTGAAGGTGTGTCCTGCTGGGAGCAGAGATGGGTTGAACATTGAGCTTGGGTGAGGAGCAATTCCAGGTGCTGGCATGTACTGCAGTTGTGCAAACTCTTGCTTGATGCATCCATGCTTTGGAAATAATGGACTTGCTAAGGCAGAAAAAAAAGGAAGAGGGAATGGGAAAGCAGGGAACATCCCATGTCTTGGGCAAAGGCAAATGTATGCTTTTGCTGGAGCTTCAAGTAGCTGGGATGGTACAGAAAAATACAACCTCTGAGACACAGCTCTAAGTAAGGGGATTGTCTTGTTCAGATCTCACAGCTGTCTTACCTGAAGGGGCCCAAAGTCACAAGTTAACTGGGAAATCTGGGGCAAAGTGAGGAGAGAGGGGCATCGGTGGCACAGGTTGGAGCAGTGCCGAGGGGCTCAGCCAGCAACATGCCATGGGGACCCACCTTGGCTCTGCATGCAGGGGGGTGTTCTTCATTCCTTTCCTCTCATGTTGTCAAATGCGTGCCCAGCCAACTGACAAATCCATCTCTTCAGAGATCAATTACATTGTCTGGCTGCAAAGCCTGGAAATCCAATTAACTCCCAAATATNAGAGAGAAAGACAGAGGGAGAAAAATACATTCAAGTGGGGGCATAAATCACCTCAGAAACATTCCAAACATTAAAATAAACAAGGACGGGTTTCAACTTCATTTGTCTTTCTGTGAAACTCTGTCACTGATTTATTTTGCTGCTCTCAGCCTCATTTTTGTCTCTGCTCCCTTTCAAAGTTGTCTTGCTGCTTCTGGAGTAGAGCTCTGGGGCTCTGTGCCTCCCATGGCTATGCCAGGTCTGCACCGTGATCCCCTCACGTGAGGATTGAGGGTATTAGAGTATTTCCATCCAGTAGGGCACTCGTATGGTTAGAATGAATGGTTAAAATGAATGGTCAAAATGGATGCTCAGCTCTGTCTGGATGGGGCTGGTAGTTTGGCTGAGGAACGTGACCCACCTGGCAAGGAGAATACAGGTCTGCTTCTCAGTCACAGATTCCTGACTCTTTTGCAGCCGCCCAGAACTGGCTGTTCAAATTGAACCTCTCCATCTCACCGTTACATCATTGATCTTTTGGGGAACTTACTTCATTTGAGCGGCTCTGTCACATCCCTCAGGAACAAACTCTCCTCTACAAAATGCTGAAATAGTGCCCATGTGGAAACGTTCTCTCTGTGCATGTGCCTGGAGGTAAGCAGGGCCCAGGTGTGTCTCACTGAGATATTAAGAGAAGCAGTGGAAAATACTGCAAGGAATTTGAAGGAAAGAAGTAAAGACTGATGTATTTGTGACGTTTCTGACTTCTGGAACTAGCCAGGGAAGGGCCTAGCGAGTGATCAATGATCTGACTTCTTATCAAAGCAAGGGAGTGGGAATGGCAATGAATGAGCAATGTCATGCACAGGATGGTAAATCTCCCTTTGGATTTGATGGGACTGCTCTCACCAGGCCTGATAGTTTGGCTTCGAAGGTTTTCTCGAGCATTTGGGACTGGCTGGAGTGGGACAGCATTGCTTCTGGTGTCTGGAGCCGGGTGTCATGTGCATGGCTCGTGAGGTGCAGAGATGAGTGTGCTGGATAGCCTAGCCTTCCTCCTCAGGATCATGCCTTAGTGAGGAACACAGGCACTGTCAGTCCAGTGTTTTCACTTTAGTCTTGATCACCATCAGCTCATGGTGTCAGTAGGAGTAGTTAGCAAGAGAATAAACACTTTCTGGCCTAAATAAGAGGCTCTTCTATCTTTCAAGTGCCTGTTATTTGGCTAATTCATCCCAAGTGAGGGTCATTTGTTAACCACCTCTTGAAGAGTTTCTGATAGAGCTGAAGGAAGGGCGACAATTCCTCTTTACAGCCACCCAGGGCTGGGTTAGGAGTGCAGGCACCTGCCCGTGGTGGTTAGTACCAACCACGGATACCGATCATCTCCACAGTAGATGCAAATAAAAATTAGCATCCTTGGGATGCTGGTGCCCATCTGGAGTGGCAGCAAGCTGGGAGGAATACCCTTGGACAGCCCAAACTGAATGAGGTCCTTGTGTTTTGGCAACTGAATACCACCCATCTGTTTCTAAAGAGGGCTTTTGAATTCAGAGTGCAATGCAGAAGGAACAGAGTTGAAAATGGAGCAGAGAGTGAGCTAGCAAGAATCATGAGCTGGGCAACGAGAGCAAATTCAGGAGATGGTCAGCCCTGGTTTCTGGGGCAGGAGAATCTGTCTCACTCAGGCAACAGAGACTTCCTCCTGCAGCATCTGAACTGCTGTCTGTAGTCCCTGTCCCCCTCCTTCAAGAAGCTTTATTTTTCATTCCAGATGAGGAAGAATAATCCTTGGGGGTGGCTGTGAAGAGGAATTGTCACCCTTCCTCCAGCTCTATCAGCAACTCTTCAAGAGGCAGTTAACAAATAACCTTCCTTTGGGATAAATTAGCTCTGAATCCCAATTCAATAGCTGCTCATTTTAAGATGTCCTTGTTACCTTGTGTGAGTGGCTGATCTTCCTTTGAATCCTGCTGTGTTTTCAGACCCCGTGATTGCTACGAGCAATCATGAGTTCCATGTTAACAGCTCATGCACTGATTGCACTGCACAGTCCCAACACAACCTTTTGTGAAAAGTTTCTGCAAGTTGAGCTTTGTGCTCCGCTATCAGAAAGCTACACAGTTCTCACTCCATCCCAAATTCTGGCCACTGACTTCAAACGAGACCAGCTTTACAGGGGCTGGTGTGCAGACAGGATCTGCACTTCAGAGTCCAGCTTTAGAAAGAAAATATTTTAGACATTGTCAAGGAAACCAGGTGAAGGCACAGAGTTGGCCAACTGTGCCTGCGGGCAGCCTGGAGCAAAGGCTCGGAGATGTGCAAATAATAACGCAAATGGATTTATTTTTTTTTTTCTCCAGCCTGGTGTTGTTGCAGAGTAGGAGAGTGGCATAGGATGGCTCCAAAGAGGTCTGCATCAGAAAGAAAACTTTCTGCCATGTCATCTTGCCCAGACCTTCTGGTGAGGCAACCTTTCCCAACTCAGTTGAGGACTGCTTCTTGCAGACAGGAAGTATTGCCAAAGAGTGAGTGATCTTTATTAATTACTCTATTCAAAAACAACAGAACGAAATGTGCAGCCTTGCGTGGATCCTCTAACAAGTATCTTTGGGTTTCGATACAGCTGAGAGCTATTTATTCCCTCTCACACCAATGTCAGCCATAGCATGAGATGTCTTGAGCTGATTAAAAATCTCTTTAATCAAATACTGGCAGGGGAAGTGTCCAAAACACTGGAAGAATGACTTTGACATGCTTCCCCTTCACTGAGTGACTTCATCCAGAGGTTGGCCTGGCAGGCTGGTGTGAGGTACAAAGCCTCCACTCACCTCGATTTCCAAAGCTGCCAACAAACTGCAGTGGTGATGCTGAGAGCCAGTAGGACAGCGTAGGCTGTGGTCACTTCTTTTCTGTGAGATACTGCCTCTCAAAGAACCTTTGTTCCAGGCAAAATCCATTACTCAGTGCATCGATCCCTACCTACGCTTCAAATTCCTGTATCCCAAATCCATGGGAATGATTTTGAACATGAGCATAGGCTGGAGATCATTGCTGTGCAAATTGTCTAGAGGCCTTTTTTCTCTCCCCCTGTTCTATGGCTGAACTGGACTTCAAAGGAATAAATAAGATCCATTCTGGTACCCCCTCCCCTCCCCCTCCCCCGCAAGGAGTGTACTTCTTTGGAGTAACTGTAAAAAGAAACCTCCTGATATTTTATTCAGCCAGAATAAAGTGTTTTGATTTTGGGGAATTCAGCTAATTTTCTTACTCCTCAAAATAGGTCAGCTTTGAAATAGAAAATGTCACGCTGAAACAAAAAATTGAATAGATTTGTTTAGTAAATGTAAGATTATATATACATACTTTCGGAATTTTTACAAGCTTATGTGTGGAAAGAAAGCATCCAGGTTATTTCTTATTCAATTAGACTTGGATTTGGGACTAGTTTTCACTCTCCATAAACTGCATTTCTTTTTCATTTAGAAAATCCCCTTCCTCCACAAAAGCCCCTTCCCCTAGCTATTGCTGGAAATAGATAGCTATAATATAGCTGGAATTAATATAGCTACAGTGAGTCAACTAAGTGCTGTATTTTTCTTTCCCAATGCTCTCTGGGCACCCAGGCATATTCAATAGGAAGTGCTGGCACTTGGGGCTACATATGGAAAACCAGGGTGTGTGCTCCTGGAACTGTTATCAAGGGGAATTTGTGCCAGCAGCCCTCTCCTGTGGGTCTTCTCAAAGCTTCATCTCTTTTCCATCATTCCTCTGCAGATGTCCTAAGCCACATTTTGTTTTCGTTATGACAAAAGTCATGCAAGACATTCATCTATTTGTTTGTTTGTTTGTTTCCTTTTTTTTTTTTTTTTGGTATCATTTCTGTGTTCCTACACCTTCTCTCTTTGCTACATCATTTATAGATGTGTAAGTTGTAGGTCACTCTCTATTCTCACTCTGGGGGGTTGGGTTCCAAACTGTTTATTGAGTAATAAAAAGGAGAAAATTGTGCGTCGTTGCCCAGGGATAATGTGCTAATAATTTTATGGCTGGACAAATGGTTGCAACAGCCCCACAAATGGCAGTGGGCAGGAAACCTGGTGTCTATTGCTGACAGAGCCACCCCCAAGGAGATAAAACCTCACTTCTGCTAATCAGAGTTGATGCCACAACCGTGATCTATTAAAAAATACTTTGGAGATGGGTAAGGCAATCATTATTCCTCCTGGAAGAGAAGTGGCAGATACACTTTTTGGGAAGTGTTTAAAGGTTTAGTCCTACCCGGAATGAATGCGGCGGACCACCGTGGCTGCTTGTGCTCGGAGCCACGAGGCACACAGCTGCAGGGCTGGAGGCTGGGGATTCTTGGAAAAACAAAGATTGAGGGGGGTTAGTGCCATCAAGCAAACACGAATCATCCCAGAGATAACAAAGGGTTTAAGTTTCTTTAGACACTAACTGCACGGCACTCAAGTGCACTGAGCAGAAGCCCGGTTTTGCTGCTGCGGAGCCTGGAGCCAGGATGGCTGCTGCAGGGCGTACACTGGGTTACACCCAGTCCCATTCTGGGGTGATGTCCCCCAGTGTGATTTCTAAAGGAGGATGTCCCCCTCCTGAGGTTGGGGCAGTCGTCCTATGAGCACTAATTTCTTCCTACTGGCGTGGAGCTCGGTGGGGAAGGGTGAGCAGGGTCCTTGTGAGGTCTCTCTCTGCCCATCTCCCACCAGGCAGGAGGAGCTGTACCTCTTCCAAACCCGCAGCAGATCCAGCCCTCGAAGCGGGCAGGAAGCCATGTGATGGGGCGTAGCTGCTCGCAGCTGCCAAGACCTCACATTTGTATGTTAGTGATGCAGATAGGATCTCATAAACCCGTCTCCATACTGCTTTACTGCTGATTTAACGATCAGAGGAAGAACTTGACTGTTTATTAAAACATTAGACAGTAAAGTTTAACAATAGACAGTAAAGGGTTTTGTTTTTTCATCCCTCTGATTGTTAAAGCAACAACACGTAGGGCTGGAGAGGGGCCTGCTGCTAACCTCAGAATGAGGGTATGGGGGTAATGAGGCTCCTCCAGAAGGCAGGACAGAGCAGCTGGCATTCTGGGAAGTCCCATATCCAAAGATGGAAATCTGATGTAGGGTACAGGTGCATGCCCCATCCCTGTTGGTGCCCAGGGCCAGGCTGGATGGGGCCCTGGGCAGCCTGAACTGGTGGGGAACAGCCAGCCCATGGCAGGGGTTAGGACTGGATGGGCTTTAGGTCCCTTCCAACCCAACCATTCTGTGATTCTATGACTTTAACTGTGAGAAGGGGCAACCCCGTTGCTCTGCGGGCAGGGGTAATGCAGTCAATCCTTCAGGGCCTGGTGGTAGGGCTCTTGTTGTTCAGCTTACCCACAAACACTGGCAAAGGGAGCAGATGGAAAGAGAACTTACAAGGCGACAGCATTATTCAGGACGGTGCCAACAAAAGCTGACTGCGAAGAAATGCCAAAGGATTGCAGCGTGCAGGTGATGAAATAGCAGAGGAAATTCATTGTTGGTAACTGCACATGGAGAAAAAATCAACAGTGCTGTGCCTATACAGCAGCACCGTCTCAATGAGCTATTACCTCTCTGGAAGGAGGCTGTGGAGGCAAGGCTGGATGCTTCTGGAAATGTCTGCAGTGATCAACAAGGTGGTGGCCATCCTAGGGGTTACGGAGAAAGAAATGGAGAGTAAAACAACCTGCCATTGTGCTGCTGGGTGCATCTGCAGTGCATCCCCATCCCAGGTGCTGCCCGTGCTTCTGGAGGCTGTGCCTCGGGGCCGGGTGTGAGGGAAGATGGAAAAGAGTTACAGGGACTTCATAGCAGGACCTCGAGGACTTGAGCTGAAGTGGACAGAACCAAAGGAGCAAATGAGAGGAAGAAAGCCCTGGGGGGCTTGGACGAGTTGGTTGTGGAGCTGGACAAGCATCTGCTCTGCATCTGTGCTGATGCTATTTAGAAACCCCAGCCTTGGCTCTGCTTGAAGTTTGGGAATGCTGAACTGGAACAGCACCCAGAAAACCCCATCCATGGGGGGCCATCAGTAAGAGGTGGCACGTCTGACCAAAACCACACTGCCATTCCCTTCTGTGACAGCACAGCCTGCTTTGTCCCCTGTCCTCATCCTGGGGACCCCTGTTCCCAGCCTCCCTTGCCCAATTTCAGCAGCACCATGGCAGGCCCCTTGCTTGGAAAAGAAAGTGGGGCTGGGGCACAGCCCGGCTGGGGGCTGGGGTGGCAGGCGAGTGTTTTTCAAATGCTGACTGCTGTCGGTGTATTTCTGCTGGTGTGCATGCAGCCCACAGTGTTTGTGTGCATGTGCTTATACACATACACACACATACTCACCTCCACATGAGTACATGACCAAAATACATATATTTCCTCACCCTGCGTCTTTCTGCAAGCTGCAAAAATACAAAAGAATAAAATTAAGTCTCTTAACGTTGCCCAGTCATCAGAAACTAATATTACATCTACTGGGCAGTTTTGTTTTTTTTTTCCCTGAACCATCTCCACTTCGCCATCCTAATTCAATGATTCTTTCTGTAGCTCTTTACATTCTATTATTTATAAGAAACAATATTCAGCCCTCCCTTGACAGTATTTGCAGGGCTGCGGGAAGCAGTGCGGCAGAAAGGTGGTAGAACAATTTTGGTTATGTTTCCATAGCTACCTAGCTGCTAAATGTGGTTTATTCCATTTTAAAGTCAACCAACACACACCCGCACGCACACACAAGCCACCAGATGAAGTATATTCAAACTAATCCCTGGGCTGCCTATTACAGCCTAATGTCCTTGTGATTTGTATATTTAAAGGGATACTTGCTGCAGAAATAAATGGCAGGGCAGCGCTCTCGCTGGCTAGAGCAGGATGATCAACATATTGTTTCTTTCTTGCTCTCCTCTCCGACGTGTGTGTTCCACTCGATCCCTGTAATGTCATTATGGATATTTTTACCGAGGGCTGAGCGCTGAGGATGTCGGAGGTAGGATGGTGTCCTCTCGTGGCAGTCAGCATCCCTGCAGCCTGACGGCGGCCGTGCCGAGAGAGAGCTGAGACCGGGGTCTCCATGCGTGTTTCAGGGACAAAACTCTTGGACCAGAGCTTCCACCTCCCCTAATGCACGCAAAGACAAGGAGCCTCCTGCTTCTGCTCCACGCAGCAGGCTGGAGGCCGCTGCTTGCTCTTGCTTTTCCCTGCACTGAAGAAGTTAAAGGAAGATAGAAGAACCCTTGGGGAAAGGAGTGGTGGGTACCAGGTTTTCAGAGCAGAGGAAGTTTATCCCATGGAAGTGTGCGTCTCTATAGAGCTGCTGTGGATTGGTGGAGGACATCTCAGAGCTTGTGATCGTGAGTACCAGCACTGCCTGCACTTGCTGCTAGTGTGGGAGAGGGGTTGAGGATGAGGAAGAGTAGGCTGAAGGTGGCCTTTGGCAATGCAGAGCCCGTCATGGAGTGATGCCATGAGGACAGAGAGGAGGTGCTCCCAGTGCTCCCAGTGCCCAACACTGGGTGTTCCACCTGCACATCACCACAGCTCTGGCTTATCCTCACAGCAGAGGGCTGTGAGGAGGACAAGAGCTCACTGCACTGCTCATTTGCAGACCACATTCTGACGGCTCAGCCTGACAAACCCTGCGGTGGGCAGTGGCCACTCCTGCATGAGCTGAGCTGGCTGTGCAGCCTTCCCAGCCCTATTAACGAGCAGACATACTGCTCAGCATGGCAAGGGCTTAACCCTCTCACACCCACACACCATGCCCACGTAGCTTGTGGAGTGGCCATCCGCCCATCTTGGCTTGAACCAGGTCCCTTTTCTTCCTGAACTTGCTCCAGATTCAGGCAGCTGTGTGAGCTTCGCTGTCCCCCACGCAGTCCCACTGCCACAGCCCTGCTGTCCCAGCTGTGGCTGCCTTCCCATGGCAAGAAGGTGCAGAGTTGTGGAGTTGGCTTGGGATGAGCTGGTGAGTGTGGCTTACACCTCAGCACTACGCAGCTCAGGGGTGCGCCTGGCAAATCTGAACAAAATGCAAATCTGAACCTGTGCCAACCACCCTTACCTAAGTTACCTTCCACCACTACGTGAGATCCCACAGCGGGCCAAGAGATGCCGTTCTTAGCACAAGTATCTGGCATGCAATCAAGGTATGAACTGCCTAAAGTTGACTTCCCTCAAAGTTTCTGGACATTTGTCATTGCTTCTTTCTCCCGAGCCAGGAGGAGCTTATTGCGAATCGATTCCCAGTGGCCACAGTGCTGTCCTGTACTGTCATTATGTGTGATTATAAGCAATAACAACAATCACCATGTCACTGCTTCCGAGGCAGGCTTTGTCTCTCTGCTTTGGCACCCTTTCATCTCCAGCTCCCTGGCACGCTGATGCTGGCAGGTCGGTGTGTTCGTTGGGTTGCTGGTGACAGGTAAGAATCTGAAGCCGGCAGCGTCTCTAAGGATCGCTCTCCCACAAGTAGTGGGTAGCACTGAAGCATTTCTTTTTTTTCCTTTTCTTCATTTCTGAAGCATTTCTACCTTTTCTATCCTTTCATTCAGCAGCACTGAGACTCACAGGACCTGACCGAAATCGATCCTCTTCCCATTGCCCTGGGGAATGACAGAGTTTATACAAAAAAGTAGCAGCAACACATCAGGCTGAGATGTCCATCCAGCCCTCCGCTCCGGATTAAAGAGGGTTCTTTATCATTTTGTGAATCAGTACAATGTTTTACTGCTAACGTTCCAACAGCATCTTAAGAGCTTAAAGAACGAAACATAAGGATGTGTAGGCTCATCAGGATGTCTTTCCTCCTCCTGCCTGCTGCACTCCTCTTGGTGTTAACCCAAGCAAAAGTACCACGTTGCCCTATAAGCCCTGAGCCTCCACTGAGCTGTGCACCCTATTCATGGCATTCCTTCTATTCTTGTCCGTACCAGCCCAAGGGTACTGCTATTGCTGTCACTTTCTCTTTTTATTTGTATGCGCTCTGCCACCAGCCCTTAATATTCTGTAACATGAGAGCACACCTTCCCCATCACTTTCCTTCATTAAGAAAACTTCATTTCAGTGCTGACGGGGAAATGAATTGGGTGAAAGAAAACAAACCACCCTAATACAACCATAAGCTTTCTTGTTGGATTAAATATTAAAATTAATAATCCAGCGCTGCATTCAGCCTTGTGTTTATGTTAATATTTAATTCAATAAAAGCTCACATTTTAGAACATTCTCCCCATTTGTTTAAAGCTACAGATGAAATTGCGGTCGCAGCATTATGTAGAGCAATCCACGGCTAACTGCCTGATGGTAATGAGGAGGAATGGCAGCTCCAGAGCCCTTCACTGGGGCAGGAGGGGAAGCTCAGCAGCGAGAGGACGTGAGGTTGAGGGGAAATGCAATTCCTGCTCATCTCTCAGGGGAGAGGCCACGTGATGGACAAAGGTGGTGCAAAGCCCAGGGGCAGTGTGTGCTCTGTGTGAGATCCGCGTGTGTGCTGCACTGCACAGAGCAGCATCCCTGCAGCAACCCAAGGATTTGGGGAATGATAGAATCATAGAATTGTTAAAGTTGGAAAAGAACTGCAGGTGAAGTCCAATTGTCAACCCACCGCCATCATGCCACTAATCCATGTCCCTGAGTGCCACATCTCCACGTTTCTCAAACCCATCAACACGTTTCTTGAGAACCTTTGCTGCTAAGGAGAGTGTATGGGAACAGTTGAATCATGGTCTGAACCAGTGGTTGCTCCCCTGAGGCGAGCACTGAGTCAGCTGCAGGAGCACAGGTGAAGGCAATGCACCTGGGTGACCAGAAGGGGTGGAGTCTGACTCCACCTCTCCCAGACCCCATTTAAGGGCTGACCACCACTGGGGAAGGATCTCTTTCTGGAGTTTGCTCCTTTGGAGTTCCTTTCTGTGAGCCTAGGATATGGGTGAGCATTTTCCCTTGTTTTGATTGTCTTTTTCCATTGCAATGATCTTTCTAGCTGTACCATCTGTAAAATATCTAGGCTACAACACTATTTGGCATTACTCATTCTGTTAACCATACAGAGAGGAAGCCAACCACCTTCTGATTCGTTTCAGATTTCCTATCTGCTAATTTCATGGGGCAACAGTACAACTCCTAGGAGGCTTCAGGTTTGTGTCATACTCTTCCCTGCCATCACCTCTTCAACAAGTTCTTGCTCCTGGAACCAGTGAGTAGCCAAGACCTGAACTGGAGGTGCCTCTCAGCTTTCTGAACTGATCTGAGCAGGGCAAAGTAAAAGCCAGCACCACACAGGGATGATGAGATTGGCCCCACGCTGTGTTTTCCTCCCACGACCCTGGGACATCCTGAGTTGGCTCAGCCTCACGCCAGGTGAGATGTTGCTAATGCTGAGCTTTACCAAGACTATTCAGTTCCCTCCTTGGATGCTGACACCTGGTTGAGATTCATCCCACTGTAAGGATCATCCATTGCCCTGGAGGGCTCAATGCTTTGTGCAGAAAAGCAGCTGGGAAAGGACTTCAGAGTTATGCTTGGTTGTTCTCATTTTCCAAGGGATCTGTGAGCAGAGCCCCTGGCAGAGGATGATGATTGGGTTTTGCCAATGGGGAGATACTACAAAAAAAAAAAAAGAAAAAATGCTTTCCCAGGATAGCTGCAATTGAAATGTGGAATAATTATATTGCCTGGCATCACGTGGTGAAAGGATGTGGAGCATGTAGCAGTGATCAGTAAAAATTAAATGCTTTGCAGGTGGAGTACACCTGAGTTTTCTGCAGTTCGGATATGTACTTGGTCTTTCTTGAGTCTTTTGGGGCCTAATTAAATTCAAGGGGATTTAAGCAAAATCTGCATGGAAGATAACACTTTTCTTTCTATTAAGAAACTGCTTAATAAAACAGATTATGTGTAAAAGAGAAATATGGGCCCTGCAACAGGAAAGTGAAAAGACACTAATGAGCGGTGTCTGAGCGTTAATGAATTGTATTAGCATGCCATTACCTGCAAATATTATAAATAGAGTGACTGGCTTTACATTCCTGTCTCTCCCAAGAACTTTGTGTGATTGCTGGGAGTGGATTGGTGGGTTTCTGGGGGCAGTGTTCACCCTTTGAGCCTACAGTGAAGGTGGAGATGAGAATCTTGACTTCTTGTTTCTCTACGTTATGCATTTCTTTGGGCATTCTGAAGCCACCAGGGGAGAGAAGAAGGGGGGTACTGTATTTTATTTGGGTTTAGCCCATAGGCCACATTGGGAAGGAGACAAAATAGCTGTGTGCTGGGAATGGGTGAGATGGGATGAAGGTGTGCCATATCTTCTCCAGTGCAGCAATGGACATGTCCAGTGATATTCTGGGTAGAGAAGCTGGGAGGAGGTGCTACTCATAACTGGGAGGAATATCAGGAAGAAATGATGCATTTAAATATATGGATGGGGATACTTCTCTCCTCACCAGCCATGCACGGGTTAAGTGCTCATTTTGCTGCTCTCTGCAACCCATGTGAAAGCAAGTTCCTGGCAGAAGTCCTGGCCCAAAGAGATGTCTGTGGCAAATGGGTTCAGCTGCTCTCTGGACAGTTCTCCTCCTGCTGATAATGGGGAGAACAAAGGGAACTTTGAGACCCGAGCCATGACTTTCAGACGGTGCTGTTAGCAGAGACAAGCCCTCTTCCCTCCTGGAGGAGGTGCAAATAACTGTAATTCTGCAAAATTCCATGTCGGTTAGTACTCATTTCTTAAATGGCACTAGCTGTCGGGAACAGCTGATGTGTGTGAGGAAGGTCGGTCATAGTTGTAAAGCAGAGCAAAGGTGCTGCTGCTTTCTGGCTGCAATTCACATCTCCTGCTTCAACTTCAGAGCCAACATCCAAACCCTCCACTGGCTGCTCTACTGGGTTCTGCAGATCCAGGTGGGTTAGGAGCCGTCTTCCCATCAACCGAAGAAAAGCTGTGGTCTTTAAGCGGCTGCAGAGTGGAAGCCGAGTTTTTCTGCGTAACAAAAAGAAACAGAATGTTCTCTCCGCCCCTTTGCCCAATGGCTTCTGCGGCTTTGCACCACCGTCTTGTTTTTTCCTCCTTCCTTTCCGAAGGGGAGTGCAGATATACTTTATCTCTGCTCTCAGGGAAACTGGGATTAATATCAGAGCGCCTGGAGGCGGGTGCGTGTGCGGGCAGCCCTTGTTTCAAGCTGGCTGGTGCTCTGCTCCCAGTGCCGTGCTGTGTCCTGCTGGGCTGGGACAGAAGCATCGCGACCCTGGGAGGTGCGGCTCCTTCCACGGTGGGGAGAGGAGCTCAGTTGGCTCTCTTGCTCTGTTTTCCATCTCTTTGTGAACACATGGGGAGAAAAAAAAAATCGCGGCTGACAATATTCTGCCTTCTTTTACTGCTGGAAGCAAGGATGAACAGATTTGCTTTACCAGACACGTCTCTGCAGGCTGCTGGCAGGTTGTCCACGGACCACAGCTTGTGGTGGCAGTCCTGGGGAGCATGGGGGCTGGGGCTCTGTGTGCTTTGGGGGAGGCTGGCACTCCCTTCTTCTTACCCCTATAATTCTGGGCAGTGCACTTTGTAGTCAGGACCCCCTCCTTCTTCCTGAGGGCAGAGCACAGCATCCCAGGAGGAACTGCAAGGGAAGGATGCTCAGGTGCTTGCACCCTGGAGCTCACCCAGCTCAGCCTGCCGTGTTGTCTGCATGGTTCAGTCTGGGCTCCCAAGTTGCTGATGTCTTCTCCTGTGCCAGGACAGATACCTGCATACGGACACTGCTCTCTATTCTGGCAGGAGACATTGTCTGTCCCCAGGTGAGCATGAGGGCACTTGCAGAACCTCAAGAGGACAGCATCCATATCCTAAAGTACCCATAGAGTTCCAAAAAAATAAAAATAAAAAATAAAAAC